>KN822946.1:464476-497626 GCA_000827465.1 Tulasnella calospora MUT 4182
GTCACCGCCAAGATTGCCGTTGGACCAAGCTATCAGGTGGGTTTATTCTCCCTTTCACGGCCATCGAATACCAACGACGTCGTTGCTGACCACCGCTCGTTTTCCCCTCAGGTTCCGTTCGCTGAAGCTATCAAGAAGGATGGTCATATTGATGTCGGTGCAGTTGGCCTGATCACTGAGCCTGAGCAGGCAGAGCAGATTCTTCAAAAGGGCCAGGCTGACATCATCTACCTCGGTCGTGAATTGTTGAGACGCGCCGACTGGCCGATCTATGCTGCACAGCAGCTGGGCGTTGTCGTACAGCCCGCCGTTCAGTATGAGCGTGCTTGGACGCGGATGATCCAGAAGCGAAAGGATTAAATGTGCAGTCTGAATGGACAATCGGTCTTTGCATGTACATCATAGATGTAATATTGATTATTATTTTTACAAAAAAGCGAACGAGATGAAAACAAATAGGAGGTCGTTTCCGGTTGTTCGAACAAAGGGGCAACCGCGAACGAAGACCATGTTGGCGATCGGAAAGTAGTGCATGATGTGAAGTTTTCGGAGATGAAGAGGCTCTCCGCATGTGCTTTGTGCGTGCGTGCGTGTATGGTGATAAGGTGTGGAGCGTGAAGATCATTTCATGCCTTTCTCAGACGCAGAAGGACCTGGTAGCCACAGGGACGTGGTTCAGAATTCTTGATGCGGGGTTAGAGCGACCGCAGCCAATGCTTACCTCCTTCAGCATACGTAGGTCTCCTCTCAGCGAGTACCAAGGGTGCTTGAAGGTTGCTGGCTTGTTGCGTTCACTATCGTCATGGGTTTTATGGTCAGTTTTCTAATTGTCAGGAGGGAGACAAGGGCCAAAATTACTGACTAAAAGAAATGCCCGATCCAAGAGAAAATGTAACCTTGAATCACTCCAATAAGGGCTATTTTGAGCTGAGCTTTCTTTCCGCCCCTGATCCTGAGGAAGTTGAGCCTCGCTGGTGGTATTATTTGGCGGAAATGCGTGAGGAACCCTGGTAGGAACGAGACGAGAACGCGAAGTAGGACTGTCAAGGCTCCCAGCGTCCCAACGAGGTGCAAGCGTCGGCATTTTGGATGGGAATGCTCTCCCAGATAGAATGGGTAGAATTCACTATAGGTGAAAGTAGGGAGGTGAGCTTACAACGTCGGCGAGGACGAGGAAGACAGGGAAACCATGTGAAAGACGTACTCGAACGAGGCATAACCGTTGAAATTGTATGGGTGTGGCGTATAACTTGGATTAGCGACCTTCATACGCCTTGGAGATCAGTGGAATATTCCAATGATTCGACCGGAGTACTCACTTGGTCTTCTCTCTTAGACGACATTGGGGCAAGGGGTGGTGGAGTTCGCGGTCGGTGGTTGTTGATGGATGACCGTGTCCGGCAAATCGGCTGTGACGTTGAGCGGGAAGCGAAACGTGTGACAACGTCACGTGAGGTGACGACGGGGACCCACGCGAGCGCTTGGTATTTCGACTAAAGCTTCTTGTCGCCGCACCTACTTGGTTGCTTCTTACGACCACAACTCTACACTCTTCAGACACTCTTCAGACACCCTTTACAACTACATTCTGAGGACACACCTCTCGTCTCGGATTGCAAATGTTGGGCGGCCTGGTCGCGAATGTGGTGTTCCTGGCGGCTTCAGCGGCCGCCCTCCCTTGCATATCGTTCGACTCTCAATGGAATCTCTACGCCTTCGGTGTGCAAGGACAGTACAATTGGGATCTAGGCAAAGCAAGTGAATGGAAAGCCGCTTCAGGTGTGATTCATTCGTCTATCTCTGCGTCATGCAAGGCTGATCACTTGCACCTTTGGGGGCGAATCGACAGGCCCCAAGGTCACCGCTCTCGATGGCGCGAACGCGCCACCGATGAATGGAAATAACACTCAATGCTTCCTCGCACAATTCTACAACGCTATCTATGTTTTGGATGGAGACTCTTCCACCCCAAACGCAGTGCACATCTTCAATGCCAAGTCTAAAACCTGGTCCATTCAAAGCATCTCTGCTCCCGACCATTTCGACATCACCTCAGCCAGAGTCATCTTGGACCACGATACCAATGTATTCTGTGAGTAAATTTTGCTTTTGTGCTGCTGGCAAATCTCCGAGGTGGTATGACAGGAGGGTCTGGGAGAGGATGGCTGTGCTATCTTTAGCGTGACGTGCCCACGGCAGGGTCGGTAAAGCACCCGGGGATGCTTCCCATTCGAGCACATGCGATCACGAGTCATCGAAACGTTTGCTAACGCGCATATGGATTTTTCGGCTGGCAGTTGGCCTGTCTGGAGACAATCTGTACCAGCTAAACATGTCGGACCAGGTCTCGGCCGAATCGGGCACGCTCAAGTGGCAGGAAGTCGATAAACCGAACTTTAAGACTGACGGCTACAACCCTGTCATGGCCATTGCTGACAACCACGTATTTTTCTTAAACGTGCCTGGCAACAGGGCCGGCGAGGCCAATATCTTTGTAATACATTGTGAGGTGCTGACTTGCCCAGGACCAGGACGACTTCACTAACAGTACCTCGCACAATTCTCAGTTGCTTATTTCCAGCCTGATGTGCAAACATTTAAAGCAAAGAGCGGGTCAGTCTTTCCCGCCACGGGAGGGGAGACAGCCTCCATCTGGCAAGCAATGGGCGCGTCCCCAAGCCCGCAGAAAAGCTTCGCCTTCTTTCCCGATGACGGCTCAGCTACCTATATTGTTGATGTTTTAGTGAGCTTCATCCTTCATGGATCTTTTAAATGCCCACGTAGTCTTACATCTCGCCATCCAGAGTAATACCACCTCCACGATACCCTTCCCTCCAGCGCCACCTTCCTCAGGCTATAGCGGTTACGCAAGTTCACTCGACACATTGGTTCAGCTGACTCCGTCTGGAGAACTCTATCATCATTCGATCCCATCCTCCAAGTCTTCAAGGTCATCTAAATTCACGAGGCAAAGTACGTCCAGTGGAGGCTGGTCTAAGATAAAAAACAGTCTGTGGACGGAGTCGAGTGCTTCAAGCCAAATTGCCACGGCCACCGCGAAAGGCGGATCGAACAGCACACCCCAACCCACTGCAGCTGCGACGGAGTCGAGCGGAAGTAAGAATGCTGCTGTTGTAAAGGAAGGCTATCTTTTGGCGGTGCTGTGTGCATCGCTACTCAGTGGAATTGCAGTTATGACAATCCTCTAATGGTGTTTTATGTAGTGGAAGGTGCGAGGCGCGGGTGGGTGGACGACTAAATTGGTAGCATTTTTGGACGGAGTTTCTGTAGGACTATTTCCTGGGTTTATGTTTGGAATTTTGATGGACTTAATTTAATGTAAAGCCCTTACGCTGGACGAAATATACCTTCGGTCTAATTGCCAGGTGCAAAGCACAATTGAGGTGA
Source organism: Tulasnella calospora MUT 4182 (assembly GCA_000827465.1). Lineage (NCBI taxonomy): Eukaryota > Fungi > Basidiomycota > Agaricomycetes > Cantharellales > Tulasnellaceae > Tulasnella > Tulasnella calospora. The sequence goes on from KN822946.1 coordinate 467,885, forward strand.
GAAATGTCTCGTGTTCACCGAGGAACAGATTGACGAAGCTAAAGCAAACAGCTACAGCGCCTCAAGATCCTTGGCTTAATTCTCAGCGAAGAGCTTGGAGACTGGGCTTGAGCCTGACATGCCGATTCGGATGTCCGGCCCGATATGGGAACAGGCGCGGGTAAAAAGCCCAGCGCTACTTAAGGAGAGTTAGCGCGTTTGAACTGTCAATCTCGTAATGACCGCGGGCTCGGCGAAAATAGCCTGTGTAGAGTCGGCGTGACTGCGAGCTCCCCCCTCCCTGCGGCTCCGGGGGGAACACGTCGCGTCATTCGGCGGGCGAGTGACGCCGTCTGGTGCAAGAGGATGGAACAGTCCTATGTCTGCGGTCTGTGCGGCATAGTTGGTAAGGTCTTTACCGTCCCGTCCCACTGCGGATAAAACCTAAATCCAGACGATCCAAGTGCAAAAACGCCGATCACCTAGGATAGGTTTTCCCCATACGATCACGGCCGCCGGCAAACAAGGATAGGATCGCGGAGACCAACGAGATGGCTTGCGGTTGATCATATGACCTTGGCGGACGCTGAGCACAGGCAAAATGGGGTGACTTCTATGAGCGGAGGACAACCAGGCAAGGTCAGCTGACCTGGGGCATGTTCCGAGTGGACCGTTCGAGAAACGCCTAGGCGGTGCATGAGGTAGAGGAAATCGCAAGAAAACGTTTTCGGGAGCCGAGTGGTCAGCTCAAGACAAGATCCAAAGTCTTTGACGATAGTCTGGGGTGGAGAAAGGTGGAGACAGCCGTTGATAGGCAGCGGGGGTGATCGGAGTACCCCAGACACTGCTACCGAGTTCGACGGTGGAACCGCAGGGACCGTCAGAATGTACGTCAGACTCGAAGAGAGCAGGCCTGCAAGAGCACCCAAGTGAGAAGAGAAGTAGGATAGCACGTATTCCACGAGGATATCCATGATATCGACGTTCGTTGGCCTCATGTGCATTGCGGGACGACAAACTTTTGTCGGGCGGCAATAGCTTATCATAATATCATAACCATACGTTCAGCACCGACGTGGGGTATCATCGCATTTGAAAATAACCTCCTGTTGGGTAGCAATGTTCCCAGATAAGATACGTGGAATAGGAGAGGGTCTGAGTCTGCGGGTGTGCGGTGACGCTGAAAAAGCCTTACGAAGGGAGTCAGAAGTCCTAGTCATCAACCAGAACCGCGGGAGACCTACCCTCTAGCATTGTTTTATGTTTAACTGAGGGCGGGCTTTTTACCAGCTCACCTTTTAGGCTCACCTCTCTCACTAACTCTCATTCCTCCGACACCTAACGCCACCGAACACGCGGGATGGCGACGAATACGGCCCAATGGCCTCCAGCACCACAACCGTCTGCCAACGCTATAGACCTCACCAAGGAGGAGGATTTCTCGTCCGATTCTGTAGCCAGCGACGAAGAAGCTGAACGCTCGTCAAAGCGTCAAAAGATTGCACCTGGCTCGTTTATCAGCGCAGCACCTGGAATTGGAGGTCCCAATGGCATAGTCAACGGATATGCCACCGCACCCAGCGGCGGCTTACAAACGAACGGCGGTGCATATCGAGCCCCTCAGGTCTTGAATCAACCGCCACTCCCTGCAAACTTCAACATGACATTAGGTCCACCGCTAAATCAGCCAACAAGCCAGTTCTCTGCTCCGCTAAGGAGTTATGCTTCCACTCCCTCGCTTGCGGCCTACTCACCCACTCCCGCCTCGGGAATGTCCACACCTGGCATCAATGCCACTCCAGGACCTTACTTCGGACGCCCTACGGCCCCTCTGAGTCTTACAGCACACGACCTACCGCCGTCTTATGCACCCGCTGCAATTGGAAACGCCCTCCCCCAGCAAAAGTCGGTGATAGACCTCACTAACAGCGACACACCGTCACCTCCCACTGGTTCATCGGTCGTTCCCGCAATAGATCCGAAAAAGAAGGACGCGAGGAAGGACGTCGTTTGCATAGGAGAACTCACGGTTACCGCTCTCGTTCTTTATCCCATTGACTACTTGGTGGCAAGTCCGAATAGTCCTGCTCGAGAGGAATGGGTTCCAGTACGGCTCATGTACGACGGGGCTGGGAAGAAGCGATCGAGGGTCAACGAAGAGACTATCCGCATTACCAGTCCCGTAATCAAAGGCGTTGACGGCCAACCGGCAGGAAGTGACGACTTTGGCGTTGTTGAGCAGCGAGTAGCCAATGTCCTCGGACCTCTCATGGCCAAGGTGCTTATAAGGGTGACTGCAACCATTCGCCGAGCAGCGCCAAATGTAAGTGGATCTCGGTCTTTTTTGGAGCCCTCCTTATTACGTAATGCTGATTCTTTCCCTCGTGAAATCGGTGTTGCAGTCCCCGATTCTATCGCTACGAATTCTCATCTTTACGCCGAAGGGCAATGTAAACGCCGTTTCGTCGTTCCTCCAAAACGCCTCGCTCCTGTTGGATCACCCATCTATACCCTACAACCCATCCGACCACAGGGATTCGCCCTTGTATCAGAATCCACATAATCCTCCACCTGGTGGTTTCAGGAGTCAAGTTGCCGCCGGTTATGGAGCAGCTGGACCAGGTCGATGGAGCCAAGCTACTGTAGCAGGAAAAAGCGTCGAGGTCCAGCGGAATCAGGTAGACGAAGTCTTTGCCAGTTTGCGAAGCGGGGACGACCTTCCCGAGACAGAACCTGGCCCAAATGTTGCGACGAGATTGTACCCACATCAGAAGAAAGCTTTAACATTCATACTGGAACGCGAGCAGGAGATTGAAGCCAAAGGATCATCATTGTGGCAGCCACGAAAAGATCCCGCGGGACGTATTCGATCTTGGCATAATGTTGTGACCCAGAAGGAGGTGCGCGAGAAGCCTATCGAGTGCAAGGGTGCTATATTGGCCGACGATGTACGTCCCAATTTCCTTTTTCTGGTTCTTGATCGATCGCTCACGGTAGTGTATCGGATAGATGGGCCTCGGCAAGACAATTTCCGTCGTCTCTCTCATCGCGCAGACACTTGGATCAGCCAGTGCCTACGTCGGTACCGTTCCAATTCGCGCTACGGCTCCTCCACCTCCGCCCAAGCCCATCGCGAACAAATCCGATCCTCTCACTGCTGCCCGCTTTGCCGGCTCGGTATGGGGTATGCCGGATGTTTCGGATGACGAGGAAGAGCAGAAACCAGTGAGAGAGGAGCTTCCGCCCCCAACAGTGGTCACCGGACTCTCCGCCAAAGCAAGATCCAAGTTGAAGAGTCAAGAACAAAAGTCCGCGGAGGAGCTTGCTCGTGCTGCGCGGATAAAGTGCCGAAGCCGGGCTTCTCTGATCGTCTGCCCTTTGTCGACCGTGGTGAACTGGGAAGATCAGTTCAAGGAACATTGGGCTGGAGAGGTGATCATCGTAGGAGGAGCAAGCGGAGTTCCATTACCACCAACTCCAAGTGCTGCGGCAACTCCTTCTGCTGGGACTTGGGCTGGCACGGGGGTTGGCGGTTCCCTTTCTCGAGGGTTCCCTAGCTCCAGTCAGATTGCCACCGGAGGAAAACAGGGCACCAATCCATTGAAGGTTTACGTCTATCATGGAACCTCGAGACGACCCGATCCGAACTACCTGGCGGACTTCGACGCCGTTATCACCACATACTCAACTCTGGCGAGCGAGTACTCAAGGCAGCAAAAGAGTCTGGCCGCTCAGGGTGGAGGAGCTGATAAGAAGCCTGCTGAGGAGGAAGAAGATGACGGCGATGATTATGACGACGATGACGATGATGGAAGCAGCGATGGGGTCGCCGAAGTGGATATGTACGGACGGGAGATTCCAAAGGAAAAGAAGCGAAAGAACCTGAAGAGGAAGAAAGCTGGTGGTAGCTCGGTCCCTTCAGGCGTGGCTACTCCAGTCAACGAAGTTAGCAGTCCGCTACAACAGGTCAATTGGTTCCGAGTGGTCCTTGATGAGGCTCAGTAAGTGTTTTGCACTATCGGATGGAACCGACCTGTATCGCTAACTATTTATTCGTGCAGCTCGATTAAGGAGATCACGACAATTGGCAGCAGGGCTTGCTGCGACCTCGTTGCCGATAGACGCCTCTGTTTGACGGGTACTCCAGTTCAAAACAAGTTGGACGACGTCTTTGCGCTCCTCAAGTTCCTTCGCTTTGAGCCGTTCGACGACAAGGGCATCTGGAACGAGTACATCGGCGGCCCAGCCAAGTTCGGGCAACCACTTGGTGTCGCACGCTTGCAGACCATCATGAAAGCAATCACCCTCCGCCGAACCAAGGAGACCCGAAGCCCCAACGGCAAAAAGATCCTCGACTTGCCACCTCGTCGGGACGAACTCCGCTTCCTCAAGTTCGACGACCACGAAAAGAAGATCTACGCCTCGTTCTTCGACGAGTCCAAAGCCGAGTTCACGCAGTTGTCCAAGAACAATGAGGTCATGAAGAATTACGTCGGGATCTTGCAAAAGATTTTGCGGTTGCGGCAGATTTGCGATCATTGGGAGTTGGTCCAGGGCAAAGGCCCTAACGCCATGATCAGCGAGGACTCGGGCCTCACCTACGACGAGGTTACTGCAGCGATCCAGAACGAGGGCCTCAACTTGTCAAGAGCGACGGCAATCTTTGCGCTGCTGAAGGAATCGGGGACTGCCATTTGCACGGATTGCACACAAGAATTGGCTCTTCAACCCGGTCAGAATGCGGAGGACACCTTGGAGGAGGAGGTGCCGAAACAATCCAAGCGCGGAAGGAAACCGAAGAACACGATGTCGCGGGCAGGTACTCGACAAAACAGCCCTGTCAATGATAAAATTCCCCGACCGGTCGTGACCCGCTGTCAGCACCTGTTCTGTCTCCAATGCTTCAGGCTGTCAATCTCTCCCGATTGGCCAAACGTCCACCCGGACTTGCAGATGCCCTGCTCGATCTGCCAGACCATGTTGAAGCTCTCTGTAGATGCAGTGGAAGTGTCCCCCGATGGGCTGTTGGGAAGCGAGAAGAATAAGCCGACGAAACGGAGGGAGAAGAGGCCGAAAGGGGAGAACCCTGATTTCAAACCTTCAACAAAAGTCAAGGCGCTTTTGCAAGATTTGCTGCCCTTCTCTAGAAGTAACCCGTATTCGGGGAATTACGATCCCAACAGCATCGAGGTTACGATGTGTGACGCGCAAGGGAATGCGGTGGATGATGGAGTTGTCAAAACGGTTGTTTTGTGAGTAGCCGATTTATCTCTGTCGCGTTTATGTGGGCTTTGACTGATGATAACGTTTTCGTCACTCGATTAGCTCTCAGTGGACCAGCATGCTGGACAAGTAAGCCACCTCGTGCCTCGACCCTCGCCGTTCCCCAGATTGTGACTGACCGTGCCTTGCTTGTGCGTTTTTCTTGTTAGAATTGAGGATGCCTTGGAAGCAGCTGGAATCCGGTACGACCGCTTGGACGGGACGATGAAGCGTGACGACCGTACGAGAGCAATGGAAGCGTTGAAGAAAGACCCCCGTTGTGAGGTGTTATTGGTCAGTTTACGTGCCGGCGGTGTCGGGTTGAACTTGACCGCAGCAAGACGCGTGTACCTGATGGATCCTTACTGGTGAGTGGCTGCCTTTGGAACCCTATTCCTGCCAACTTTGGTAGTAAAAGGATGCACAGACGTTAGGAGGCTGACGAGATCTCTTCTACTCGGGGCGTTTCTAGGAACCCTGCTGTGGAGAACCAAGCTGTTGACCGGATTGTGAGTGCCTTGCCTTGAGTCCGGGGAGAAGCGCCGAGGACTGTGGAGGCTAACGGATAATTCTTATTTTCGTAGCATCGTCTCGGCCAAGTTAATCCAGTTACAACCATCAAGTTTGTTATGGAAGACTCGATTGAGACCCGACTGTTGGAGGTGCAGAAACGCAAGACTCAGTTGGCGAATATGACGCTTGGCCAGACGTTGAGCAAGGCCGAGGTGCACCAGCGTCGCCTGGAGGAACTGAACCAGCTGTTCGGGGAAGGGCCTGGTGTGGAGGCGACGTAGAGCTGATTGGTTGCGGTTCGTTCCGAGATTATTGGTTGGTGTTTCTGTTCCAGCTTCTTCAAATATTCACTCGTAATGGCTCATTATTAACTGGTTAGAGTACGGACAACTTTATATCCTTTTTGTTCTGTTCCTCTAGTACATATTTTCATTTCATGTCGTAGTAGTCCTCTAGTTGTTTCTGTTCTGTACTCCGATTGGCGTGATCCCGATTGCGTTTTGGTCGGGGCTGCGATGTCGGCGAGGGCCAGAAGCTGCAGGCCAGGGAAGGTGCGGGAAAGCACTGAGGGCCCTTTAATCTGAAATAACTGAAAGCTTCGAGGACGCCCGCGACACGCCAGTGCCAAAAGGTGTTGTACATATTTACGGAAGTTTCATGGATGCTGATATGGAACCAGCTGATGTATGGGGTCCACTCAATGGCTCGATGTTTGCCTCCGTCGGCGGAGGGACCTCCCCCAACGATGGAGACCCTTTGCAGCAGATATAAGGAGTATCCAACCCCCCTCAGAATCTCTCGTCCGCTCCTGCTTTCCGCCTTCCCCTCTCCGCTCCCGGTGCAGTCTCCTCTCCGGCGAACCGCCTTTTACGCCCACACCGCATTTCCCGCTCGCTCAATCTCAAATTAGACTACTTAGGCCACCTCTCAATCTCACGCCCTCCCTCGCCATCCTCCCCCCAACGCCAGCTACACCATGGCCAGGAGTCGACCTCAATCCTTCACTTACTCCTTCACGAGGGTTCCCTGGTTCGTCGTGAGGTTAATGCAACCGCCAGAGTCCCAGGGAGCGGTCAAAGTGAGGGGTTGCAGTGGTAAGTCCCTTTGGTCACGTTCTCGCCATTCGGTTCACGCTAAAACCTCCGCATATCGACGCGTTCTTCCCGTTGCCCCAATCGCGTAGTCATTCCGCCGCTGAAGATTCAGCTTCGTGATGTCATTGACGGGAAGCATTTGCCTCCCTTGAGCTCAACGGTGAGTGAAGAATGGGTGTTATTGAAGCCCTCTCCGAAGGCTGACCACATCTCCTCACTCAGGACTTTGAGGATTACCTGCGCTTCCAAGAGCATAGCGTTGAAAACCTGTATGGCATTCAGCGCTGCTCATTATCTCATGTCCTCTAATACAGGCGCCTCGTCTTATTACAGCTACTTCATGCGATGGCTCGATGACTATACCGCCAAATACAACGCCCATGCCGCTTCACCTCAAGCTCAATCTTACAACCCTCAACTGGCCCTCTCGTTCGCCCGAGCCAGGTCCACGTTCCTATCCTCCAACAGCCCCCTAGCAATTAACGTTGAAAGCAAAAACGCCATCTTCCCTCCTGATTGCAAGTACCCATCTCCCGAAGCGCTCGGCGGGGCGAAACACGAAGTCGAAGCCATGCTTCGAGAATCCCTCAACATATTCATCACCACTCGGGCTCAAGGAAATGCAGGATTCTTCCACCTCATCTCCGTTTGCACCTTTGGCGCCCTTTGCACTTTGACGGGTTTGGTGCCCATCTTGTTGCAGATCTACCGCGGCGAAAGCGCCGGAGTGCGAAGCATTCGGTTGGCTTCGATCGCACCCTTTTGGATCGGGATGGTGGCTTTCTTGGGAGCCCTTCATGGTGTCTGCCCTATCGTCTGGATGTTCGGCGAGGGCAGGCAGTTGCAAGGATACGAATTGGCGAGGCCCCAGATCTCTGGACCCGTGTCGCACACGACGATGATGCCGAAACAGTTGTCTGCTACAGCGGCTCCGCCGAACGTGCGCGCAAGGGAAGCCACTGGAGACACCGTCGTCGGCGGTGGTGCAGGTGCGGAGGAAGAGGTAGATCTGAAGGACCATCTCAGCAAGATGGAGCTGGGCTTCCCCACCCCCACCTCAGCCGTCTCGGAATTGGACGACGTCAAAGCATCGCCCTTGACTCCAAACGACGGTGCCGGCAAACCCTTCGTCGTGTCCACGCTCGCCAACGCCGTGACGCTCGACACCCGAGGGACCTCGCCCGTCTTCCCCAACATCCCTACTCCGACCTCCGCTAGACCCCTGATGATCGACCCCACATACGGCGCGTCCGGCTCTCAAACCCACATCCCACTCTCTCCTCTGGCCGGCGCGCCGTCGTCCACCGCGGGAGACATCACCTCCGCACCCATGACTGCGGTCTCTTCGTCCATCAGCCCCTTTGCGAAATACGACGCCGGAAACAGCAACACCAAGTCGATGTACCAAGAATCGACCAGCAACTACACTTCCACGGCGCTCTCCCACGACGAACCTTACGTCCTCGACTTGGACTCTTTTGAACCTGGTCCTCAAGTCGCTTCAGCGGCCCTTCCTCGAAGGCGATTGCCACCCCGCCGACCGCATTGCAGTCGAACCCTCGGCTCGGCCCTCCGTGAAGTCGCTCCTCCAGCGCCGAAGTGGTGGAACAAGATCATCGGCGAGCGGGACGAAGATGAATTCGTCGGTGGAAGCAGCAAGGCTAAACTACCGAGGCCGGGACCTTTCGCTCCCATGACGCCCATCGAAAGCTCGATCATCAGAAGGTCGAATTACGAAGTGATTGCGAAGAGTTTGGTTATCGCTTCGATTTTGACCGGAGCGTTGGCTGGTGGGCTGTATGCTGTTCCAGTGAAGGCGCATTGATCGTTGCGTGGTCAACTCCCTATTCTTTGTACGTGACTTTTTGGAGTATTACTCTTTTTGTTTTGGACAGTGCATCCTCCTTTCCTCTCCTTTCTTCTCAACAGCCTCCATGTCTTGTCCTTTTGTTTTGCGCAGTATAACCTTATCTCATAGTCTCCATCAGAATACTTAAATAACCTAGGTAGATTCTCGGCTTGTAAAATAAGATTGACTCGTATTGTAATTCTATGCCGAAGTCCTGGATTTTTATGAGACCTGTGTGATTTGTTCGTACAACGGACCGTAAGCGTTTAAACGAGAGGCGAGGCTTGTGCATTTCTCTTCGAAGAGCGTTCTCTCCAGAGTATTCTGCACGTGTGCTGAAGCAAGTTGCCCTTCGACCCGACCTCGGCACTCGTTCCAACGCACCCCTAACTGCTGCATCAGTTTAGCTTCGTGGTGAATTCTTACTGTCCTTTCGCTGATATTTTCAAGGGTTTCAACTTTTATATAAATATTCTAATCGATGCTCGCACAAATAAGCTCTGAGTACAGATGACTATTAATTTTGACGAATCCTCGTTATTGTCCGCGGAGAGAAGCTGAAGACGTATTAGATAGCACTTGCACTTTGTTCTTCTTTAAATATTTAGCTGACACTGAATTTCGGCCGATGGTGACCATTAACAGCCTCGTGAACCCGTCAGGTCTGGCTGAGAAAATGGGCAACAGCGGTTTGGATGTCGTAGGACTTGGGCCGTTCTAGGCCGGCATCGCGTCGCCCGACGACTCGTCATTCCCTCATCCTTAGAAGGATGCCGAACGTGCTTGGACCCGGCGGTAGGCGTTTCTCCTCCTCCTTCGCTCTTCGACCGATCGCGCCGAAGAAGTTCGAGAGCACGCACGACGTTTGCTCGGCCCGGACCATTGCCAATTCGGGTGTAGATCTTTTGCGCTCTCGTAAAGGCCATCTCCGCATCATCGTACTTGACCTGGGCGACGCAAGCCTCCCCGAGTCCGAGTAGCGCATTTGCTTTGCCCGAGTCATCGGCGAGTCCAGCGTAAAGGTTATATGCCTGCCGGTAAGACCGCTCTGCGTCGCCGTACTCTCGGAGGGCGTGATATACATCCCCAATGCCGCTCAAAGCGTTTGCTCGGCCTATGTCGTTGCGGATGTGGGCGTAGATGTATTGTGCGTGGGCGAAGGACTCCTCGGCCATATCCCACTTGGTCTGAGCGCGGTACGCATGGCCCAGCCCTAGCAGCGCGTCTGCACTCCCCCCGTCGTTCCCGATGCGGTCGTAAAGATCTCGAGCGAGGCTGAACGAGTCCTCCGCCTGGTCGTAGTTGGTTTGGGCTAGGTGAATGTCGCCTAATCCGCGTAGTGCGTTGGCTCGCGCCAGGTCGTTGTCGGTTCGGGCAGACAGGTTCAAGGCTTGATTGAAAAGCTTCTCAGCTTCGTCGTACTTGCGCTGAGCACGGTATACGTCTCCCAACCCAAGCAGAGCGTTGACTTTGTCGATGTCGTTACCGACATATTCGTAGATCGCCTGCGCTTGAGTGAACATGACCTCCGCTTCGTTGTACTTGGTCCGTGCGAGGTAGACCTCTCCTCTCCCGAGCAACGCGTTTGCAATCCCTGGTATATCCTTGGCCTTGGTATGAAAGGTGTACGCGGCTCCGTAGGCATCTTCCGCCTCGTCGTACTTGAGCTGAGCGCGGTAGACGTCGCCAAGTCCGCTCAAGGCGTTTGCGCGGCCCAAGTCGTCCCCGAGATCGGAGCACATGTCTCGAGCCTGAAGGAAAGTCTCCTCAGCCTTGCGGTACCGGCTCTGAGCGCTGTACACCTCGCCGAGTCCAAGTAGGGCGTTCGCTCGACCCCGGTCCTCGCCACTACGAGCATGAATGCCCCGCGCCTCCTGGTAAAACTCCTCTGCCTGTTTATATCTGCAACGGGCGCGGTAGATGTCTCCCAACCCACACAGCGTGCTGGCTCGGCCCAGGTCATCCTTGAGACACGTGTATATGGTCTTCGCTCGTAGGTAGGAACCTTCTGCATCGCCGTAGAGGCATTGCGCCCTATAGACGCTGCCGAGCTCTTCAAACGCCCTAGCTCGACCGCGCGGGTTGCCTCCGCTCGCGTAGTAGACCTGCGCATGGATATAGGCCTCCTCTGCTAGTTGGTACTTGCCGCGCGCTTGGTAGGCACGGCCTAATGCGAATAAGGTGTCGGCGGCGGCAACTCCATTCTCCGTGGACCGAGCGACCTCTAGAGCATTGCGATGTATTGATTTCATCCGTTTGAACTCGGAAGTCGAGTAGCGCATCTGAGCGGGAGGGCACGAAAGAGATGTGAAGCGGATTTTGGAGCCGAGACGGGTGGGGCTGGACGGAATGCTCGATGGCTGAAAGGAGACGATAAGCAAATATCTACCGCCATATATAACAAGTCGCTTACCAGGCGTCTGACCTCCGCTAGGCACTCCTCAGCGCTAGGCCTGTCTCTCGGATTAGATGCCCAGCAATCTGTCATCAAACGAAAGAGGCCCTGGATTTGAGACATCTGAATCTGCTCGCCCTGGATCGACGAAGGGACCTTGCCCTCAATGATATGCATGGTAATGACCCCCTCAGAGTTGGTATTAGAAAAGGGGAGTTGGTCTGTCAGAATCTATTTTGTCGTGCCAGAGTAAGTATATCTGTTCCAGTGAAAGCCAGCCCGCTTACCTCCCAGCATGTCCACGCAGCCGCCCAAATGTCACTCGGCAGGTTGGGTCGGTCCCCCAGGAGGACTTCAGGAGCCGCCCAACGGAAGGAGAACTCCGCGTTGGTTAAAGTTAGATCGGATTCGGGAATGATCGGCGCAAGTTTTGGGACATTATTGGCTGCGGATGTGTGATCATTCGTCGTTTGGAGACTCAGGAGAGATGGGTGAATATCGTTTCCCGACTGCCTTTTAATGACGCGCGCCGAACCAAAGTCTGTGATGACAGCATTGTATGACGCAGTGACCAGAATGTTGAGCTAATATTTCGGTTGAGTTATTGCCTGAGCTGGTGAAGGGCCATGAAAGCACCCACCGACTTAAGATCGCCGTGGCAGATGGGAGGCTCGCGAGTATGAAGGTAAAGAAGCCCCTCCAACGTATCTCGGATCTAAACCAGACGGACGGGTAAATTTTGGTAGTAGCTTTTCAAACCGACGCTCACTCACTAGGGATATGCGCCCGGGTATGGCACACTTCGCAGACATGAGAAACTGGCGAACATTCCCATTCGGCTCCCAAGAAGAAACCAGCCATGCAATTCCCCTTTCGAGGTCTTCTACAAATCCTACCAACTTTGCAACGTTTGGATGATTCAACCCGTCTAAGACCCTAAGCTCGCGCACAAAGGCCTGAAGCGTAGAGATTAAGGTGGGCCAGGAGAGGCTATCAAAGAACACGGTACCCACTTTCGAGGTTCTATCCTGATCCACTTCGTCATCAAATCGGAGCTTTTTCACCGCTACTTGAATTTTTGATTGCTGCCAGCTGTTGTACTTGTCGGGCTCTCGAACCAAGGTGGCCTTATATACTTCGCTCTTGCCACCCCATCCGTGGGGGCCGCACTTGGCCGTGAGGATATTATCGGGATGGACACGACGGTGGTGGAGTCCCCTAAGAATATTTCTCTGCCATGGGTTTGATCTATCAGCTTTTATTAATAGTTATCGATGCAAAGGGATACACCCACCAGAGATGGTCCAGGTGATGTGGCTCCAGGTCTCCTCGCATCGCTCGGATCTCTTCGTTCATCAGTCATCCGCCCGAGCTCGACGGTAGCTAGACCTAAGATCTAGCGGAGTAATTGAATGGGACTGTCCTTACTCGCACGGAGTTGTTGATATCGTGTACTGGGCACTGGGAGTTGGCAAGGTTGTGTACTGGGCACTGGGAGTTGGCAAGGTTGTGTTCGCGACGAAGAGGACAAGGGGAAAAGGCTGAGGAGAAGAATTGACCCCGACGACATTCGTTCCACTTAAAACAACGCCAAAGGGAACAAGTGCCTCACTGCGGATAGCCTGGATGAGGCGTGGTTGATGGCACGATGATAGGGTCCGGTCTCTTTGATCTCGGAACATCGAGCGCCGAATAGCCCGACCGATCGCCCAGAGCGAGTTCCGAGAGCAATTCGGGGCAAGTAAAACATAGTGGAGAATGTTTCTTCCACTGACGTTGTTCGATAGAATCTAGAGACCCATCGCAGTCCTCAAGGATTGATCGACCTCGGGATGAAGCCCATCCTTCAATGTGCGGCTTCGTCGCCAACGTTGCTCGTCGTTTATGGCGGGCAGTTCAACTCGCTGCCATATTAAGCAGAGGATTTGTGGCCAATGGGGTCGATACCGGCTCGATTGCTGCTTGGGCACCTACTCAACTTGAATATCGGCATACTGCATCCCAAAATTCCACCTGATCAATCAGGTAGGTCAGCATTTTCCTGGCTTTTCATGAGCGCCGGTGTCCCTTGAGATCACGCAATCTAGGTAGCCGAGAGGGGTTTGATCGAATTCTGCACCGTGTGTTCCAGGAACGACGCTAGCCCGAGATGACTCCCCACGCCGAAAACCCGTTTCAGATTCGTTCGAGGGTGCTTCCATTCCAGTTTGCTGTTCCATAGAATCTTTCTACCGGGCCCTCCGCACTCTTAATCCACAGCATTTCGGACGCCAGATCAACGGGAGGGGCAACTATTTCGGAAGGAATTATCCTTGCATATCGTAGGGCGGCTACTGCGTTGTATGGTCGCTGTCGAATTGACCTTGGAGGGTGCTGTCAAAGGTGCGTTGAGGACCAGTGAGTGTGCCGAGGAGTAATGTCAAGTCATACGTCCAGAGGCACGTTCAAGGACTCCAGACCATGCAGGTCGGTTCGGGTGGCCCCCTGGTTAAACAGCTTCTGTTGTCTAATGACGGCACATCGGACAGAGTGGTGCGAGACCCCATGCAACCTGTAGAAGTGGGGCTGTCTCAAGAACATCGCAGTTGATGCCTGTCGCCTTTCGTGGGTGCAAGGACCTCTTCAATAACGCTCGTCAAGGGATATGCCAGGATTTGCTGCAGGGTATTAAATAACTCGCCCACAACGTCACGAGCATCGCCGAAAGAGAAAGATTTCTGCCAGTATGTGCCTTAAGTTGTAAGATGCCACTGTTGGCTGGGGGCAGTGTTTCAAACACACAGCCACAGACCAGTGCGCAGTCCTTACACAACTGAGATGCCAGGTCGATCATCTTTATGCTTAACGAGCGCTTGATAAACGATACGATGCTCGATCGAGGGAGGGCCATGAACGTAGACCGCCTGCAGCGGGGTTGCCACCATGGGTCTGTCCAGACGGGATGTGAAGTGGGGCGAGCGCACGGTCTCTATGCACATGCCACTGTGGACGCGTAATCCAGAGTGGATGCACATAGTAGACGTGAAGAGAAAGCATCGCCATTAAAGGAATTCGATTCTGAGGATGGCCAAGAAGTAAAATACAGGGTGGCGTGAATGAGGAATTCAGTCCGGAAGATTGGCGAGTGGGCGTGGACTTTAGAATGGCCTCTTCATAAAGTCGACCTTGATCTTGGCGCATAAGAGGTCCTCGTCATCGACGCTGTAGGCAAGGACATCCACTTGGAACTTGGCTGAGGAGTCGTAAGAATGACATCAGCTGAACGGTTGATCATGTGGCTCAGGGTGCACACGTACCACGCGGAATCTCTTTTGGCAGTTCGACGGTTTGAACCACCTTGTGATAGCCTTGCTCGACTGGACATTGGATTTCAGCGTTTGCCTTCTCACTGAACGAGAGAAGATAAATGTAAATGGCTTGTGTCTGCGTTCAAGTTTGGGACGTACGCTTCTTCGCAAATGTCGAAACGCTTGGAGAGCAACTTGACCAAACCGAGTTTGACGGTGACGTCCGCGTATGCACCATCCTAGACACAGGGTCTCATTAGATCATTTTTACAAGGCATACTGCGACTTATCTTACCTCGATAATCTCCTTTGCGGTGCCAATAGCGGTGATAGTCAAGGTCTGGCCGGGCTCTGGTGGATCGGGAGAGAGGCTAATGGACTGGATTTCTACAATGTCCGTGGGCAGACCTATTTGAGACATTCGGACGTGCATTGAGTCTCCTTGAATTATGTGGAATGGTGCGTGGTGGTGCCGAAACACCGCCTAAGCCGCTGCCGTACTCACCACAGTCCTCCCAGGACCAAGAGTTCATGGTCTTCACAGGTGTGTCACCATTGGATAGGCCCCAGCTGTTCCACGACGGGGCAGCCAGAACGCTAGAGAAGGAAGCGGCGACGGCGAGAAGGGCAAAAGTCGGTCGCATTGTCGTTAGGAGGTCGGTCGTGAGGAGGTTGAAGAGATAAAAAGGACCTCCAGGACGGTCCCACCCGTTTGGAGTTCGGACTGACGGGGTTAGCCACGGGCTTACGTTACGTAAGCCCGGAGAGTCCCAAATCGTCACTGGCTGCGCAGACGATCTTCCCTCTTTACCTTAACCTCCCTATACCCCCCCTTTCTCCTTCAAAATGGCCAAGGGCCATGAATATTGCTGTTGCGGTGAGTGGCGAAGGCGCACAACTCACGCAGACAATGCGGGTGCTGATGTCTTGTTCGTTTCATGTTGGCAGCTATTCCCCTGATGAATGTCGGGATTTACCTGACTATCTTGGAACAATTCGTCAGTCTGAAGAAAGCTTCATGACTGCATTCGCTGTTAACTCTGTATCCATTGCCAGACTGTCAGTCTCACAGCTGGCATCTTGTCGATCGCAACACCGCGACGTATGTGTTCGAGTTTAGACTGCGCTGCGCTTCGCAGTCTTTTTGCTGACGAGCGCTTGTCTCCGCAGTCGTTGGCTCGTCAATACCTTCCTTTGCCCAATGGTTGGTAGCGATTGGAGCTTTTATTCTGTGTGGCGCTCAAGGAATGGGTTTCTTCGGCGTATTCAAAGTGAGACTTGGCATGCCGGTCGTCATGCGCGGCGCTAAACGTCTTTCCTTCAACAGGAAAAGGCCACTCTATTCCAACGTTACGTCCAGATAAATGCTGCACTTGTCGCATATATCTTTTCCGTATCCGCGACCTGGATTATCATATCGGCTACACGACATGGGCCCGCGACCACTGAATGCATTCAAGATTTCTTCGCTAACAACGCCACCACTGTTGACCAAGCCAATGCCTTCGCCGATGATGGCCAAGGCCCCACTATCTGCAATATCTTTACTTGGGTCTCTGTCGGAATTATGGGAGGCCTCTGGATCATCATGCTGATTTTCCAGGTGAGAACAACTCCAGTAGCTCTACGCGATAAACGGCATCTGCTATATGCTGACATTCTTACCTGAAGGGCTACTTACTCTTGGTATGCCGGTGGTACAGCGTTTCCCAGTTAGCTGATCACTCCAAGTACTACTCCATCTATTCGGTCAACCCGCCAGAGGGCATTCCACTCGGTGATCGACAACGCGGAGAAGATGCATGGGACCCCCGACCATCGACCGAATCTTGGTCTGGAGGTCAAATGAGCCCAGGCGTTGCTCGACCCGGGTTTGGGGCCCACAGTCGTCAGAACAGCGACGTCAATGACCGAGCCTATGGTGTTTCTGCAGCGGACGCATATGCAGAGAAGAAACCTACATATGGATACCGCGATGATCCTACAAGCCACAGCTACCCAGACCAAGCATATGTCAACGATTCGGAGGCTCCAACGCCAGTGGCTCTCACCTCGCCAGATCGAAGATTCAAAGGCGAACCCGACCAATACGACAATGCTCAGAGTGGAACGGCATTACCCCCAGGCGCTATGTATCCAAGTAAAGTGAAATTATCGATTTCGAAGCCTTGATACTAACCCATCGGTCGTATTCGTTGACAGCTGAGGGTCAGTTTGGTCGAAAAACTCCGAGAGCTGCTGCAGACGCTTACGCGAATTATCCAGCACAAGGCTATGCCCCATCCTACCACTCGGAGGATCCATATTATAGAAACCGATAATCCTCCAACTAGTCGCCCATTGTTTGAAGGCAGATCGTCACTTATCCCTCACATTTTTCAGCTTCGCCCCACATATCGTCTTTCCCTCGTCCTTCGGTTTCTCTACTACTTCCGCTTTCTTTTTCATGACATCACATCGGACATTCTCTCTCACGTTGTATCATTGAATACATTGACCACCGTCTCAGTAACTGCAGAATGGGCGAGCGTGTGGCCACGAGTCACGACAGAGGAAACGATGGCTTGGACTTCACAGTAGGGCAAGCCGCGGAGCTCTATCTCAGCCCTAAGGCTCACAGGGCGCTCTCTGCGGCATTTATGACTGTATTCACCTGCCAATTGACTCCGGGGACGGTTGTTGGTCTCGCTGTCGCCTTCTTCAGTCCACGATGGGCTCAAAAATGTTACACAAGGCACAACTTCCGTATCCAGTCATGCCTATTCGCTGGTACCTAGGTACCTTTCACGTCAGCTCTGATACCTTTCGAGCTTCTTTAGGCCTTGCTCGCTTGCGAGAAGAACGAGCATCACGGCGTCGCGAAGTCGAGTGGTGCACATGGTGCTCGGACTCGGAGGCTTCAGCCAACTCCGCCGCTGGTATGGGAGTATTGTACCAGGTTTCGCTTACCACCTGGTCGGGATTCATGAGCCATCCTCACGGCATGCCACAGCGATCCTCGTGCTCCGCTGGAAGGTCCAAGCTCGCCATCGTCCCGAACCGCTCCACGACCTTAGGTCAAAGTGCACGCACAGACCACATAAGGAGCCAGATGACCTTTCAGCGATGACAATAGCTTTACACTTTCGCGTTACCGCACCTGGCGCCAGCATGGATCCGTACTTGCATGACCCACCGATTTTCGGAAGTGCCTTGACCTAGCCGAAGGCCAAACGTCTCCATGTCACGGGACTTGGAGGGCTGAGTGGGTTTCAGCCTTTCACTGCCACCCATGCATCTCAAGCGAATCTCCCTCTGTCGATCAAAGTTTTGAGATCCGTCAGATCTCCGCGAACTCTTCGCTGTGTGCTCCTCCAATTGTTGCTCACCTGAGGGCCTTGGCGCTCGGGTGCCCCGGCAGATCAACCCCCGGCTCCAGACAAAACCACGCCCTACAAACCGTCTTCCGCCCGTTACACAATTGTACCCAAGTGCTTGAAATTGACACTTTGGGGCGTTCTGGGGCTGCCCGGTGGTTTTGAAAGTGTAGCATGTGGAACGCTATAAGCCGCTTCGCCACAAGCTCCGAGTGTCTCGCGTGCGCCATATTCTTGCACCTGTTCCACACTTCTCCTTCTCAGCTGTATCTTCACTTCGGACCCTAATACGTACACTGTCACGACCTCTTTTGTTACTAGGTTAGGCGCGACGTGCCTATCCCAGTTTAGCGGTAGCCCATCCCAGAAGCCTCCCCAGACTCGATAAATACTGCTACCCCACCATTTGCCCTCCCAGCAAGCGCGAAACTCGCTCCTCAGTCTCGCCCTTGGAACACTTGATCATCTCTCTCGTTTACCCTCCATCCCCGCTTCCTCCTACCCCATTAGCACTAAACATGGACTTCAAGGACAAGGAAAAGTCATCTTCAGTCGCTGCTTTCGAAAAACCCGCAGGCCAGTTCGAGAGCGACGATATCATCGAGCCAGCTCAGCGCGGACATGGACCATTGAAGCGACAGCTGAAGAACCGTCATGTGGCCATGATCTCACTTGCGGGGGTCATCGGAGTGGGAATCTTCGTGAACACCGTAAGTCGTTCAGCCGAGCCACATTCCATGTGTCTTCCTTTCTGTCTCATTGTTCTTCGACTTCTGCTGATACTGACTGAAACCCCCTCGACGATAACCTTAGGCGACAGCTCTCCGGAGCGGCGGACCAATCGGACTGGTTCTCGGCTTCATGACGATGGGTGTCGTGTGCTGGTCCGTGATGATCTCGCTGGGCGAGATGGTCAGCTATTTGCCACTCCCAGGAGGGCACATTCGGTTAGCCGAGCGATTTGGCAACAAAGCCTTGTCATTCGCTATGGGGTGGAACTACTGGTATAACTGGGTCATCGTGAGTTCGCCCACCATTTCACACAGCCCGAGAAGGGGAGTTAACCTCGTGCTTGGCCCGATAGATTCTTCCCGCCGAACTGAGCGCGGCAGCGATTCTTATCGACTATTGGGGAATGCGCAAGGACGCCGTATGGATAACCGTCTGCCTCATCGTCGTGATCACAATTAACATGCTCGGCGCTGGTGTCTACGGCGAATGCGAGTTCGTCTTCGCCTCGGTGAGTTATCTCTCTGTGCTGTCGAAAACTCATCCCAACATATCCCTCCTTTGAAATAGATTAAAATCCTGACCCTTGTCGGACTCATCATACTCGGCATTATTCTTGACCTTGGCGGAGGTCCCAGTCACGACAGAATTGGTTTCCGCTACTGGAAGGAGCCCGGGCCATTCGTTCAATATCTGGGTATTGAAGGGGCCAAAGGGCGCTTCTTGGGATACTGGAGCGTTTTGACCACCGCCGCATTCAGCTTCATCGGAACCGAGATCGTCGCCATTGCAGCCGGAGAGGCCAAGTGCGTCCATCGTTTCCCGCTCCCAGCGATTGTCTCAATCGGTCACTAACCTAACTTTGACTGATAGGAACCCGCGAAGGAACGTTCCACGGGCTATTCGACGTGTCTACGTGCGAATCATTTTCTTCTATTTCACCTCCGTTATTATCATTTCCCTCCTCGTGCCATCCAACCACCCTCTGCTCAACTTTAAGTCGAAGGATGCCTCAGCCTCTCCATTTGTCATCGCCATCAGAGAGGCTGGCATTAAGGGCTTACCTGGCTTCATCAAGTGAGTTCCATGCGTGCGTTGGGCTCTCGAGAGGGCGGTGGCTGACGTTTCGTGCCAATAGCGCCTGTCTGCTCACTAGCGCGTGGTCTGCTGCTAGCTCAGACTTGTACACCTCGAGTCGTGCCCTCTGTGAGTCTTCGTGTTTGCCCTCAATACTCTCTCTTCTCATGCAAGGGCTCGAATCTAGATGGCATGGCTTTGACTGGTAACGCGCCCAAGGTTTTCTCTCGCACGTCGCGCAATGGCCTTCCATACGTCTCGGTCATATTTTGCGCGGCGTTCTGTGGACTTGCGTACATGGGCGTGTCCAGTGGTTCGGGCAAGGTCTTCGGCTGGCTCGCCAACCTGACGTCCATCTGTGGCATGATCACTTGGACCGGGATTTGCTGTAAGTCGCGAAATGCATCTCATACCTCACAAAGTTTAATACAAAACTCAACCGTGTGCTTTTGTAGTCACCTATCTTCGCTTCTATGCTGGGCTGAAGGCTCAGGGAATTGATCGCAAGACGTTGCCGTACTACTCGATGTGCCAACCATACGCTGCCTGGTTCGGCATAATTTCAACTCTCATCATTTGCTTCTTCTCCGGATGGGTGAGTACCATCTAATCATATGCTCGGTCGTTCCCTTACACATGGCTTTCCTCCCGCCTCAGACCGTCTTCCTCAAGAACTCCTGGCAGACGGACACATTCCTTACCAACTACCTTCCGCTCATGCTGTTCCCCGTCATCTATATTGGTGCTCGTTTCTATTATAAGGAACCACTCGTACGGCCGGAGAATATGGACTTCAAGTCCAACATCGCCGAGATAGAGGCGGACGAAGCACCAGAGGATCCACCGAAGAACATGTTGGAGTCAATCTGGCGCTGGCTCGTAAGTCTGCATAGTCTCACTGAATAAGCTCACCCTAACTAATGGCTACGTAATTACAGATGTGATCACCTCGGTTCTTGCGTCAATACTTCGGTCTAGAATTTCGTTCCAGGATATCACACCCCTTCATTATACTAGATATCTCCCAATCTGTTATTACCGATATCGATAGGTTTTAATGTATAGTACCACGTAAAGCACTACTCGAAATACTTCTTTACTCTTGTCCAAAGACAAAGCGTGTCCTTGTAAACCGGCAAAGTCGCGCCGGGGATGCACAGGTCACGTGTCCAGGCCTTCGTGTAAACAAGTTCAAGAGTTTGATCTCATCCCTTCTCCCTTCTTCTGTTCGTCCGTGCCGCGGTCTCTCCTCTCCCACATCCTCACCTTCTTCCTTCCCTCGCCATCCGCCACGACGTCAAGGACACCACCTTCCAAAGTCCAGCCATATCATGACTGTCACTCTCGATTTACTCGACCACCATGATGCTTCAACACGCAAGACATTATCCGCCATTTCCCTCGCAGTCGCCAAAAGCAAACGTGTAGTTGTTGTCACTGGTGCAGGCATCTCTTGTTCATGCGGTATTCCTGTACGACCTTTCCTTTAGAGTTTCGTTTTTCGTCCCGCGTGGTAGTTTTTGCTCACTGTTCGTTGCATTCTGGACTATCCAGGATTTCCGCTCAACCGACGGTCTCTACAACCTGGTCAAGGCCAAATACCCTAATGCCGTTGTCAAAGGTCGTGATCTTTTCGATTCATCTCTTTTCCGCGACCCAACCTCTACTGCCGTATTCTACACCTTCATCGCCGGCCTCAAGTCTTCCATCGACAATGCCCAGCCTTCACCTACCCATCGATTCATCAAAACCCTCGATTCCAAAGGGAAACTACTTCGATCGTACACCCAGAACATAGATGGACTCGAGGAACGAGTGGGCATTGTGGGATCAACTTCGGAAGCAGCAATGGCGACAGGAGGGAAGGGCAAGGGCAAGGCTTCAGCCACTGGGAAGAGCAAACTCAAATTAAATGAAGTCAAAAACGTCCTTTTGCACGGGGACATCCATCGTGTCAGATGCACACTCTGCAGTGCGAATTTCACCTGCGAACAACGGCATCTTGACGCGTTCCAGAGTGGAACTCCCCTCGACTGCCCCGAATGTTCCTCGCGATGTGAGTTGAAGTCCATCATTCTGAGATAGCCTGCAGTTCATCATGAAAACAATGTGGCTTACTTTATCTGATGTTTGCTTCTTGATCATCCTAGCTGAAGCACGTGTCGCCCGTTCAGCTCGACCCCTGGCCGTCGGCATCCTACGTCCGGCTATCGTTCTTTATGACGAACCCCACCCTCTCGGTGAAGAGATAGGAGCCATCGAGACTCGGGACTTGGGCCGCAAACCCGACCTCCTCATTATCATGGGTACTTCCCTCAAAGTTCACGGCCTGAAGAAACTTGTCAAGGAATTCGCCCAAGCCGTGCACCAAGGCTCGTCTACTGCGTCAACAAGCGCGTCGGGAAGGCCGCCACCTAACCGTGGATTGCTGAACAAAGTCATTTTTGTCAACAAGACCGCCCCGGGCTCGGAATGGGCAGACGTCATCGACTACCACGTTCAGGGTCTCACCGACGCTTTTGTTGAGAAAGTTGTTGAAGATTGGAAGAAAGTGCGACCGGCGGACTGGGAGGTGCAGACGACACTTGGGGAGTCCAACATCAAGGTTGTCAAAGGCTTGCCAAAAACGTCTGCCAAGGCTAGCAAGCGTAAGTCTGCGTCTCCTTTTTGGGCGCGGCTACATATCCTAACAGGGGATCTTGTTCTAGCGGCCACGAAGAAAGTACCTCGAGAGGACACGGAGAATATCAATCCGTATCCGTTATCCAGCCAGTCGAGCCAAAAGACCGTTGTAGACGACCCGTTCCTCGACGAACCAAGTCGCGACCTCCTCGCTTTCACTGGGAACAACCGGAAGGGACGTGGCAAGTCCATCAGCGCACCTCAACTTTCTTTCTCGGGCTCCCAGCCCAAAGTTCCTGGCAAGAGCACATCCAACATGAAGCCAACCCTCCCTCTATCACCATCAAAGCGTCAGAACCGAACGTATACTACAGCCCGCTATGCCAGGCCAACCGCCCGAGCCGCGTCCTCTTCATCAACCTTGAATGATGATTGTGAGGTTGAGTCGGACACCGAGGCGCCGATGTACGACTCGGAATCAGAACGCAGTTCTCCTAGAAAGAAGCGACGCGCTCCTGACGACATGTCTTTGGACGATATTGTGCCCCCTGTTATGCCACAAGAAGAGCGCGGGTTGCTCTTTGGAAATTTTGCAGCTCAGATGGTGCTCACAAACGGACGTTCTTGAACCTCATAGAGCCCTTCGTTCAGTCAAGCCATGGATGATTTCTCCCTGTTTAAATTATCTCCTACGTGTACTATTCAGCTTGCTTTTCCTGTTATCTCCGCTTTCGCTTCAATAAGATTTCACCGACTAAATAAAAATTGCTGGTTTCGGGGTCTTCGAGTTGCAGAGAACGGCAGTTCAATATATAACGGAATAATAAACAGTAATGCTAACTCGACGGCAGCGCCTGTCCTCAACTTCAACGACTATCGGGATATCGATGGTCATTCGGGGACTTGCCGGTACTCATCCTTTCCACCGAGCGGCCAGACGCCTGAGGTTGACCGAGGGAAGCCCGTGACGGGCCGGGCTGAGCCAAAGCCACTGCGTTCCACCTTTCTAGCATATCCTTCAGCAGGAGGGCAGTATTTTCATCGAGTTTCGGGAGGTGACCGGCGTTGTAATCTTGTAGGACCTGGGAAACTCCTTGTCCAGTTCGGACATTCGGGCAATGTTTGACGAGGTGGAAAGGGGTTTGACCGCAAATTGGACAAGGGACTATCATCTCAGCAGCTTTGACCTTCTTCTGACTTCGTGAGGCGGGATCCATAGTCTTTGGAGCGGGAATGGGTAGCTTAGGGTGGTTTGCATAACCGGTTGAGGGGTGAGATAACTGGACTTTGGCAGCGGCAGCTGCCACAGCCGCAGCCGCCGCCTTGGTCCTTTCCTTCTCTTCGGCCCTTCGCTTCTCTGCGGCCCTTCGTTTCGCCTCTTTGCGGTCTAGCTCCTTTAGCTTGTCATTGATCAGCCTGATAGCTTCGTCCTGAGGCCGCCTGGTGAGCTCACGTCAACTTGCATTATGAAATGTGGCTTACACGATCGGAAATTTGGCTTGAGAGTAGTATCCGTTTCGATTCTAGCAGCGCTGCCCGGTCGGAGGTTGCTTTACACCCTCCTTCGGGATGCTCTCGTCCACAGACATGACACCGGATTGTCGGCGCTTCGTCTTCACTTTCACTTGGATCGTACCCGTTGTTAGATGATAGTAGCTCCGGGAAAGGGAAAAGGGGATCGACATCCTCGGTCCCTTGTAAATAAGATTTCCGTTGTTTCTTGGCCTTTGGTCCGTCTGCGAGTGCGGTTGGATCATCACCGGATGCATAGTCTCCAGACGCGGAAGAGGCGGGAGATACGCTGATGCGAGCTGGTCCTTTCCAATCTTCGTCCTCAGCATCCGAGTTTTTGCGTCGCTTGACGTTTGCTTTTTCAATCTTGGGCTTCTGGGGACTGTCGAATTCCTGATCCTCAACAACGACCTACGTAATCCTGTGAATAACGCCGCGTGCGTGGATAGTACTTGGTTAACGTCCCACCTTTTGTGTGGCTTTCCTCCGGACACCTCTCCCAGTCCGCTCCTGAAGTGCCATTTGGGCTTTCAGCTGGTTTGCATGGGCTATTCTTTGAGCCCAATAGCTATTGGACTCCTGGGTATCCTCTTCGACCACCTCGCCGAGGTTATTTGTCCCAGACTCCCAGATTTTGGCGAAATCAAACTTCATAGCAGTTTGACCTGCTTCAGTCGCGGGTTCGGGTTCTTGTTGCTCGAGCTTGTCAATCAGGTTGTTCACATCTTGGTCCGTGTCTAAAAGAAAGCGTGTTAATCAATACAGTCAATCAAATGAGCCGGTCTTACATCGTGCATCAGTGGCGTCTCCCTCGAAAATGGCTTTGGCCCCAAAGGAAAGGATGGTTTGAACATCTTCTTCGCCTTCCTCGTCATCCATTTTCTGAACAATGAGGTGATCCAAAACCAGTTTACCCTGTAATTCCGGAAGTCGGTTGGATTCAAGCTTGCTGATAATACACGTTCGAAAAATGCACCGACCTTGCCTGCTTGAACGATCCGCTCTGTTGCTTGCCTCATCAGTACGGATAGAAAAGGCATGGAATATTCAATCGTCACCTTCAGCAGCACCCTTGATCATGAACTTAAAGACGAGCACTTTTTTCCTCTTTGTAGCGAGCTTTAGCTTCTACCCGAGCGACCGATGGTCATTTGGGACTCACCTGGCCCATGCGATGAGCTCTGGCGATAGCCTGGAGATCCTGATGGGGGTTGAAGTCTGGATCGAATATAATAACGGTGTCCGCTGACCATAGGTTGATGCCAACACCTTGCCCTGGATGTTAATGCCAATCGACCTGGGAATAGTAGAAATGACCATACCTCCGGCTCGAGTTGATAGCAGATAAATGAACACATCCGACCCTGGTTTGTTGAATTCGTCCATGTCCCTCTGGCGCTGATCCGATTTCGTGTCGCCATCGAGTCGGAGAAATTTGTAACCCTCTGAAGAACAGCGGATCAGCTTCAGTCACTGAGCCAGGCGTGCTCGACGTACCTCCTTGGATGAAGTCTTCAATGATGTCAAGAGCCATTGTGAACTGCATCGTTCATGTAAGTGACGCCCGCCAAACTACTAGCATGCAACATACTTGGCTGAACAATAACACACGATGACCTCGTTCCTTTAATTTAGGGAGCATGGTTTCCAAGAGCCGCAGCTTGCCACTGGCTTCAATAAGCCGTTGATGGGTTTCTTGCTCCGACAATCCGAGAACTTCCAGTTCTGGGTCGATCAGGTATGGATGCTGCATGCACCTGCGGGACGCCGTCAGCCTACATTAACATCGATAACAAATGCTCCTTACTTCCGAAGCTGAATTAAAAGGTTATTCAGGTTGGACTTTTTCATCTTGGAACCCTTCTCTCCTATAAGCGAGCCAAGTGCAGCCATGTTCTTGTCTAGTATACTCTTATAGACCTCTTTCTGAAGGGGAGCCATAGAGATTGGGACTGAAAGAAGATGTGAGATTTATTCTAGTCACGATTGGGAAGAAGGATAATTACCAATGACTTCATTCTGTTGTGGTGTAGAAGTCAGCAGAGCCAACTCGATTGGCTAAACTAAAAACATACCTTTGGGGGCAGGTCTGTCATGACCTCGGCCTTGATGCGTCGCAGGAAATAGGGTTTCAGGCGATTGTGCAATGTTGATACCTTTTCTTCGTCAAGCTCTGCGTATTCTGTCTCTAGTTCTTTGAGATTGTGCCAATTTTCGGCGTCAAGGAAGTTCATCAGGTTGAACAGCTCTCTGGGAAACAGGTGCACGGAGGTTAGACAGCGGCAAAGTGCCAAGGAGGGCTGCCGCATACCGGATGTTGTTATTGAGGGGTGTTCCTGTCATGATGACGCGGTGCTTGGTGTTCAGTTCCTTGAGGCGACGGAAAATAAGGCTGCTGTCGCTTTTCACTAACGATCCATGCTAAGAAACAGTTGAACTTGTGCCCGTGATTGTACTTACACCGCTGGCCTTCGTCAATAATGAGCGCTTCCCAGCGTGTAACTCTTGCATATACATTTGAGAAGTCGGACGGATGAGTGACTGCCTCATATGTGGCGACCAAGACATGGAATTTGAGATCCTTTGTGCCGCGGTGATAAAGTTCATACTCTCGAATTATTTGTCGAGACTTCGCGTCGCCATTGTATTGGACGGCTCGAACGTGAGGTGCCCACTTCGAGAACTCTCGCATCCAGTTGGAAATGGTGGAGTTGGGAACGACGATGAGAATTGGGAAGACGTTCTCTTGAACAAGCATGCCAACGAATGTGGTGACTTGTACGGTCTTTCCCTGAAGACAACGCAGGTTAGGTTGTGAAGAGCGTCGGTAACATGAAGAAAAAGCGAACCAAGCCCATTTCATCCGCAAGGATACCGGTCTGTTTATTATACCACCCTCGGTATAACCACGTCACGCCCTCGAGCTGTAATCTATGATCAGAATGCAAAAGGGGGAACGAAAGTCTGCTGTACTCGCTTGGAATGGCATTAACTTTCCTCCTTGTTCGAATCCAGGGTCCTTGATAACAGGCATGTCCCGGGGAGGTCTATTATCCTTCTTCCTCTGTTCCGAAGGCGAGAGTGGGACAAGGGCGACTTTCTGGGCTTCTAAAAAGACTTCAAAAGCCTGGACATATTCCTCGTAGCCGTGGTCGTTAGGTTTCGGTGGTGAGTCCCAAGTAGCTAAATTGTGTACGAAATAAGTGCCACAAACCATCGGCGAGCAAATGAAGGTTACGAACCGTCCTCGTGGGTAAGCTCCCTCCATTTGAAGAAACACCAAACGGCATCTTTGAGGTCGTCCATGGTTACTTCGCCAGTTCGCTCTTCTCGCTCGGCCATATTTTCAACTAAATGGGGATCCGGCTGTTCTCCAAACGCCAGAGCGGCACGACGCGGGTCTTCAACTGTAGCTTCGTCCTGCGAATCGACAATATCCTCTTCATCCGAAGAAATTTGCTGCTTCTTCTTTCCTTGCTTTTGTTTTCCTTTAGACTTCGGCTTACTTTTAGGACGGGGCTTCCAGAAAGCAACGTCGAGGATCCGATCAACCGTTTTCCAGGCTCGCGGAACGCAGTGCTCAGCGATAGGGTTTGCAGTTGGCTCGCCGTCAGGAAGTTCTTCCGTTTCCGCTTCTTTTGCCTCTTTCCACTTTGCTTTCTTCTGGAGGATTTGTAATGTGGTCTCCGTCTCACCAGATACCGGCGTCCCAGCTTTTGTAGTATTGCTTGACGCGATTGATTGATCCAGGATTGCGCGAGAAGCATCTGATAGCTTCAAAGACTTGGCCACTTCTTCATGGTCAGGAAGATAAATGCGTACTTTCGTACCCTTGGTGAGGAAGTTGCGCAGCTTTTGCTGGTTCGTAGAAAGGAGCCACATATGAGGGACCCATTCTAGGTGCCGGTAGCTAATGTCTTCCCATTTGACCAGGTATTCGCGCGGAAGGGGAATCTTGTAGTTAATAGGGGTGTCCGAGTCGCGGGGCGGTTCAATAGCGTCTGCGGGATAGGGCCGCCATGCTATGATCTTGTCCAACTTGTACTCCCATCGACGACAATCTTGGCAACACCAAGTATCCTGATAGGAACCAGCGATACTTTCAGCTTCTTCATCGTTGTGACCCGGGAGAGGAGGAAGATGCTTATAATGTGACGGTCGCTTGCACGTCACGCATCGGAACAGAAGTCCAGGGGAGGGGTCTGGGGAGATTTCATGAACCTTTGGCGGGTCTGAGGATGCATCTGCCATGGGAACATCGCCATCTTGACTTTTCTTGTCTTCCGTTTCGAAGGTAGGAGGGTCCTCGGTCTTGACTGGCTCATTGCATTGCATGCATACGCCTCCACGTAGACATGATCCGCAGACGAACTCTGTCGTTTCCTCCCAATCGAGGGTTTTGCGATTCTCGTAGCCAGTCCCGACATTGGCTTGCTCTTTCTGACGTATTGCGGCAAGAATTTCCGTTTTCTGTTGCAAACTGAGGCATTTCCAGTGTGTAGCGACACAACACTTCAAGCATCGAACCCAACCGCCCAGCTTCTCGGTTTTCACTACTTCGTCATCGGAGCTTTCCATCAGGTCCGCGTCCGGTCCTCGTCGACCTTTCTTCCTCGAACCACCCTTGGACTTTTGCTTGCGGGCTTTGACCATGACAACGTGCGCCGGGGGTTGTTCACACTTCTCGCAGTACGGCCGATGAATGTTCATCGGTGGAGTATCTGAGTCGGATTCTTCTAGGTCGTCCGTGGACCGAACGAAGCCGTAAGCAGGCCGAGAAATCCTCTTTCGCTTTTGCCTGTTGGCCTTGGGTGACTTCTTGCCTGGTTGGAAGTCTTCATCCTCACTGTCCTCGACCACAATGAAGTCCGAATCGTCCATGTCGAAGCCATTCGGATAGTTCTGTTTCTTGGCCCGTGTTGATGAACGAGTAGGGGCTTGTCGTTTTGTTGGACTCCAGGGACCGAATTTGTTCAAGGCAGCACGGGTACGAAGATGACGCCCGGGCGTGTCATCAAAGTCCTCCTCGTATGCTTCACTCTCCTCGCCACTGTCGTCTGACACTTCGGAGAGGCTTGTCCCTCCAGTGACGGCTGACCCAGAACTACGGTTTCCCCTTGATGGACGCGTTAACAGAGCAGCACCCTTCACGGTGCTCGGGCGTAAACGATCTGCCAGCAGCACTTTCTTGGACGATGGGTCGAACGTCTCAAGTGTTCCTGAGTCTCTAGCGTCCTCTTTGATCATAGATAGCTGGGCGTCAGTCCAAACCGCAATGCGTTCGCTCAGTAACTCGGAACCTACCAAATTCGTCAATGAGTTTTCCAAAACGGCCCTCGTTTTCAATGAAGAATCCCTTGGAAAACTAAGGTGCGCGTGATTAGTTCGGACTGAGGCCGTGCATGCAGAGAGCTACTCGCCTTTTTGAAAAGCCCAGAGCGGATTTTGGCGTAATAGAATACCTTGCCTTCAAGTTTGATTTCATGAACTACCTCCACGGGGTCTTCGTCATCATCAGTTAGGTCCTGCGTTCTCCTGTACGTTGCGCGAACCGGGGTAGGCAGGCGGGGGACTTCAATCCAAAAGCGCGGTGACCCTGGAGGAGTCTCTGCCCTTGGTGAGGACCCAACCTCGTCGGTCAGGATGGTGGTTAAGAGCTTCTCGACGGCATTATCCACGTCCATTTCCGCGGAGTCGTCCGTCATCGTCTGTGCGTTATCGACGCGTATTAACGCGTTTAGGAAAGAAGTGTAAGGGATGGGAGGATTTGGGTGTATTGGCAATGAGAGATTCTCCGCCCAAATCCGCTTCGTTTGCATGTGAGGCGCGTCGTGCCCCAAACACCTGGCACCGAGATCGTCGTGGTTGCATCGTGGTTAAGGTGAGGCATTGGTTTCGCACTCAAGGACGAGGACGAGGCCACTGATGTGAAAAAGGGTAACTATGAAATCTATTCTACGGCAAAGCCACCTCCTATTTGACAAGATTCCTTCCTTGCAGCCACAGTGAGCATTGCTTCGCAACCCGATGAGAGTGCCCTTTATCCCGTAAATAGCGCGATGAGCAT
>KN822947.1:54115-69455 GCA_000827465.1 Tulasnella calospora MUT 4182
TGAGGCATGAACATGATGCCGATTGAGAGAACGATGGCTGGGACGAGTTGGATGGTGACGGGCACAAGCCATGCAGCCTTGCTTTGGGAATCACCGGTTCCGCCAATGTATTGTGTTCCTATAGGGGGAGGAAAGCAAGGTGAGCCGAGGCTCCTAAAAGTACTATGAGCGGGAACTAAGCTGCTCACCATACGTGAACCAGTAAGATACCATGATACCCCCGACGATGGCCAACTGCTGCAAGGCGACAAGGGAACCACGAATTTCGGGAGGGGCAAGCTCGGCATTGTACAGGGGAACGATCATGGAAAGCGAGCCGACACCGATACCGGTAATGAACCGACCTGCCAGGATGTAGTCGTAGGATCCACCATGGGTGAGGGCCTGGATGATCACGCCGATCGCGAAGACAACGCAGGCGACCACGACACAAAGCTTTCGACCTGATCAAATAAAAAAAGAACAGTTATGAGAGGAATCCTTGCATGAGAACACATATGGAGGGCGTCGACCGAAGGCCGAGGTCGCGAGTGGGAAGATCGTGACGTCGCGTGGACTTTCATGAGAACGGGGGAAAAGCAACGTACCGAGTGCATCAGCGAGGATACCGTTGATCAGGACACCAACCCAGGCTCCCAATTCAAGAATGGATGTGAGGAAGCCAGAGATCGTCGGGTCCTGGATACCACTGACGCCAGATTCTTTTGCAAAGTTGTTCATAGCTAAGATTTGCCCGAACATGCCCTGGTTGTACCCATAGATGAGACCGCTGTGTGATAGGTCAGGCATTTTAGCAACCGCACCAACAACGAACGAGCGAGATGACGGAGACAGCCAGAACTCACCCAATCGAGGCGAAGACAGCGATGAAGAAAGTCTTCGCGTTGGATACAAGGCCTGCGATACCCGGCTTGCCAGCAAGTTCAAGACGTCGTGCCGCGATGACATTTTCGAGCTCAAGTCCTGCACCAGTATGTCCCCCTGGAGCCATGATGAGCGATGATTGGGTCGTAAACGTTGCCGGTTTACAAAGTCAAGATGAAGGACAAGAGGGAGATGAGTGCGCGAGGCGCGAATGGGTGAATTCGAACCTCCCTCGAGAGATCTTGGATTGGCCTTTAATGGGCTCAAAATCTGCCTCCATTAGGATGAATCCGGTGCAAGGATGCGATGGAAGCGTCGTCCGGGCACCCCAAGAGGTTTGCCTCGCCTACCCTTTTCCATTCTGGTCTCTCAAGGCCGATGTATGCAGGGTATTTGTTTCCCGGGGGCTTTGCTTCATGGAGTTTTGAGAACTTTTGGATACTTGCATTCGTCTAATTAGAGGAAGGTCGCCGCAGAAGGTTGTGTTGCGAACCAGGGCCCAATCAACATCACCCCTAAATCCTGGTAGCACAAACAATGCCTGCTCTGTCTGCATTCTGTAAAGGAGTATCTCCTCCCACATGCCTGCTGCGTGGCCGTCGTATCCTCTTAGGGGTTGAAACCATGCGAACGACCTTGCAACTACTTTAGCAGTTGTGGAAGCTGAGGATGGTGATGCAATCCAAAATCTATCGCACGATAATTTTACTTGAGCTCCGGTCCTATTGCTCCTCGAAGATTGTTCTCGTAGGGGGTGTCCGAATGGAGCAGACAACCATATGAAGAAACCTAGGGGTCCGCCCGTAAAACAATGTCATCGCCGTCGACCATTTCGATCTCCATCAAAGGAAAAACACAAGAGCTCCACGAGGCATAGAAGAGTTGCTTGAATGTAGTTTGATCCTTTTGGATGTTGGACCGGGCTAGGAAGATACTTCGCTAGGTTTCTAGGGAAAAGAAAGGACGAGACCTCCTTTTAGAAAATTTGACCTTAATATGTAAACACAAAAGGGATGTCACTTTGTGTCTTGATGTAGAGGAAGGTATAAGCGAATTCGAAGGAGAGAGGGTGCGCTGATTGTCCTTCATGGGGGCGTCGGCCAAGAGTTTCCACGGTTCGCTTCCGGCTTCTCGCCCATGACCATTCTCAGCTCGAGAACCGAGAAGGCTTCGAAGAATCGCTTCAACAGGTCATCTAGGCATTTGCTGGAACCCTTTGCGGCTCAACACTACAGCCTCAGGCCGGGCGCACATCGCGCTGTCCTTCTTCACGGGTTGCACCAACCGAACCCCGGGCGCTCCCTCTTCCTTCCTCCCGGGACCTTTCTCTCCCGGAAACTCAAGATTTACTAAGACATGTGAAAGTTTGTGGCATTTATTCCGATTCAGGTCCCTCACATGTCACACTTCGGATTTCTCACTACTTTCTAGCATCCGCGCTGTTGTTTTGGCCTTTGGTGGCTTGAGGACAAGGTGTCTACCTTGCGCCTCCCTTGACCTCCCTCCAAATATAACCTAGGTGAGTGCTCTCCGTTGCGCGCGACTATCTACAGTACTGAATGTCGGTCCAGATTCTATCCCCCACTATTCAACAGCCTACCCTTCAAGCTTCAGCTGCCCGCGCAAACCCCCCCTGGGAATGAAACTGGCCTCGATTCCCGTATGCTTGGTGCGTGGGTTAAATTGTTAACCCGCTGCTATTCACAGCGAAAGAAGTCTTCGGCTCCAAAAACAATTATCTATCTCGATGCCCCTCCCTCCCGGGGAATACATCGCAAAGGGGCTTGGAAGACCTCGGGCAGCCCCCTCGGATGAGTCTCCAAAATCGGACGGTTCTCCAAAAACCATGCAGGTGCAGATCCACGCTTCAAATCCAATCTTGCACTCTCTGGACCAATCGCTTTCAAGTCCAAAAGGAGC
This sequence comes from Tulasnella calospora MUT 4182, assembly GCA_000827465.1. Classification (NCBI taxonomy): domain Eukaryota; kingdom Fungi; phylum Basidiomycota; class Agaricomycetes; order Cantharellales; family Tulasnellaceae; genus Tulasnella; species Tulasnella calospora. The sequence continues at coordinate 56,900 of KN822947.1, forward strand.
TTAGACATAGTCACCAGGCAACGCCTGCTGGGGGTGATTTGTTGGAAAGGAACTTGAAGTTGTGAAGCCAACCAACAGTTCGTCCTGTGCTTCCTAATTCAGAAGAGACGCGGTAACGTGTACATTTGCAATACTAATCGGGTACACGGGATTGGGCACTTGTTCCTTTTCGATTTCAAGATAGGTGAGTGGGGCTTTTTAGGAGAGAAGTTTCACTAGCTCCTCCGCGACTAATTTCGATGACTTGGGGTTTTGTCCTGTGATTAGGTGGCCGTCGACAACCACTTTAGGCTAAGAAAACAAGAGTTCGAGCGTTAAAAACCCTTGTCTTTTAGGACGTGATAGTGCGTGCGTGCTACTTACTTCAAATGGCTGGTCGGCCTTGACGTAGTTCCCGCCTTGCTCAATGAGCTTGGTTTCCAGCAGGAACGGCACGTCTTTCTCCTTTCCCCCCAACTTCTCCTCCTCGTTCGACAAACCGGTGACGGTACGTCCCTTGACGATCGGTTGGCCCTCTGCGTCCGTAGCGCTGACGATGGCGCATGGTCCGTGGCAAACGGCGGCAACGGGTTTTTTGGCGCGGAAGAGCTGCAGAGCCAAGATTCGTCAAACGACTGCGGGAAAGTCCAGTGCGGTGCGGCGTACCTCGCTAGCGATCTTGATATTGTCCTCATCAAATGGCAGATCTATGGCGGGGCCATGACTAGTACCCCGCACGAAATTGAACCAAACGTCGGGTCTTTTCCCGTGAACGACTCTTCACGAGGCCACTCACCCGCCCGGATAGAAGACGCCCGCATAGTCCGCAGGATTCACCTCACTCAACTTCAAAGCAGTATCGAACTTCTCCTTGACGGTCGGATCAACCAAGAACTTGGCGCAATCCTCGTCCTCCTTATATCTCTCGACGCTTCCCACAGCAACCGGCGGATTAGGGCCCGCAGGAGAGGCGAAGGTAATGTGGAAATGAGGAAGGAGGATGTAATATGGCTGAGCGGCTAAAGGATCAACGTCAGATTAGGGCTGACGGGAAAGCGGCAAGCACCTCCTAAACGAGTTACGACCCACCCTCCGGCAGATACCACCCAGTTGGCTTGCCAAGCAGCGTCTCGGACACCGATGTGTAAATGAACAAGATATGCTTTTTATTGTCGCTGTGAGTCATGCTTTTTGGCTGTGCGTTGGACCGGTGGATGTGGTTTGCCTGTAGAAATCAGCCGCGCGATCTGGATTCGGAAGGCCCCATTGCACCGCTTCGACGGGTCCCGTGACGCAATCGCCAGGCCACTCGAGACAAGGACGTCCGCGCCTCTTGTCCAAGGCTCCAGTCCTTTGTCCCCGTTTAATGAAGATTGCCTGATCAAGATTGGGGCGGTGTCCCTCTCGACCGAAGCCGGAGGCTTTCAAGAGTCGGCGGCATCGGGGTGGCGTGGAAAGCGGCTTTTCCGCCCCTTTTGCCAGACCAAGCCAGCCACTTCTCCTAATTAATAGGCACGCCACTCACGTAAGCCGAAGACTCGAAGGGCATCTAGGAGGTTAATCAAGGATCAATTGTGGTAATTATGGCGGGGCGGGTTCCACGGACCCGATTGTCTCCGAAAACGGTAAAGGGTATGTCCGCGGGAACAACCCCACGGCCGGGGACTTGGACGGCACCGGTTGCGCCCCTCATAGCCCCCTGGCCGATACCGTCCATGTTGCCAGCTTGGGGACGTTCCATGATGGGCTCCATGTGGTATAGCGTGGTATCCATGTTCTGTGGTATCTCGCTTGTTGTGATTGGTCCGCGGCTCAAGTCTAAGCGCCCATTGGAACCTTCGAATCTCTTAGTGAGCCAAGTTCACCTCATTTTTTCGAACTCCGCCAGACCGGCCGGGGCGAAAATTATCTGTTTTTCCCCTCCTATGGCTTGAACCGATATTCAGTCCTGTTCTTGGGTGGCGGTCAAAGCTTGGCTGGGTCGAACTTACTCGGATGCGAAGCACGGGCACGAATAAACTCTAGGCGCGGCCAATTGATTGGGCAGTGGTTTGTTGTTCGGAGATCTCTTTCCATTTTCCCCGCTTCCGCTGTGCAAACCCAAGACTTCCAGAAGGCTGCGTACTCCGATCAAAATTCTGAGCGTCTCGATGAAGCGCTACACACTTGTCCCCTATCTTTTGCCAGCAAGGGACCACGACATATAAACATCCCATTCGTCCCGCCGACTACTCTCCATCCTTTGACCTGCACTCCCCTTCCACCTCTCTACTCCCATCATCATGACCGTCAACTTCTTCACCACAACGTTTGGGATCCTCACCCGGACACTCAAGCTCGGTTTCGGTCTCGTTCCATTACTCGGCTTTGTCATCCAGCTCCATGCAAGAGACACTTACTACAGTGTCAGTTACTTTCGAGACGTCTTTTACGAACAGTTGGACTGATGCTCTCTACTATCCGTAGCTTTTAAATTTGGCACTGTTCTGGCGACCCAGGAGGCCAGGAATGGTCATCGCTCAAGGCAAGCCAGGCTTCGGCGGTATGTGGCCGGAGTACATCGCTCCGAGCGCAAGCGACTCCAGAAGTCCCTGTCCAGGGTGAGTATGGGGTTAGGCGGAGATCCATGAACCACCACCGACATTGCTTCTTTCGTTCCCACAGCCTGAACGCTCTTGCCAACCATGGTATGCGCTCCCACCTCACCTGACCGCACGTGAGCAGTGTTAACCCCAACCCGTCTCTAAGGTATTCTGCCCCGGGATGGAAAGAAACTCACGTACAAGCAAATGTCACAAGCCATCCAACATGCTTTCAATCTGTCACCTGCCCTCGGCGATCGTAAGTTGATTGCCGGCTGCAGCCGAGTCGAGGTCCCGATTTTAATGAAGATCCGTTCCTTTTACAGAATTGACCGGTTCCGCGTATCTGCTCGATCAAGGCCGTGGTTGGATCAACCTGCATGACCTCAACACTTTGAATGTCAGTTCCTGCGGGACAGGCCTCGTTCCTTGCCATCCGTCGCTGACACGTCATACCTTTAGATCGTTCAACACGATGCATCATTCACCCGTCAGTCTCACAGCGATACATCCCGCATTCTGGCCTTATCTTAACCTATTCGATTTGATGACTTTCAGGTCCCGACATTGCCTTCTGCCCCGATCAAAGCTACCCGCATGCCGAACTCGTAGACAGACTCCTCAAAGCCTCCTCCAACGGAACCGAGCTGAGCCTAGAGGACTGGGCATACTTTTCTGGCCTGCGTCGTGCCGAGTGCAAAGCCAGCAACGGACAATACTCGATGACTTACAGCTTTATCCACAAGTTCTTCGGTGCGTCATTTGTGGTTACCAACGCAAGGCCTACCATTCGTTAAAGTTACTAACCCCCGGGTACCAATCTTTCAGGCTCAGGCAATGCGGCTCTTTTGTACTCGCTCTTTGGTGGAAGAGTCAATGACCTCGAGATCTTCCTCAAGGAAGAGCGCTTCCCCGATGGATGGGAGCCAAGGAACAGAGAGGCGTTCGGTCATACCATCATCGTGCGTATTCCCAACGTTATCTCGTGATGAACCGAGTACTCATCCTTGTGCAATTTTTACCCCTTGATAGCAAGCGCAAAAGACATCCCTGGAAATCGAGTTCAACATCAATGAAAACCAGGAGCTCCGGCCGGGAGACGAACTCCTCGACCAGCGCAAGCCGAACTACGTCGCTGTTGGCAAGCTCATTTCAGTCTAAACGGAACCCTTTACCCCTCAGCAATGAGGCGGTAATCTCATGTATATACGGCTTGTACTTGTATGTTTCTGGTATTGTAGAAGTTTGCTTACTTTTCTAGTCTATTCCGCTTGGCCTATATATATCTATATGTGCTTGTGTTACCATTTGATGTTGGTCGTTTGGGTCTAGTTCGCGAAGCGAGTCATTTGCGAATCCACTTCCCAACAAGGGACGATATGGGCGATACGATAAGAGGCATTCATCTCTGCTGCGTTCATTTTAGATCACCACCGCCTCTCACGTGCTTCCCTTTAAGCTTTTCGTGGCCAAAACAGAAGCATAGATAGGGGGCCCGGCTAGGACCAGCTGGGTTAGAGTCCTCCGCCCCAAACGGAGACCACCATTCCGTATTACAAAAGGCTGTATCACATTCGGTGCCCGGTAACACCCCAAGAAGGGGTAGACAAATAATGTGGAAGCTTTGAGTGGAGCTTTGCTCGCGGGCTTCTTCGTCCTGTTATCCAGACTGCGCAGGGCGCATCCGAATAACAGCGCATTTTCCGACCCTAGATTGGCGCGGGATCGACCCTCATGAAGGATCATTAGAACTTCCCGAACACGAATAACGCGTCGAACGTGACCACTAGGATACCAGAGGGTCTATCTTGCGTGTTCTCGGGTCAGATGAGAGATCCTCGACGTCTCCGTCGCTATTCTGGGCTGCAAACAGTTGGGGGTGGTCATCCGAGTCTCGTTACTCGCGATAAATTTGCTCAAACGAGCTCGCTCCGGCAGCGCATACAAAAATACGACGGTGAGACGAATACGAACGACGCGGTGGCATTACCAGAGTTAAATAGCTATTCACTAACAGCTATGAGGATAGTTGCGGAGAGATGCTCCTAAGCTCAAGTCAAATCAACTTTCGCAGACCAATCGCCAGTGATTACTGACACAGCTCGAAGGGCTTGGGTACTCGCCTCATTGGCTGCTCCCAGGCGAGCGGCGCGTTGAACCGAGCTATGAGCGACTTCGTTTGGGCAAGCTTCGTCTCGTCTCCACAATGGGTCACTAGTTGATCTCATCCTCAAAAGCAGAGCTATTCGCTTGATGTTCAGTTTATTGACAGCGTGCTCAAGAGCATCGGTGAACTTGAGTGGTTGAGTGATCGAGCATAGGGGCTTGGTTCGTGCGGTCAATATCCATCACGGCGCTCGCTACGCATGGCTGTTCGTCCTCCTTCAACAGTCGCGGTGCTCAATGACAAACAAAGTCACCGCATCATGAGATCTACGTCCGTGGACCAAAACACCGCTTGACTCTTTCACCCTGTCCGGTTGGCTTGGGGGAAGAATGAATGCTTTTGCATTCGTCCATTTTTGCAAAGGGGAGAACAACCTGCCCGTGCTTTATATCCTGTGTTCTTGTTCGAATTACTTTTGTTGGTCTCGGTCGCATTCCTCCTTTCTGTCCCCAGACGTAACACAGCTCCCGTAAGAACCAGCGGCGCCGCTCCAGAAATCACCTCATCAAAAACTTCATTCACACCCTCCTATCAGTTGGCTCCGTTGTCATAACTAAATAGAGTTTATGTACACGCAAAAATCACTGAATTCGGTGCTACGATATATTCCATAGCACTAAATTAATGGAGGATGTATGGGAGACGCTGTGAAGGATTGCCTCTTCGATTTCGGAATAGATCCTCAGTGGAGGGGCTTGATTCGATCATACATCCCGTTTATCCCATTATAACAAAGGAATCATTCTGTAGTCCCTTTATACAATCCGCGTTCGGAAGTTCTGAAGCAGCATCCCGAGGGCACTTGAGGAAGATATATACGCGAATGGGTCCCTGTCCAGCCCGAGGCACGAAATCGGTGAAGAAGTCCGGCCATCTGCCGTATCTGTCAGGGGCCGAGTTGTTGATTTCTATCGTTACGTTCCTTGTTTGGAACTTATACGCCCATGGAGCTATGTCGAGAGAGAACGAGGAATATGTCATGGAATGAAGCGCTGCCCAAATTCGGTCTCGAATTTGGCTTTGGAATGATGATCCGTTCCAGTCCCAGCAATCAATCCGTATGCTCCTACATGGCGAAAGTTGGAAGAGGTTCAGGAGCCACGCCACATAATCTTTGTTGGTTCGGGAGATGTGAAGAAGCCGAAGATTGGGCATGGCCAGGATCGCCAGTGAAGACAGGTCGCCCAGGCTTTCCTCGTCCAGGTGCCTGATGTCGTCCAGTCGGAGAATGCGAAGCCTCGGCGCACTCTCTACGAGTAACTTTATGTGGCTCATTGTCAACGTCTCAAAGGGACGCTCAAGAATGAGCTCTTCAACCTGCGAGTATAATGTCGGTACGGTGGGTAGTGTGCTGTTCTGGAGGTGGATCCAGCGCGGGGAAGGAAGTTTGATGGTGTCAGAGCTTTCATCGAATCCTTCAAAGTTGGGAGGATCATCCACGTCCGTTATTTGTAAGTTTTGAATGTTTGGCAGACCCATCCACAACAGAGCCGTTATCTCACTCTCTGCACGCCTGTGGTCCATCGTGAGGCTACCAATGCGGTCAGAGAGCGGCAGAACCCTGTCCGTGAATTGACGCAGTTCGTCCGGTTCCACGTTATGCGCCCCAGCAGAAAGAGCTGATTTTTGAGCTCGTGCGAGAGTCAACTCGATCACGTCCTTCGGCATTTTGCTGTCGATCAAAGACCAGAATGGTGCATACGAGACGATAATGTCGTGCCACCTCTTGCATACCCTCTGGACTGGGTTGAGGCTGTTGTAATACACCTTCAATTCAGAGTGAATGACCCTGTTCTTTGTGATGTCTGTGGTCCAGTCAAAGTCGATTGCGAGCTTGAAAATATATAGAAGGATTTCATCTGGGAGGAGATGTAGCCGTAGCAGGCGGTTCCGGTGTTGGAACAGACGACAAAGAAGAGCGTCCAATGGTTTAACCATGTCACTCTCTTCTCTGCTTTCGCATTTTTGCGTTATGAAGCTATGATCTGGCTGGTAAGTGAGTCACATTAGGAGATGAATTGGACTTGAACTCACGAGTGGAGATCGTTAAAGCCGACGCCAAACACCTGAGCTGCAGTCTCGTCCGCGAGTCTTTCGAGGGCCAAACGATTGAATGATTGCTCCATGACCGGCAGGTTTGGGATTCGACAGATTCAAGTTGGTGAACAGACTGCGGTCTCTGGCGCGTGACTCACGTCGTAACGTGGCTCGAGACTATCACAAACATCGCCACCAGGCCTGGGACACTGCCACTTTGTTGCCTGTACCAACAGACAGTAAAAATCAAATCCAAATCACGAAATCACTGTGAAGTCCACCACTGTCCAAGTTCTACTGTGAGCCTGTAGAAAAAATTCCCGTCGCTCCGGGAAAGAATACCCGTGAGCCTGTATCCGGAAGTGCCCCTAATTTTTTAACAGGATTTTGCAACACATTTCCGGGTGCGGTTTTCGGGGTCTCACCAAATTCCATAGCTCAAAAGAGCGCGTATTGGCGTCGAGGACCACATATAAAGCAATAAAGATAATGTATTTCATTATTTAAGGGTACATTAGGCTACCTGGGGCCTTAGGGGCTCTGTGGGGAGGGGTGGGCGGGTTGGGGGTTGGTGAACCTGCCCTAAAAGGGCGCATATTTTACGAGCAGTTACCAGAATATGTCGAAGTCTAGAATAGCAGAATAGATATAGTGAGGGGGTAATTTGATTGCCCCGGGTAACACACTCACCGAACATGCACTGGCTTAGAATAGAAAGAGCCATAGACCACCCAGAGCCCTAGCGGCAAATACCAAACGAATGAGGAAGCACATAGTAATAATGCAGTAAATTCTCACTTACGGACTAAAGGGTCATTCAGGTAGGCAGTGGAAGGGATGGCCGAGCGCAACTTGTGGTGAGGAGGGCTATTTCACTCTTGACTAGTGCAACACCTTCGCAAAAGGAGAGGAAAACCACTGCCTCAAGCAATGCAACCTACCCGGGCAAGTATATACATCATCACCTCTTTCTGCAATAGCTAGCAGGAGAGGTGAATTCATCAATGGTGTGTGCGGGACTTTGTTGCAAAAAGAAGCAAATGAACATATCCTTACCTTGTAGAGTCTGCAGAACATTGGTCATGAAGTGATATAACAGTCCATCGTCCTGGTGTTCATTTTTGCTGGTGTTGAGGCAACGCGCCGAAACTGGCTAGGATTGGAGACGTAAGGTTGTTTAGAACGAACGAGCAGACAGGATTAGCCACTGTTTGTTCGTCGATGGTGTTGGGTTGGACTTGGGAAAGATCGTACCTTGGGCCGCGCCCCATACAGAGACACCCGTCACCCCGTTCCTACTGACGCGCGGAGCCATGGGGGTGTCCTCCGCGCCTTCCGGTTTCACTGGGAAAAGGAATAAATTAACGGGATACCCTGAGAAGTTTCCCAGTGGCGTACTTCACAGTGAATCGCCACCTGTTGATCCAGTACCTGCGTCTCTGTCAAGCTTACGAGGCTGGGCGCTTAAGTCCCCAAGGTCGAGTACTAGATCGAGTACTTCGGAGGTCGTCTTCCCACGCAGTAGGGAAGGGAGGAGGTCCGGGAATAGGGAAGGGGACAGAGTGTATTTTCTAGTAGGTAAGAGACAAGGTAGGACGGGGAACGGGGAGTGACGAAGGTTGCTGCGTTGGAGAGACATCCCTTCTGCCAACGCAGCCTACTTATATACATGAGTACTACAAGGGTCCGCAGCAAGGCGTAGTACGTTCGGTACCGCTAGAGATAAGGTAGAAGCACGGCATAACGTATGCCGTGGTCACAAGGGTACTGCGGCAAGGACAACAGGCTTCTGGAAGTAAGGTACGAGAGACAGAAGCGTGTCAACAAGGAGAAGCACGGACTTTCCCATACCGTGCTTCTATCCAGGTCGGACGGCCGGGCCCGAACGGGCCGTCGGTTGCCTGGGGCCCGCGCGGGCCGGAGCGCGCCGGGTCGGGATTACGTAAAGTCCATTACGTAAGCCAAAGGGTTTTCGGTGGTAATCGGTTATTACCGGGGATATCGGCGATAAGCGGATGTAAGACGGAGTTAAGGGTTTCAAGGTAGATCGCCATATCTGGGTGTGGGAGGTTGCCTTTGGACTTTGCTCGGGGCCAAGGTCGGGGTGATCTTGGACAGGATCGAGGTGATCCTGACAGTAGCCCCCCTCTAGGGTCGACGACGAGTGCTACGAGGAGGATGACCTGGTTTTGGTGCATCCGGGTTTTGAGCGTAGAATTCGCTAATCGCGTCGTCGCAGTTGGTAGCATTAGAGAGGGGTATCCATGAGTTCTCGTTTGGGCCATAGCCCTTCCACGAGACAAGGTACTTGAAGGTCTTGCCGAAATACTTGGCATCTTCAATTTGGTCGACTTCGTACTCTTCTTCCCCTTCGACGACCACTGGCGGTGGTGGGGGTACGACTCGACCGGGAACTGTATCGGGCTTGTACGGGGATAGCCGGGATACGTGGAATACGGGGTGCACCCGCATGGTCACAGGGAGGTCCAGACGGTAGGCTCTCGTTCCTACTCTGGACAGGATCTTGAAGGGACCGAATCGTCGGTGTTCAAGCTTCTGAGAGGGTCGGTTGGTGGAGATGGCGTCCTTTCCGGTGAGCGCATCCTTGCGCGACAGCCATACTTGGTCTCCTTCTTCGTAGGTGGGTCCTTCTTGGACGTGTTTGTCATAGTACTGAGCGTGTTCCTCGTTGGCCAGCTTAATGGCTGCTTGGATTTCTTCTTCTGCCTTGCGTCGCGCTGCTAGATATTCGGCCGAGGCGGGGACCTCTTCATGTTGTGAATTGAATCTTCGGGGGGAGTATTTGGGGTGTCTCCCGAGGTCGGCAAAGAAGGGGGTTACATGGGTGGAGGCGTTTGTCGTGTTGTTGTACGCGAATTCTCCCAAGGGTAGGAATGAATCCCAGTCAGTCTGTCTGTGCGAGGTGTAGAGCCTGAGGTACTGCTCTATAATTTGATTTGCCCTTTCTGCTTGTCCGTCCGTTTGGGGGTGGTAGGCCGTAGAGAACCTTGGTTCGATGCCTAGGAGGGAGTATAGTGACGTCAGGAACTTGGCATTGAATTGGGGGCCTCGATCGGAGATTGTTCTTTCTGGTAGGCCATGCAGTTTCCAGACGTGTTCTTTGAATAGGTCTGCTATTCCTTTGGCATCGATGGTATCCGTGGTGGGGATGAAGTGGGCTCGTTTGGTGAATCGGCAGATTACCGAGAGGATGGCGTTATAGCCTTTTTTGGTCTTGGGGAGGCCGGTGATTAAGTCGTAGGCCACATCAGTCCAGGGGCCCGCGGCCGCTGGAAGGGGTTCAAGGGTGCCACTTGGTTTGGCGTTCGAGGGTTTGGTTCGTTGGCATAGGTCGCAGGTGTCCACATATTGATGGCAGAACTTGGTGAGGTTAGGCCAGTAGTATCCTCTTGATACTAGTTCCGTGGTTCTGGCCCTTCCTGGATGTCCAGCGGTGGGGGCATCATGGAACAGGGCGAGTAGTTCTCTTTGGATCTCGACATCATGGGGGACATATATCTTTTGATTGTAGAGGATGGTGTTGCCTCTTTTCTCGAAGTTCTTCATCCTATCTTGGATGGCTTTGGTTGTCTTTGTGGGGTCGGCTTCTAAGAAGGCGAATATGGGTTTTAGGGTTGGGTCCGATCGTGAACGTTGATCGATCATTTCTTCTAGGGTGTATTGGGTCAAGTAGGAGGAGGCCAAGACATCGAATCTTGGTTCTTCTGGGCCGAACACGGATTTTTTGAAAATGCCGGGTTGCTCTTCAGCCCCCCCTTCAGGTTCGTGGTCTGGCCTTCTCGATAGGCCGTCGGCACGACAGTATTTCCCAGGTCGGTAGTGGATTTCGTAGTCGAAGTGGGCGAGAAATTGCGACCATCTTCGTTGTCGGGAGTTGGGGACCTTGGTTATTGCGTATGTCTCCAGGTTTTTGTGATCGGTCATAACGATGGTTTTGTGGGGGTTCCCTTGTAGGTAGTGGCGCCACTCTTTGAAAGCCTTAAAGATGGCGAGGAGTTCCTTATCGTAGATATCGTAGTTTTTCTCTGCATCCGACATGGATTTAGAGCAAAAGGCAATGGGGTGTAGTTTACCGTCTTCTCCCTTCTGGGATAGTATGGCGCCTCGCGCGTATCCCGATGAGTCCGTTTCTAGGACAAAGGCTTTATCGAAGTCTGGCCAAGCTAGTAACGGAGCTTCCGTGAAACGTTTCTTTAGTTCCTGGAAGGCGGCTTCTTGTTTCGTGCCCCAGTCAAAGGCCTCTCCCTTTTTTAATAAGTCGTTGATGGGGCGGCAGAGTTTGGAGTATCCGTTGATGAACCTCCGGTAGAAGTTAGCGAACCCAAGGAAGGTCTGGATGTCTTTTACGTTTTTTGGCGTTGGCCAATCGGTCACCGCCCTGACTTTTTCTTGGTCCATGGCGATTCCTTCGGGTGATATGACGAAGCCTAGGTACTCTACTTGGGTTTTATTGAAATGACATTTTTCAGGTTTGCAGTATAGGCCTTGCTTCCTGCAGCGTTCTAGGACTTCTTTGGTTTTCTCTTCAAGTTCCTCCGTGGTTTCAGCGAAGATCAGGATGTCGTCCAGATATATGATGACCGAGTCGTCGAGCATATCGTGAAAGACATCATTCATGAAATGTTGGAAGACGGCCGGCGCGTTGGTTAGGCCGAAGGGCATGACCTTATATTCATAGTGGCCGAACCTGGTCCGAAAGGCGGTCTTCCACTCATCTCCTTCTTTGATCCGCACAAGGTGGTAGCCGGATCGAAGGTCTAGAGAAGTGAAGCATTGGGCCTTCCCTACTCGGTCCATGATCTCCGAGGGTAATGGGAGCGCGTAGCGATTTTTCTTGGTGATGGCGTTAAGGTCGCGGTAATCGATGCAGAGCCTTAATTTGCCGTCTTTTTTCCTGCTAAACATAACAGGTGCGCCAGCGGGAGATTTTGATGGTTGGATCCATCCTTTCGAGATTGCATCGTCGAGCTGTTCCTTGAGGGCCTTGAGCTCATCAGGGCTCATGTTGTAGATCCTTTTGAAGGGAGGGGACTTCCCTTCCTCAAGGTCGATGGTGCAGTCATAGGGTCGGTGCGGTGGTAGATGACCGGCTTCTTTCTCGGAGAAGACATCGAGATATTCATGGAGATTCTTCGGGACGATTTTGTCAGTGGGTTGGGTGATGTTCTTCTTACTGTCGGCGATCCTTGCGCTGATTGATTCTGAGGCATTGGCTTCCATGGGGGTGGCATCGTATTCGTCGATCCATTCGAGGATTGCACTGTTGAGTACAGTGATTGGGAGTTGTTGGAGGTATTCCAAACTGCTGAGGTCGTAGGGTTTCTTGGTTCTTGGGTTGACGCCGTAGACGTCGGCGGGAGTAGCGAGGCAGTGTCGTGAGCAGTATCTTGAGTTGAAGGATAGTCTTTCTGGCTCGTTTTTACTCCAGTGGACTTGGGGGTTGTGCTTTCTGAGGAAGTTTCGGCCAATAACGATATCGTATTTGCCAATTTCGGCGAGGGCAAATTCCTCGCGGGATACATGGGCGCCAAGGGCGAAGCGTTCCTGGACTTTCAGGGTTATTTGCTTGGACTTGTTGAGGGAGCCATCAATGTTGAGCAGCCCTCGAGGTTTCATAGGAATTTTCTTGAAGGGTGACGCTTCGGCGAACCTGGGGTGGATGAAAGAGAGGGTTGCGCCAGGGTCGAAGAGTACATGGGCCGCTTTTCGTTTTGATCCAATGTTGGCGAGGAGCTCCAGAGCATCCTCAGAGTGCTTTTCTTGAGGTGGT
>KN822947.1:78430-90233 GCA_000827465.1 Tulasnella calospora MUT 4182
ATCGATTAGTCAGCATCTCTTCCGATCAGAAGGAAGTGCTCAAGACTCACGACAACGAGCTTTTTGCCAGAAATACCCATCGTGGTGAGCTATTTCTAACTCTCTTGTGACTATATATCATAGAAACGTCTATATTACGTCGAATTTCTGCTTAATTAGGACTCTATATGGAAGAAACACCGGCGAGGAGCAAGAAGAGACCGAGCCGTGAAACTAAATCCTTCCACGACCGTCCGGCCTACCGCACACCCCACGGAGTTGAAAGCTCTCAAGTGCGTTGTGAAAGGAAAAATCGAAAGAAAATTCAGGTGTGGCTCGCAAAACATTCGGCCCTCATCCTGAGGTATGCCATTTTCCGCGTGCCCCAGTCTCCCTTCCATGAACCTCAAACATGACATTCCCGAGGCGTTACCCACTCATAGGCTCATGGGCACTACATATGCATCATAAACGATCGTCATTTAGCGTGTACCAGTACTAAATGCTTCTGTAGCACATTTCATTCTTCAACTTTGCTTATTTCATCTAGCCTACCTTAGCTATAGAAATTTACGTTGAGTCATTTGGTATGAATTTTTTACCGATTTTTTATTTCATAATGCATCTGACAGTTTTCGACTAGATGTTGTGTGTGCGGAGCTACGAATTTTTGATTCGCGAGAGGAAAAATCGGCGCGTGGCTTTGTTTGTTTGTTTGGACTAGCTTTATGAAAACAGCTGTACCCCGAAGTTCGAAGTTGCCCGTGCGATTATTGCAGCCACCCGAGCGTTGCTATGCCGTCTTGCCTTCCTTCGACGCTCTGGGATCTTGTGAGGATGCTGTGGTCGGAACGAACGAAGGACCGCTCAGTCTTAAATCTCCGGGATGAAGCATATTTGCCCGCTTACCGCTCTAGATCATTGACGTTCGTTCCGAGACACTGAGCTATGACTTCGTGTGCGAGTCTTTTAGATTGTGGGTGTACGAAGCTGAGATTCACTTCAACGGATCAGCAGTCGGTTGGGAAAGGGTCCATCGGTGGACTGTAGCGACCCGGCGAGAGGACAGTTCTTGGGCGGCCGCCTCTGCCAGACGATCGATACAACTAGATTAAGCCTTACGCATGGTAACCGCACACAGTGACGCTCATAAAATCTATGTACGAGCTCTTTCATGATACATCCGTGACGCGAATGATGACACGTGCACGAAGCACGTGCAGTCAGTGATTCAGCCACAAGGCCGCTAGTCTAAACAATGATCGTCTCCGACGCTTGTACAAATTTCAAGGCAATTTAATGAGCTAAAGCAGAGCTTCGAGCTATGGAGGATGTATGAATGACATTATGAAGGATGGCCTCCTCGACTTCGAAATAGATCGTCAGTGGAGGGGCTTAATTAAACCATACATCCCGGCTATCCTATTACAGCAAAGGAATCACTCTGTAGTCCCTTGATACAATCCGGCTTCGGAAGTTCCATAGAAGCATTCGATGAACACTTGAGGAAGATGTATACGCGAATGGGTCCCTGTCCAGCGCGAGGCACAAAATCTTTGAAGAAGTCCGGCCACCCGGCGTATCCGCCGGGGTTCGAGATCTCGATTTCTATCGCCATGTTCCTTGTTTGGAACCTATACACCCATGGAGCTAGCTCCAGAGCGAACGACGAGTCTGTCATGAAATGAAGCGCTGCCCAAATTCGGTCCCGAATTTGGCTTTGGAATGATAATACGTCCGTGACCGAGCAGCAATTAATCTGTATGCTCGTGTATGGCGAAAGTTGGAAGAGGTTCAGGAGCCATGCTACAACATCCGTGTTAGTTTGGGAGATGTGAAGAAGCCGGAGATTGGGCATAGGCTGGGGCGCCAGTGAAGACAGGTTGTCCAGGCTCCCGACGTCGTCAGGGTCATGATCACCAATTTCGTCCAGTCGGAGAATGCGAAGCCTCGGCGCACTCTCTACGAGTAACTTTATGTAGCTCATTGTAAGCGCCTCGAAGGGACTCTCGAGAACGAGCTCTTCAACCTGCGAGTATAATGTCGGTGCGGTGGGTAGTGTGCTGTTACAGAGGTGGATCCAGCGCGGGGAAGGCAGTTTCATGGTGTTAGAGCTTTCGTCAAATCCTTCAACGTAGGGAGGATCATCCACGTCCGTTAATTGTAGGTTTTGGATGTTTGGTAGAGCCATCCAAAATGGAGCCGTTATATCGCTCCCTCCATATTTGTGGTCCATCGTGAGGCTACCAATGCGGTCAGAGAGCGGCAGAACCCTGTCTGTGAATTGACGCAGCTTGTCCGGTCCTGCGTATTGCGTCCCAACAAAAAGAGTTGATTTCTGAGCTCGTGCGAGAGCCAACTCGATCATATCTTTCGGCATTTCGGCGCCGATCAAAGACCAGAATGGCGCATACGAGACGATAATATCGTGCCACCTCTTGCATACCCTCTGGAATGGGTAAAAGCTTTGGTAATACACCTTCAATTCAAATTGAATGGTCTTATTTTTTGTGATGTCTGTGGTCCGGTCAAAGTCGACTCCGAGCTTGAAAATATGCAAAAGGATTTCATCTGGGAGGAGATGTAGCCGTAACAGGCGGTTCCGGTGTTGGAACAAACGACGAAGAAGAGCGTCCAATGGTTTAACAATATCACTCTCTTCTCTGCTTTCGCATTTCTGTGTTATGAAGCTATGATCCGGCTGGGAGGTGAGTCGCATTAGGGGATGAATCGGACTTGAACTCACGAGTGGAGATCATTAAAGCCGACGCCAAACACCTGAGCCGCAGTCTCGTCCGCCAGTCTTTCGAGGGCCAGACGATCGAATGATTCCATAACTGGCAGGTTTGTGATTCGACAGATTCAAGTTGGTGGATAGATTGCGGTTTCTGGCGCGTGACTCACGCCTCGAGCCTATCCCAAACACCGCCATGAACACTGCCACTTTGTTGCTTGTAGCAACCGACAGTAAAATTCTTGTTCATCCTGCGTCTGCGTCTATTCACTAAGACGGACCTGTGATTCGCGTAATGTCGGAGCTCAAGCTGTGATCGACATGTCTACCCGCCGGGCGTCTCTAACGGGACTCGAAGCAAACGCCTGTGGCGTCCGCCTCGGCCAAAGAAGTCAGGATCGCAAAATACCGAAGCAAAACCAGTACTGAGGGAAGGAAAATGGACCTTTCTTCTTTTTACTGTGGGATTCTTTAGTGAAGGGGGATTATAATATTAGTGATTTACATCAAGGCAGGTTCCGCCCGTACTATCAACTGGTTAAAATGTTCAAAAGTCTAAACGTATACCCGCCGGCGAGTTTAGTGCACTATCAGGGAGAGCAGCTTGGTTCGGAATGGTAACGATGACCTTTGCCACCCTGCAGATCTTATGGGACACTGCCTCCGATCAATACGGTGGCTGGTGGGCCCGGATGCCTCGTTATCTAGCTATCGCCAGGAGAAATTCACGAATTGGGAGGCTTGGTTCGTGATTGTGTCCACGAAGAAGTCATAATTCACGTTATGTAGACTCATACCATTTCCATGGTACGAGAAATCTTCTAACCTACATAAAAATCCTAGAGATACAATGATAACAAACTCAACCTTCATGGTCCTGTCTTCCTAATTACGGCAAGCGACGGCACGATCACTTTACTTCCATGTATGGGGGCCTTCTCTTGCAGTGCACTCTCCACGTCCAGCAGTGGGAAGAACCGCCCGTACCGGCGCGACCGAGAGGGATTCTGCCTAACGAGTCCGAAGATCATCTCTCCGTTGTTCCCTCTATACAACCCAATTCCAACCTTCCCCAACTCCCAGTCACTATCATATACCTGACGGAGCGGATCGCTCTCGACAGAGCGCGCAGCATGTCGCCCATCCCCGCCAGGAAATAGTGACCCCATCAACGGTAAAGGGTCAGTCAGCCACGTTTGCGCCACGTCGAGCGCTGACCTCTCCTCATCTTTCTCCCCTCCCCGCGTCAGGTGGCGAGGTACAGAGATCATTCGGTTGTTGGAAATGCAGGAGAGGAAGAAAATAACGAGAGCAACGATGGAGTAGATGTAAAGGCAGCCGACCAAAAGGAGGGTGGGGGTGATAGGATATAGTCCCAAAGTAAGGAGCTCGGTCGTAGTGATGTTGGACGCTGCAGCGAATTTCGTCAGGGGAGCAGCATATGCCATGCTGTATTTTGCCATAGACGACTCGAGGACGTCTAGGGCGACTGCTCCACGGTTAAGAACGTATGGCATTAGAGCGTGGGCTAGATCATCCGTTGCCATTTGGAAGATCGTCGGTGTCCAAAAGACGGATGCAAGCTCCGGTTGAGAGAGGCTCGTTTCCAGAATGCTCCATTCGGCCTCGATAGAGTCGTAACGTGCGAGGACGTCGAGGAACGTCATGTTGCATGTCGCATATAGGTCCAATGCGCTGAGGTACATGACGCCAATAGTGTCGGTGTTCCATAGAGCACTTTGGTTTTGCCACCGCATCTGGACGACCGCGGACGCCGGGTTAGATGTCCAAGCTGATGAGAAGTCCGGTGTTCCATGGCTGGACGGAACGAGCATTTATTAGCTATGAGTATTTCGAAGTTTTGGCATGACGTACATCATTCCCCCCATTTCATCGCCGATGATCCCCAATACAAAATTCTGGATATTCCTTGTGTCTCGTCCTGAGATTTTGAGGCTCCCGGAGGTATGATATGGAACTCGTGGGTATCCACCTTTTGAGCAATTGGTAACTGGGGAAACCCCTCGCCCAATGACGTCCAGTACAGGCACTGGCATCCTGTCACATTGGTCCCTCAGGTTTGCGCACTCTACACGAAGCCCATGCGTGTTAAAAGTAAAACCTTGAGACTTGAAATCTTTTCCCGGACCGGGAACGAGGATGGCAGTGTTGTTGATGTATTCTACCCTTTTGTAAGGGTTGACGTCCAAGGCCGTATCGTAACTTTCGTAATAAATCCACGGGGCCCTCGGGGCCCACCAGATACCGCCGTTCAACGGAGCGATGAGCTTTTGGCAGGGAAGTACGGTTTTATTGAATGAACCGCATTTTTCTTCGTCGTACATGATTCCGTATAGTGCCTCAGCTTCCATGGGCACAGCTCGAATGACGGATATTGACCGAGCACCGCTATGCAGCCACAGATCAACCAACCCCACTGTATGGCTGAGGATGTAAATACCAGTTACACCAACGAGAGCTTCTGTAAAGAACCGAGGCGCGTTCGCTCTTCTCGATCGACTTGCGTAGCGCAGACTATTGATGATTGACATCAGGCTTCCCGAGCCTAGAGTACGGATGAGCAGTCCATGCCTTTTGAGGAGTATACGATGGTTAGTTGATTCCTATCAGCTAACAAAGTTGGAATTTGAAGACCCACTGGATAGGAGTGAGGTTAATATCATCTGGGTCCTCCGAAGCGCGTAACCATTGCGCGGCGGTCCGATACGCCAGGAGAGTAACAAGGACAGTGCTCGTAACGGAGACGAGGTGGCTCTGAGCACAGAGCGAGTCAGTATATACTTAGGACTTCTATCCGATTCCGACTCACTGCTAGCGCTGAGAACATCAAAATCCGTAGCGTCTCCGAATGTGTCTCCTCATCAGAGCCTGAAGATTCCCTGATTGCGAATGTTCCGTTTCGTAGTACCGATGCGGTGCCTCCTTCAACAAACTCTGAATCGCGAAACGCGTAGAGCCATCCTAATATTAAGGTTGCGGTGCCGCCCGTGACGAGAAAGACGCAAAGTGTGGAAAGCAGTCCGACGACTCCGAAACCTCCTCGGGAAGTGCGCATCTCCAGTTGGGGACGTTTCAACAATGAGAGTGTTTCGGCTGGCTCATTACTATAGTCCGATTGTGGATTCGACGCCTGAGAGGATGTTCTTCCGGCATGCCCGAAGATGCTTGCATGGCGAGGGCTCATCGACGCGACGAGAGAATGAACGAGAGGGCCAAGGGGATAGAAGGATGTTCCAGAAGTATTCGAAGCCGAGGCCGTAAGTTTTAAATGGGTGGCTGGTTTTCATTGGGGCAACCGTCGTATGTTCCCGGGAGGGGGGCATACCTCTCGGGGGCACTTGAAATGCACACGACGGTAGTCGGATCGGGATAATGGTTGCTTTCCTTGGCGCTTCCATTTTGTAATATGCTCAGCTTCAAGGCACGCCTTACTGGGATTTGGGATCATCGAATGAAAAGAGTGCAAGTGACGAACACAGCATCTGTGCACGAGGTCAGGGAGAGGGTGGGAAACTTGGGGTGGAGCCCAACTGTATGTCGCTGTCCATTTCTTGGCTTGCGACGCATCCCAAGTTTCTTGTAACCAGTCGATTATGCGCTAGGGCAAACAGCTAGGATGAGCCACTTCGTTGGGTCGAAAGGGGCTTATCCATCTCTTGGTCCTCTGAGTTATGTCGGGCAATCTTTTAATTCTTCGCAGTCTACGCCAACGTCATCCGTAAGAAGTAGGGGTATGAGGGAGCAGTAGAAAACAAATAAACCTTACCTTAGGGGTAACAAGGATTTGTTGCTTTCTGACCGAGCCTTCCGCAATCCTGGGATAGGCTATTGTCAGCTGGCAGCTAGTAGCAATGTGTCTAACCCCTGAATGATACTCGCAAGGCAGGACCATTGTCCGCTTGTCACACCTGGTAGAATCGATAATACCGCGGCTCCACATGGTGCAATTCTAATATAATCGTAGATGATATATACAATTCAGCAACAACACAGGCGGGTGTACAATAAATATGGGTACAAGAGTAAGACCCGACGAAAGAGAATGCGAACCACTGAAGAAAAATCGGATCGACAGGCAACAATCAGAAGGCGTTGGGTAAGAGGGGACCAAGAATGTGACCGATACCGAAAGCAATCACGGCGAGAAGGTTCGGTGACACAGCGGTAGAAAGAACTTCGAGCCAAGGCTCGTTAGGAGGGAGGGGACCCGCATCGTTCATCCCAATCCTTAGCCGTTCTCGTTCTCGCTGCAAGTTTGCATATCGGACTTGCAAGTCGACGTACTTCTTCTGGCCCTCTTCGTAATTGTGCTTGGCCCGGAACAGGTCATCTTCCGCCCCTGGAGATCGCGTGGAGCTCGTCCCACCACATGTGTTCCAGTGTCATACACTCTTCAGCCTCAAGCGCCATTTCTCTGTTGACGCTTTTGATCGCTTCTATCGCCGAATCGACTTCCTTTCCGAGGGACGTCAAGGTGGCGTCCATCTCTCGAGCCTCTTTGAGGTGGTCGGCATATTCTTGCTCGATTTGCTTGGCGATGCCCTCGAGCTCCGCAATCCTCTGGTTGACAGCGAGGAGGTCAGGGCGCGGTGCGAGAGAGTGGAGAGAAGAAGTAACGGTCGATGTCGGGGCCGTGGAGACGGAGTTCGGGGTGGCAAGGTCGGGAGAGGTCGCGGCCGAGAACGTCGTAGGATGTGTCGACGCTGCTGAGGCTTCCTCTTCGACTTGAACGGGAGATAAAGTGTTGATATCGGGCAAGCCAGATTGGGGAAGCTGGGGCTGAGGATCGTCTTGTGTCATGCCATCGAAATCCTGGACGTGAAGCATTGATTAATCAGAGACAAGACAAAAGAAGGGCTCAAGACAATACAGCGAACCTGAGCTGAATACGACATTTATTGGAAGCTTGGTTCGGGCGAGGCGATTTCTTGAAGGCGAGCATCCTGCCGTACGCGTCACGCCGTCAGCATCATCCCAGTTGATTGGCGGGAAGCACCCTCACCTTAACCTCTTCTTGTGAGCAAGATCGGTGGAAAAAGCACCCGAGGTCTTGTACTTTCTGTAAGAACGTCAAAGGCCGTTTGAACAGACGTCGGTCGGACGTTCCAGGTCGAAGTTGCGATGTCGGCTTGGTAGGCAAGTCTCTGGCTGGGCGAGTAAACAAAGTCTTTCCAAACATGGCGTGGGAGCAGTGATATTTCTCGAAATGGCAAGCAGGTGAGCGGGTGGGGAAAAGAGGGAGAGAGAGCAAGATCGAGGACGGGGAGGGCGAGAAAGCGGCTTATATCTACCACTTACGAGGGTGACGTAGTTCGCTGTCGGGACCGCAAATCAATTGAGTAGGACGGAAGTATTTCACATAAAGAATAAACAAAACAAATTTTATATTCAAACAGAGATACAGCCTTTACAGTGGGCAGGGCGAGTGCACTGGGGCAACTCAGGTTCATAAGGACCAGCGACCTTGTGACCTTCCTCACGCGTTAGTGCAGAGACTCTCGATGCAAACGGGTAAGATGTTCGAATAAGAGTGGTCATTTTGGCTGCCCCAATTAGTTTTCAATGGGCTGAAAACTCGGTCATCGCTACAATAGTCTGGGTGTATGACCTTGTGGCCTGGGGCCTGTCGACTGTCTGTGCGCAGGACCCAATACTTGACGGGAAAGTCACAGCACTCATCAGTATTACCAGAAAGCACCATAGATCAAGTGATTCATTCTTATACTCTCATCTGCCTACACGATCGTATTAATTTGTCTAGGGCTCCGGCATGGCAGAGGACAAACAGCGGAGCCTGGTGGTTACTTAAAGGACTTCATGGGTCTCGAACGTGAGTCTGCTACTTAACACAGGGCCAAGTCCGGTTTTAACCGACGAATAACAATCACACAATACGAAGGGATGCAAACGTCCCGAACGAAATGTGGAACGAGAGAGTTCAACTATCAGGATACGTCCTCCCCATAGCGGCGAACGACGGAACATGAACAAGCGCACTTCCGTGTATAGAAACCTTCTCATGTAACGCGTTCTCTTCACCTAACACTTGGAACAGGCGCCCGTAGCGTCGTGATCGAGAGGGTGTTTGGCGCATCAGTGGCCAGTCCGAGTAACATCTCCCCGTTACTCCCTTTGTACAGCCCAATCCCAACCGTCCCTAACTCCCAGTCGCTATCATACACTTGCTGCAGTGAATCGCTCTCCACTGAGCGCGCAACGTGTCGCCCATCCCCACCAGGGTATATCATTCCGATGAATGGCAATGGGTCCATCAACCATGTCTGGGCAACGCCAAATCGAACATCCCACGGTAGCCAATCTTTGCTCACCGGCCATTATCAATGACCGTCCGAGTGCGTTTCGCGCCTTCACCTACAGGCTCTCTGCATCTCGGTGGCCTAAGAACTGCACTATATAACTACTTGACGGCCCGTAGACTAGGAGGAATCTTTACGCTAAGAATAGAAGACACAGATCGAGTGAGCCGATGCACCTTGGCACAACACCGGGTTCACGACCACTAATGCACCGCAGACTAGGCTTGTACCAGGCTCCGTGGAGAACATCATCAAGGGGCTAAGATGGGCAGGAATTGACTTTGATCACGGTGAGCGAAATATCATGGCCAGACCTTGTGACCCACTAATCGACGCATACTCTGCCAGGTCCTGAACGGGGTGGACCATTTGGGCCGTATTACCAGGTATAGATGGGAGATTACGCGTTGAAAGCTTGGAACCTGATCCATAGCGATCATTTAGTCGGAACGTCTTGATCTCTACCACGCGTACACCAAAAAATTGCTCGAAGTAAGCAAACTCGTACATCTTCCGACAATGCTCAAATAACCTAGTAACGTCAGACAGGTCGCGCCTACCGATGCTTCTGCTCTCCCTCAACTTTGACCGCGACCCGAGAACGATTGGCTCGAATGCGCTCGAACGCGACGTACGATCGCACATGCCTCCATCTGACCGACGAGGAGGTAGCAAGGAAGGTGAAAGCCGGGGAGAAGCACGTTGTTAGATTTAACGTATGTCATAGCGTTGATTGTTACTCAGCTTGGCGCTGATTTTCGACACTTAGGATACTGCGGTTCCCCGAAAAGATCCGATCAAGGACCTGGTTTTCGGTGCTCTGCAGGATGGCCACGGCTCACTTCCTACTGACCCAATTCTACTCAAATCAGACTTGTTCCCAACGTATCATCTGGCGTCCGTGGTAGATGACCATGAGATGAAGATCACGCACGTCATTCGGGGAGAGGTAAGTCTGGATAGAGTGACAAAAGCGGGACCATTGTTTTAAATGCCCGGTTCTCCTTAGGAATGGTTGCAATCCCTTCCACTCCATATTGATCTCTACGCGTCATTGGATCTAGAACCGCCCAACTTTGCTCATCTACCTCTACTTCTGAATCCTGACGGGTCCAAGATGTCCAAACGTAAAGGTGACGTTCAAGTCTCTGACTACATTGTACGCCTTTTTGCTGGCTGAAATATTTCAATGCTGCTGCTAACACTGGTTTTCAGGCGAAGGGCTGGGAGCCGGAAGCAGTGGTCAACTGGCTGGCCCTAGCCGGGTGGGGCACATCACCGAAGTCGTCAGGCATCCCCGACCAACCGGATGGGGCAATGTCAATGGACGAGCTTATCCAGAAGGTAAATCTCTCTCTCGCAGACTTCTTTGATCGGCGTGCTTATCTCGAGTCTGCACATCCAGTTTGACATCGAGGCTCTCACCCATCGTCGAACGATTCTCGACCCTGGCAAACTCACGAACCTCAACAAACAACACCTTGCAACGAAAATCCAAGCTGCTACGAATGGAGAACCATCGGATATCTTAACGAGGGCTGAAAATTTGCTGCGAAAGACTTATCCTGACAGGTAAGGTGTTGCTCTATTCGGATTTGACTGGAGCCCAGGGCGGGAGGTTCACGGTACCCCGTCCGAGTAGCGAACACCTTCAGCCTGAATATCTCGCCAAGGTAGTCATGGCTCTCCTCGTAAGTTTTCTAGTCACGCATTCAGCGTTACGGAAGCTAAGATGGCCCGTTGCCCAGCCGAGACTTGCGGTTCTCTCGGATATACGCCGACCGGCGGTATCATCCTACTTTTTCACCGGACCTGATCTTACCTCGGCTGCTGCTCAAAGTCTTAAGTGGAGCGTAGAGGATGCTGCCTATAGTGAGCTTCCCCTTCGCGGTCATTTCGGCTGATTCTAAAAGACTGACCTTTCTCGCTAGTGCGGGTCCTTTCCGCTACCCTGGATCTCCTGAAAACGGAAAACGACCTAGAGTCAGCGGAAAACGTTCGGGATCAGCTTCACACGATGCACACAAGCGTTCTTTCGGACCTGTCTTTGAAGGATGTCATGAACACGCTGCGCTGCGCTCTATCGGGTAGCAAGGTGGGTGCACGCAACAAAGAGCCGCCCTGGGCGTTCTGACCAACTGGCGGATAGGTGGGCCCAAGCGTACCCGAAATCATATTCATTCTGGGTAAAGACCGGAGCATAACACGTCTCGAGGATGCCATGTCCGAGGAATCAGATGGATTCGGACCTGATTTGCTTGAGGCGGCCTATCATCTAGCAAAGTCCATTGGGCATTAACAGTTTACTCTTCATCGTTGATGATGCACTTTTTATCTTATTATGCTTAGTGTGCTCACCACTCTAGCCGAATCACGCTGTGTTGGCATTCCAGGGCTCTGACGAGCCAGGATTCAATAACAAACGGAATCCCGAAACACCAATATTGTCTGTTCCAGAACAACAACGTTCGATTGAGCAGCGGGTAGAGAGAGATGCGAATAGAATGGTTCGAGAATATGTTTTTTGAATAGCTGAAACGAAGGAGAATAATTCACGTGAATAAGGAAGAAAAAAGAAATGAGGAGGGAGAGACAGGAGCTTGGGGTCTAAAGGAAAAAAGCCTAAAGAGCGGGTCGGAAAGTAGAGGGAGAGGGGGAAGGGAAGGAGAGAGTCCGTGGCCTATCTGAGGCGAGTATGTATCGTACATTGCACCCGATGCTTTCGGATGTAGCAGAGATTGAGGATGGATTG
>KN822947.1:130383-142500 GCA_000827465.1 Tulasnella calospora MUT 4182
CGTGCGAAATCGCGATTATCGTTTCCTTCACCCTAGCTACCCCCACCCGCAGTCCCCGTCGAACCTGCTTCTAGATGCTTACCACTCTCCGCGTTCCCGATAGGTGGATTCTGGGTTACCTTCTTTGAGCAAGCGCTCTTTGGGTCGAAAAAACGCCTCTCCCTCTCGATTGATCGAACGCCGTTTCTTGGAGTGAAACGCGCTTTCTGTCTCCGGCTTGACCGCTGTATACCCGATCGAGAGGATCTCGGAGACGCGCCCGTGGAAATGTACCCATTTGGGGAATATACCAGCTCTCTTCCCCACTTTAGTGCTGTTCGTGCTAATGACAAGTTGACAGGTCTTCACGTTACCCGCATAAGGTCAACGGAAGTCTCCGTTGTGTATTGACACGCCCCCTCTTGCCGAGTGTGTTTGATCGGGAAAGGCCGACGCACGGAGCTTGCAGTACCGCGCTGTCAGCTTAGAGCCCATGGTTTTACTGATGGGTTCGCTTGGATCCGCTTACCGGATCTGGGCGACGAAGTCCAATTGCAGTAACGTCGCCTTCTTCCGTCCGACGGAGCCGACGTCAGTCGAGGCGGTAAGCGGTCACGCTAGACTTGCGCCTGTTCTCTCTTACGACAGGCTCCCCTGTCTATGCAAATCGCAAGTCTCTTTTTGCTCGATCCTTGCCTGTGTCCATGCTGTGAACTGCTACCCGATTGGGCACGTTCGCTTCTCTCCATGCGGGAGTTTCCGCATGCGCACAGCGCCAGGGTTGGTTTGGGTCACGGTAGACTTCTACCAGGTTCAACGCCTGGTTCTGCTTCTCTCGTGATTATATTAGCCCTTCAAGCTGTTCAAGCTTAGCCTTCCTCTCTACGTCTAATCCGCCACCGATTCGAACCTAGTCGAGCAGCGTTCATTTGAGTCCCCCTGCACCCGCTGCACTTATCTAGCCAGATCCAATGTCTTGCCTATCTATTATTTCGATTCTATTGAAGTCGCGCTTCTGAGCGCGCATGGGTTCTTATCCGTCTGACAGCTTCCCCTCGCCGTGCTCTTCCTTTGCTCTTCTGGCTTCTCGCCGACAGGCATGCAGTGGGTTCTGGGCAGCACCCTTTCGGCATAGTACGCATCGAGAAACATGAGAGACGCTAGTGCAGCTTTTTTAGTCGAGGCTCCGGGTCCAGAGTCGGACCGGAAAACGCGGGAGGGGTGACGTTGAGCGCGGGTTCATTCCCGTCTGGGCGCAAGTTCGCTTAGGTCCACGGTCGTCGCAGAGTCGCGATTTGTTCGTCGAGACCCATCCCTTGCTCGCTGCGCCTAGCGATCCCGACCGCGGGTAACGTGATGGAGGGGCGCGATGCCCACCTCCAAGCTCACAAAGTCTCGAGAAGGGTACACAGAGTCCAGCTTCTGCCCGCCCGCCTCATTTGAGACATCTGTCCTCGACATCCGTCCCTAATTTTCCTCGCTTCCGACTAGTCCGAAAATGGGAAATGAAAAGGGAGGTGGGCCCCGCCCCGCGCCCCTCTTTGCTTCCCCTCACTGATAAAGCTGCCTGAGCACAGACCACATGCAGGGATGAACAGGCCTAGACGAAGTCAAAGAGAGCAGAGAGATTGAACTGAAACAGGGAAATGCCCACACGAAATGAACGATGAGCTCATGCGCGATAATCTTTTCCCTTGCTGGGAAGTAAAATGAACGGAATTGCCCCAAAAGGAGGGTATGCAGAGCGCGGGAAATCTAGGGACGGAGAAGCGGAGAGGGGGTGGGAGATGCAGCGTTACAGGACGGATAAAGTTCTCGCGTGGTTACGCATTCAATCAAAACCAGCACACAGGCCTTTTTCAGGGTTCGCCGTCGGTCAAACGACGACGACGGGCGAGACAAGCTTACATGATTCCTAAAAAGGGTCATCGCTAGGTCGGTTGGGTGGCTAGCCGCGCTAGAAACTTAGTCCGGGCCGTTTCCCCGAGAGCCAACGACAGGAGGGGATTTTTGCATGATTAGCTTTTTTGCAAACACGCGCGCGCACATGGACATGGAGGGGGAGGAGCATATGGACGGGGTTTACGAGATGGAGACGACGAGTCAAACTCCTCTCGTTGGAGAGAGATAAGAGCCAAAGGGGGATATGGTTGGGTCGGTGGATAGCTGGCTTGCGGCGCTGGCAGAGTGGGACCAAAGAAGAAGGTGGAGGGCCAAGGGGAGCCGAGGGAGAGGAGAGGGCGGCGCTGGGCTGGGCGGCGCGCGTACCACTGTCCCAAAACGGTGGCTGGTCAGCTGAGCGCCCATGCCGCAGGTATTGTGATCATTTCAAAAAGGCAACAGAGACATGAACTGCAAAAGGACAAAAATGGCGGAGACCTCCGACTTCCCAGTCAGGCACCGGTAGTCGGGCTCGCACGTTCCAGACTGAGGTTCCCTTGCGCTCATTTCGGATTAAGGTCGAGACTCGGCCTGCCTTCTTGGGATGACAGACAGTACTTACTGATGGGACCTAAGAAAATGTATGCACCCTCCTTTTTTTCTAGTGATGGTTACCCAGGCTGCGGCGAGCTCTCCGGGAACAAACGAAGGCTGGCTCATTAACGTTGAATAGAAAAGTATACCAGCCAGCTGGTGATGGTGAGAGGGCTGAAAAATCCATCATTGAGATGCGCCTTGGGATTTTCCAATCGCTGGGCGACAGCGTTTTGTTCAAACCGTTTTGATAGACGCTGTTGAAAATGCTTTTCTTCCCGTTCGGGACTCTGGTTGAGTATATGCAAAGGCGTTTTCCTTTTGCGAACGAGTGTACAAGAGACCCGCCCAAGAGGGGCGACACGGGCGAGAGACCCCACCCATGCCGACGGCAAGGCGGATGAATAGAACACTCGAATTTGCAACTCGTCTATTAAAACAGGACTGAAAGACATGCAACATGCCGAGAAGCTAATGGATAGGTGGCATTCATGCCAAGAGAGGCAATTATGAGCTCCTGAGCACCCTCTCTCCCATCAGAGACATCCAGGAAGCTGCACAAAGGACGAACTAAAAAACAAATCCTGGCTTCTCCGCAAGCTGGGAACGATCTAGGATCCTCCCCTCCCAATAAGTCTGTTCGCGGACAGCCTTTCCTTGTCGGTGTTAAAAGGTTTCCGCCCGATTACAGATTCGCAAAAGAACTGCGGGAGTAACGAGGCCGGAGCGGAAGAAGGGCCGACCTCGAGCGGTGGCTGAGGTGAAAGCTTCCTGGTCGAGCTGGAAAGGGATTCACCGCTTCTTCTAATCCCGCACGGTAGAAAGGCAAAAGAGCCATATGCAAAGCAACAGAGCAAGCCAGGGGGCGTTGAACTGACCAGTTAAAGCTTCAGGGCTGATGGCTTAGGTTCCATGCTGTACAGTAGCGGCTTGCGTAACTGATCTGCTGGTCCTGGCTCTGTCTGTCTCCGGTGGCTCGCCCCCCTTCCGAGACGATCTTTCAAATTCAGTATCAGCTGTCAACCCCTCCTCTCAATTGGAAGCTCCAAGCTCGCCGCCTGAATTTTAACGTGGCTAGCAACGGCTCCAAGCCCTTCGCGAGTTTCACGGGACGATCCGTGGCAGCTTTTTGTTTGCTTTCTTATCTTTTGTCTTTTGATTGATTGAGCGGGATCAGAAGAACCCTGTTATGGACCGCGCTGGACCCAAATGAAGGAACTGCCAAAGTCGCCGCCTGATGGGCAAGGGCGGAGTTCCAAATGAAGGAAATCGGGGCTTTGCGGGTCCAGAGCGCCGGACGGCCAAGCATGGCAAAACCACGGAGACCGCAAAAACGCGAAAACGCGAAAACAACTACTCAATTGGGATTGGTGTATACATTCAAGACACGTCTAAAAGTATCTTTCCTGGTTCGGAAAAGAGCGAGAAGAGGTAGCATATGGTGCTCGCGCATGACATCGGGCGGGGGAGAGGTGTCGTAAACGGGATGTGAGAGCGAACATGGTCGGGAGAGGCGAGAGACAGGAGAGCGAGAAAGGAGAATAAACGGATGATGCTGACGTAACGGTATTTTGGGCGTGGTTCGGGTGCTCGGTTAGTCCGGGAAGATTCTCCGAAGTTTCATTGGGACCCTGAGGGGATTTTTTACGGGTTTTTGACGATATGCAAGTCTGTTTTACCCACTCCCTCGGGTATCGGACAAAATGTGCGAATTTTGCATAAAAGTGGGAAATTGAACCGCGCCAAACTCCCGGTTCTCAGTCTTTTGTTGTTTTTTCGGTTTCCCCGCTCCAAGCTGCTAGACCAGCCAGTGCCAGACGGAGAGATAGAAAAGGCTCGCCTCTCCCTCCGTCGTCTCTCCCTTCTCCGTACTTGCATCACCTCTCCCTCCCCCGCCTCTCCCTCTCCCATCCTCTCCGCGGTCCGCCCTTCGTCGTCGTCCTCTCCCACCTACCTTGACTTGTATCCCTCTCCAACTCACATCCAAAGACGACTCGCAGCCTACCCCAACAAACAACTCTTACCATGGCGCCTCACACCGACTGCCCCTGCATGCGCCGCACAGGCTCTTCTTC
The DNA here is from genome assembly GCA_000827465.1 of Tulasnella calospora MUT 4182. Lineage (NCBI taxonomy): Eukaryota > Fungi > Basidiomycota > Agaricomycetes > Cantharellales > Tulasnellaceae > Tulasnella > Tulasnella calospora. The sequence goes on from KN822947.1 coordinate 134,913, forward strand.
CAACTGCTCGTCCGCCTCCTCGTCCTCCGTCTCCTCCTCTTCGTCTTCATCCCGAAGGCTCTCAAGCTCAGCAGGAAGCCTCCGCGTCTTCCCTTCCACCGAACCAGAGGACTACTGCCGACCCACTCTCAGCGTCAACACCAAGTTGAACGAGTCCCAACGCCTCGCCGTCCTCCTCGACCAGAGCCTCTGGAAACGCGATTCGGATTCCGACGAGTGCGACTCTCTCGGGTGTGCCACCCGCTTCACTCTCTTCGAGAGGAAACATGTGAGTAGTAGTCTTGAGTGGTTGAAAGTGGGAGTTTGGATGTTGACTGGTCCGCTCTCTCTCTCTCTTAGCACTGCCGCAAGTGTGGAGGAATCTTCTGCCAAACCTGCAGCGGCAAGACTCTCCCATTACTCGACACCTCCCGCATGCCATTCGTGATCCCACCATCCAACGTTCCTCTCCCACTCCTCGCTGTCTCTTCACCAACTGGCGCTCTCGTGCCCAGCCGAGTGTGCGATGACTGCCACGCCCTCCTCACCGGTGCAGTCCCACCTTCAATCCACCGTGTCCGCGCAGCTTCAGCCTCCGCTCTCCCCGCCTGCTCTACCGCCTCTCCTCGCCTTGGAGCCACCACTCCTTCGTTGGAGACCGTCCCGGCCTTGAGCCACTCTCCATCCGGAAGCAGCTCAGCGGCGAGCTACGCTCACTCCGCCCACTCCGGCTCGGCAATGTATTACCCTTGCGGCACCACTTTTGTCGTCAAGCCTCGCCACCTCCGCCGCTCGCGCACCACTTCTTCTTCCACCAGCAGGTCGACTTCTGGCATCGCGCGCAGGGATTCGCTCAACACCGCCCGCTCTTCCTCCCCTTCCGTTGCTGCTCAACACCGCGCCTCGCCCATCCCTCAGACCCCCACTCCCCTTTCCCCAGCCGCCTCCACCGCCTCTACCGACTTTGCCTCCCTCGGTGTCCTCGCTGAGTACCCACTCAAGGTGCCTAGCAAAGGATGCAAGCAAACCGGTGGCGCATTCTGGGTCCCCAAGCCTCTCCCACGTCGCTTGGACTCTCCCATCCGCTACGAGGCTCCCTCTCCAAGGCGCCATGTGGACATTGCTGTTAGGGAAGAAGATGAGGATGCCGTTGATGAGGATGATGAGGGTGCTCCCCCAGTCGTCCCCATCCGCAGGACCATCACTCGCTCGTGCTTCGAGGTCGCAGTTGAGAAGGCTCCCTTCGCCTGCCCCACCTACCTCCGCGACAAGGACTGCATCTCGACTTTCTAAAGTCGCTGTCCCCTCGCTTACACCTGCTCATACTATCCGCTACTACTTTACTCCTTCATGACCTCCCTCTCACCCGTTCTCGGCCCCCTTTTTCTTATTCTTCGTCTTGCATCCATCATCCTGCTCTGTCCTGTAACTCTTATTCGCTTTCGGTTCTCTCCTCTTCGTGTTGTCATTGATATTATGCTTTCCAGTTATTTTCGTTACTACTCTTATTCGTCTTTTCAGCGCTACTAGTCTCTCGTTCTATGCTCCTACTGGTCCCCTACTATCTATCATTGCTCTATGGGTCTTGCGAACCGCCTCTCTCTCTTGTCTGACTTTTTGCTTTTACTGTGGTGTACTAGTTAGTTCTTTCGTTAGTTTGGGTGTTATTGAACATCGTAGTCTTTCCTGCCTCTACACCTTGCGTGCCAGCGTGTCTCTGCAAAGTTAACCTGAACAGTCGTCTGATCACTCCAAGGTGAAAGAAAAAGCGGCCTTGATGTCATGGGGTGCTCTGGAATTTGTTTTTCCAACGGGCGTTGGAATCAGACAGCCTCATGTCTCATCCGCCGGTTCCTAGGGCTTTGGTTGGTCTTAGACGCTCGAAAAGAACAGTTGATTGATGCTCCATGGAGGTCACTTGAGAGTGCAGTGCTTCAGCAGCCGTTGACGCGCGACGTCAGCGCTACGTCAAAGGCTCAAACCAGGGCGGGTGGAAGAAAAGTCATCCAACCCCTCCTCCTCCTCCCCCCAATGCGACATTTGCAAATAGCTTCGGGTCTTTGACAGTTCTTCTGTAGATCCTTTTGACTTTACTCCTCCGTTCTGGACGTTCCAAATGACGGAGGAAGCAGAAAGACGTACTTCTTCGCGGTACGATCGTCCTAATCGAGACTGACCCGAAAATGGAGGGGCGCGGAAGTCGCTGGGTTCGAAGGAGATCAAGGCCAAACTAGATCCGTTGTATTTACAGTTGCGCACAAAAACTGTGGTCGACTCAGAGCTAGACATGAAGACGGTCGCGGCCGTCAGCAGCCTAGTGCGAGAGTCCGAGCCTGGCTGTCCTTGGTCTAAGCTCCGGATTCCCCAAACGGCACTTTTCCCCGACGGACCCCTCCTCCTCTAGATGCAATTAGCCCATCTTCGTCATTTCGGAACTTGCTCCTTCTTGGAATAATATCTCCCCCCATGTGTCGTTTCACGAGGCTCGGTCGTTTGCACGAAAACGAGAGTCGTCCCATGAGGCGTCTGTCCAGTCAGGCGGTAAACAAAGCCGAGAGGACGTCATGTTGACCCCTCCCCCTGAAGGTCGCCTTAACCGATCGCTTCTCCGACGGAGCTACTACCCCTTTATCTGGAAGCACATGCAGAGCCGTACGGCCTCGCATGCAGATGACAAGAATTCAACGTTAAAGTCCGGGAGACTTTGCCTCCCGAGCGTCCGACTGCCTCCGAGACACGAAACACGAGCTCCCAAATCGCGTAGGCACATGATACGCGAACGCCCTCGGAACGGAGAGATCTGAGGTAAACCCCATGTAATGATAACAACGAGGTCGACTGATACGGGACGGCGCATGAGGTACTAGATGAGATAAACTCACGTAGTAACTGGTTCTTCCAACGAACCATGTTACATCGTGTGGCTGGGAAGGAAGGTAAATCGACACGAAAACGGTGCCATTTCCACAGAAAATTATAACATGAAACACGCGTAGGCTATTTCCCTTATCGCGGAAAGGGACGAATGCGAGAGCTTGTCTTGTCTTCTCGATTTGAAGGGAGACCAAGAAGGCGAGTGTTCGTCAAAGCCTGGGCGTCGATCACGTGCTACGGCGACTTGGTTCTCGTTTTCTTCCGTCTCAACCAACCACGAACATCGAAGAAAAAACGGACAGCGATATCGGATGAAGAAAGCCCCCACCAACAAAGCTCAGGTTCCCCATTGCCTCGTACCTAATCAGCTGGGTGCGGAATATTTCCACGAAGGGTACGTACGTGTGTCTGCGAGCCTGAGATAGCCCCGACTGAGGATTGACATTTGGTTCGGACCTGGCTTTTGTCAGCCCTTTAACGCAGGAGTCGCTTACAATCCTCAGAGATAATGCCATTAGAGGATCCTCATCACACTCGTCGTCTTCGGTGGCAGCGATGCTCGCCACCATCAGCCAGTGGAACGCCGCCCAGCCGATCTCCCGATTGCCTCCTGAAATCGTCTCCCATATCGCAGCCCTCGGAATCTCCATCACTGATTACCATAAAGGATTAGAAGATGTTTCTCCAACCTCCTACATGAAATACCTCGCCTCTCTTGCGATGATTTCAAGGATATGGAGGAACACGATAATTGGCACTTTATGTCGATGCAGGATGGGTTAGGAACCCAGCAGCGATCAAACTATTTGGAGGGTGCGCACCGAGATTGCAGGAGATATCTTTTGCGGGTGTACAAGTGATGTGGGACCCGGAAACCTTTCGGGGACTCCGGAAGTTGGTATTGGGAAACGTGAGCGAGGATTTCATGCTGCCAGACAACGTCCTCGCTATCCTCGCTGCCAATCCGCTACTAGAACTGTTGGATATAGTAGGCGAGGGATTTGAGCCCCTGCTCTCACCCCCACCACCCTCGACTCGAGCGCCGATCCACCTACCGAAACTCAAGACAATTCTACTCAGCGTGCTATGTGAAGAGGCTGTGGCAAGCGTCCTCGCTTCGATCCGCGTTCCCAACTGCGAATCGCTCCAGCTGACAGACCTTGAGGAGTCGATATCTGCTGACTCTTCTGACAAGGCCGGCGTCTTGGACCAAGCCCTTGGTCACTTTGACGGGTTCTTGCGCTCGTCCCTCGCCTTGTACGGATCATCAAGACTACGTCTTTTCAAAGAGGGCGTGAACTGGCTCTGTCAGCGGTCATCCAGTGGCCTATACGCTCCAGGCTTCGAGCTCGGCATCCCATGGGGCAACCCGCACTCGAATGTGCTCTGGGTTTTGCAGGTCCTTGGACCTTTACCAGATTCGACTCACCGAATAAAACTGGACATCAGGATCGACGACTCGGAAGTCGACGTCGATGTGCTTACAGGATTAAAAGCACCAGCCTTTCTTCCGAATGTTCAGAAGCTCGAGGTATCCGATACACTACATTCGGTCATCTTTGACCTTCTCGGTAGCGCAAAAGACATCGCGGGGTTTCCCGCATTTTCCAGTCTAGAGAAGCTCAAATTACCAATGCCATACAATCTACCCCATTCTCTTCGAAGCTTGGAGGTCGCGTTGAAGAGTCGATACGCCAAATCAAAACGGGGAGCTGCAAGAGCACGTCCAATGCGCATCATCTTCAGCGGCGAATTTTATCGTCCGGAGTGTAGCCCACTTGAAAAAAGGCTCCGATTCGACCGGCTTTGTCGGATCCGAGCTCTGCAAGGAGTAGAATCGGTGGAACTAGTAGAGTGAGGATCCGAAAAAGAGGAATTCCTGCATGTATTTACGATGACGCTTCTGGCGAGTACTGTGTGCCTTCTAAGTATGTATTACAAAGTACATTAGCCTGCTGATTTTACCGTTTTCGTGTGAACCCGATCGTTTTCCCGACCCTCCGACGCACAGAACGTAGACCTCTGAACGGGAGACTTGCGAGGTAGACCTCACCTAGCAATAACAAAGAGGTTGGCCGATACGGGAATGTAATAAATAAGATTATTCCACGTGGTACTATTAGTTCTCATCTATGAGCGGGGGGCATCGTGTGGCTCAGAGGGACTGGAGATCGACACGAAAAGGTTGCCATTCCGACAGAAGGATATGCATGATACACGTACAGACTTTGTGAATCATCACGGAAAGTGCGTGTGCGACAGCATTCATCTCGCCTCGAACGAACTGGGGGGTGAAGGGGCGAGAGACCTGGTGATGCGAGTGAGCACTCGTGCTATGCAGGGAGTGCGAGCTGTCAACTTACTAACACATTAAGAACTGGATGAAATGCTTGATTGTGCCTATGAAGACGCCTTAGACGATTACTGTGACCCTTTCTGGTGAGGATTTATGAAACAGGTCGATTGACTCTGTCAAATCCTGCGTTGTGTGGATGTTTGGCCTGTTGCCACTCTGAGAACTTCAGTTCGGCTATTCCTTGCCCGGAGACGGAAGATCCGATGCAAGAGTAAAGCGAACATGCACGGAGTAAAGATGCATAATGAAACGGGACAACTTCCGAGTCGAGGGCGACGGAAACAGATGGTGATTAGGACTCGAGCCATTAATTACGGCAGCAGAGGGCTTCGTTGCAGCCGGCATGGGTTCGGCCAGCGGTGGAGTGGGCGCCATCGAGATAATTTGGGAACGTCTTATCAAATATTCGGGGTGAACGAGCAAAGTCTCGGCGAAAACGTCTCCGCGAGAGCAAGACTTCTGTCCACCTCCGCCTCCCCTGACAGAAAGATGGAGGGAGAGCATAATAACAGTGTCAAAAGTCGATTTGGTTGGCTTCTCACTTGCGACAACTTCACGAGATACCCCTTGTCATTGATCTGTAGACGCTTAGTGCATGCCCGAAAAGTAAGTTGAGCCATCCATCGAGCCGCCTTCGCTCAGGTCGAACTGAATAAATCAAGAATGGGATCCATTCTTAGTCGAATAGATGAGGCAATTCAGTTCACACCGGTCACAAAACCCCCCACTCCCCCGCCATGGGTCACCAAAGAGCACGCCGTTTTCAACCCGGCGACTAGATGTGTCGAGCCTCCTAAAACCTGCGAAAGTTTGAAGGAGACAAAACACCAGTATTCTGAGTACGAGGATTGTTCAAAAGACAGAAAATCCTCGCGCGCCTAGTTTTATGGCAAGTACGTACGGTGTCGCTTGAGCTCCTTCCGACTTCTGACTAGATTCCCCAGACTGTAAACAGTTTTATTAGAGAGATGTTCCCCTTCCAGGAGCTATGGAGTTGTTTTTGAGTCTTGCTTTTGCGTGGGGGGGTAACGGGCGATTCCCGTCGGACTCGCTGAGGCGCACAAACGGCAGCACTCACGAGCGCCACACAAACTGAGAATTCTCCGGTAGAACCGTCTAACGCATCTGGAGCGACAAACTGCTACCCAAGATGTCGTAAATAGGAGACGAGTGGCCTGCTGTTTTCATGAGCTTGGGGTACAGCCGATAGCAAATTGGTGGATCCGTTGGGGGCGGAAAGGGGCAGCAAAGCGGAGGCTGGACCCCAATCGTTTGTTTTTCTGCGCAAGAAGCCTCCTTTGGAGGTTTCGCGATTTGGGAATCTAGGATTTCGCACAAAAAACCCAGCACCTCTCAGAGAACAGGAGATCAAGAGCATTTCGGACACGGAAGGGCATGGGAGTTGCGGAAAGGCCGGTTTGGGAAATAGCGTTCGGTATCGTGATTTCACACGCCGTTCGCACCCGTTCTCCACAAAAGAGCTCCTATCCCATTCCACTGTAGCCAGACCCCGCGTGCCCACTTTGGTTCTGCACGAGCAAAAATCGCTAATCCCGAGCTTCTCCGACGCTACTCGCGATCAACACATCTCGAGTCTCGGATATTCTCCAAGTCTGGAACTTCACGGCACCCTCCATCGACACGGCTTAATACTTTAGCCCCAATTTCGAGTCACACAACCACTTCAGGTTCAACCTGGACCCCTAAGTACAAAATTTCGTCTGTTGTGGGGCCGCCATGAAATGCAATAGTTGAAGGTGGATCCTCCTGCACGGATCCCAGTCCCGCCCCGGCCCGCTCGGCTGCCGCCATCCCGGGCGGTCCAGCGCCGGCCAAGCTTCAAGTTCACCTCTCTCGGGCTTCCTTGACTCTTCCTTTTCCATACTAGGGGGTTGTATAATAGCACAATTATAATGAGCTGGAATATTTTAACGTAATACCGACCTTTCACCCAACCGCCCGCTCCGGGAGCTTATAGTTTTTCCGTGGACCACCCTCGTTTCCTTAGTGGCGAAAATCATCTTTCCGTCTCCTATCAGTCTCGGAGCCATTTAAGAACGCGTTTGAACGAAGTCGGAGACAGAATACGGGGGTGGCTTTCCAGCTGCCATGGAATTGGTATGAGATGGAGGGACTTCGTCGTCCACGTGGGGACCGAGGGCCACGAGGTTCTGACGTCGTGGAGATAGGCACGCTACAGTAGCCAATAAGGCTGGCCACCTCTAACGCCACATTTTCTCTTACTTCTCACTTCGCACTCCACGAACCTCGGTCGCGTGGCCGTGGTTGTCAGGCACCACCTGCCATTCCCAAAATCATCCATTTAGCCTCGAAGATCGAGAGTGGAAATCTTGGGCGTATTTGAATCTGTGCTTGCAA
>KN822947.1:231489-247450 GCA_000827465.1 Tulasnella calospora MUT 4182
TCGACGATGTAAGTCTCGTTGCCCGTTTCTGCAGTTGTGAGGTGATGCGTGGGGATTTGTACGAGTAGGACGAGATGCGAACGCGTCTCGAACTCGATGTCCGTTGGTTCTGGAGCCGTGTTGACTCTGCCCGTGCACCCGTATGCTCTACCGATAATAGATATTTCTTAGTATATTGAGGCGAGAATGTGCTTGAAACACACCTATAGCCCATGGCGAGCAGCATGCCCAACATAAGTGTCTGCTGACCAAAGCAATAACTACCTCCCGCTCGGTCCACTACAGCTCGTTTATAGATCGCTTGGGGAGCGACGCCCATATGCCCCGCGGATTCATAGTGCATCTGCGTGTTCTCCCATGGAATTGTCATCAGATGCCCTCTGACAATTTCATTCAGGTTTGTAAGGGACGCTTGGCCCTTAATGGGAGAGAGATTCAATAGCGACAAGTATGCAGACAGTTGACCATCGCTATAGAAAGATGGAGTCGGCTTGATGACAACCATATGTTTTTGTCGAATAGATGATGAGTTTGCGCGGTGGTGGTTGCGATTAGATTTGGCAACACGATGGAGCGTGGTGTTTGCCATAACACCCGAAACGAATCGGAACCGGTCACCGAACCGAGTCAGCTGGTACGCTTTGCACAGCCGTTTCTGGGGCTGAGATCGAGCCTTAGCCCAGAGACGGGATCGCGAGGCCGACGCAAGTCGACATTAGTTTGGATTGGTTTGCGTGTCTAGAACGGGCTTACTTGGCGAAAGGCACGGAGACCTCGGCTCCACAACATGATCATGAGGTGCTTTACACCTTACTAATGGATGCTCCAAACTGCTTAAAAAGTGTTACGGAAAGCAATCCGAATAATGCATGGACCATCAACCCGCAAGTCCTCTTCTGCCCAGACGGCCTGCCCAGGCTTGATACCCAGCTCAGGCGCGGGACGACATGCGAAAACGGCTCGAAATGGTCGGTCGCTTCTGAAGTCGTGTTGATTCTGGCCGGACATGCGTATGCTCTACCAGGCGGGTTATTTTGATATACCAGAGCATGGAATTCGGGAAGAAGGAGTCCGGAATGCTCATCTATAGCCCATCCCACGCAGCATGCCCAGCATCAGCGTCCGCTGTCCAAAGCTGTAAATGCCTTCCGCCTTATTCACCAGAACCCGCTTGTAGACCGCCCCTGGAAAAACATCCACATGTCCAGAATCCCCACGCACTTGGGCTTTTCAAAAGGTACAGTTCTCGACCTTTCTTTGTTATCCTGGTGGGACTGAGAGAAGAGGCATATGGGCTACCATTCTGACGTATCGTGAACATTACTTCGGTGATCTAATCCCTCCCCTAGCCTTTCATAAGTACGAACTATATGAACGCAATTACGGTCAGATTTGCCATGAGGCCGTGGATCACCAAGCCAAGCCGAGCCAGATTTCCTGCCCGAGAACTCGATTGTCTAGGCAGGGCGCCACCTATGTGCTGCCTCCCTGCTTAACGGACGCCAACTCCAATAATAATAATAACCCGATTCGCACTGCTTCTAGACAAACTACAACAAGATGTGCTACTAAATAAGGACTCATCCCCATCAAGGTCTCGCCGACACGACACCCTGTATCCTTGTCGTGCGCAGCAGAACCCGGAAATAATGAAGATAAAAACAATTCTTGATCTGAACGTGCACAAGGACTTCCTCTTTTCCCTTTAATTACCAGCTCCGAGTGCCGCATTTTTGTTTTGAACATTAACGGCCGCATCCAAAGGGTATTCGATGTTGAAGTACTCTTTCAGGGCCGAAATCCGATCCGCCTCGTTCTTCATTTCCTTCAAGACCTCGTATTTGCCTTCCTCCCGATATGTGACCTTGGTCCCAAACATCACCTTGACACCCATCTTCTCCCCCACCTCTGCCGGGTCCCCTTTGACTGGGGTATAAAGAACGACCGCCAGCTTGTTCCAGAAGAAACTCTTTGGGTTACTTTGAACCATGATGGACAGCCATTCGTAGTCCTTTATGTAGTATTGATGTAAAGAGAATTGGAAAAGAGCTCGCCACACGCCTTGGGGGAGCTCTTGTCCAGTTTGGAGCGTGTTGGTTTCGATACGCCACTCTTCGGCGAATGACTCTGTAGCTGGATCAGTCGTATCAAGGCTTGACTCTGGGTGATACGCTTTGACCAGTCGGTGCCTTTCCGGAGGGAACAGGCCAGGCATCTCTTCGTTGTGACGGAGGAGCATGGGCCGCATGATCCCAAGTCCAAACCCAAGATCGACGACGTAAGTCTCATCGCCCGTTTCAGCAGATGTGAGGTGGGGCTGGGGGACTTGTACTAGCAGGACGGAATGCGAACGCATCTCGAATTCGATGTCCGTTGGTTCCGAAGCCTTGTTGATTCTGCCCGTACAACCGTATGCCCTGCCAATAATGCATCTTTCTTAGTATAGTGAGTTGAGAATGAGCTTGAAACACACCTATAGCCCACGGCGAGCAACATGCCCAACATGAGCACATGCTGACCGAAGCAATAACTACCTCCTGCTCGATCCACTACAGTTCGTTTATAGATCGCTTGGGGAGCGACGTCCATATGCCCCGTGTATTCATAGTGCATCTGCGTATTCTCCCATGGAATTGTCATCAGCTGCCCTCTGACGATTTTATTCAGGTTTGCAAGAGAGGGCTGGCCCTTAACGGGGGAGAGATTCAATAACGACAAGTATGCAGAGAGTTGATCATCGCTATAGAAAGACGGAGTCGGCTTGATGACCACCATATGTTTTGTTTTTTTGTAGAAGGGATAGATGATGAGTTTGTGCGGTGGCAGTTAGGATTAAATTTCGCAACCCGATCGAACGTAATGATTACCAAGGATTTCATTTGCTCCCAAAACGAATCGGAATCCGAACCGGTCACCGAGCCGAGTCAGCTGGTACGTTTGCACAGCCGTTTCTGGGGCTGAGATCCAAAGAACGGGGTCGCGAGGCCGACAAAAGTCGACGTTGTTTGTGCTGATTTGCACAAGATCCGCAAAAGGCACGACTTCGGCTCCCCAACATGAGGTGCTTTACACCCTACTCTCCGGAATAACGGATGCTCATAACTGCTTAAATAGTGTTACGGAAAGCAATCCGAATAATGTATGGACCGTCAAGCCGCAAGTCTTCTTCTGCCTAGACGGCCTGTTGGCAGGCCCAGGCTCGATCCCTAGGTAAAGCTCGGGGGAGACGGAAGCTCAGAGTCGCGAAAGCGTCTAGAAATTGCCAAAAAAATCTTATTTTTAGATGCGGAAGCTAAATAATTGAAATAGATCCTCTAGGTCTACATTCCGTTTGCGCGTTGTGGGCCGTGGCTGCAGGGATGCAGCACATTGAAACGCCCAGCTGCTTATTTCGACGCCCCTATTCGGTCCTCCTCGGTTTTGACGTCATCCAAACCTCCGCAAAACCGGGGACCTGCCTTCCTTCCAAGTCGTGGCTTTCGAGCCGACCATATCCGCAACGCCTATTAAGGGGCCATCTTGGTCGATAGGAGCTCCCTTGTTGTAGATGATGCCGACCAAGCTGTTCGGGTCGGTCTCGACCATCCGAGACATGATCTCCATCTCCCGCAGGTCGCATTGCTGAAAAGTGAACTGATGCAGTGTACGCCACGTCCCCTCGGGTACAGGAGTTTACGGGTCCTTGCAACACGGTGGTTCCTTGCAACACACCGTCATTTCTCCCCACAGAGGGAATATTGGAAAGCCTCCTCATATGTAATCGATAGATGCTGTATTAGGCTTTAGTTTGATGTATTATAAGGGCCAGTAAAGGTCATGCTTGTCTGAGGAAAAGATGGATCTCTAGCTATTTTCGCTTGCCTGAAACATTTTATCAACGGCGGATCAGATACCACAAGAACCCAGCTAATATATGTCACCTGCAACTACCCAGACATACCAAGAGCGCATATATGAATTTTTTTGGAGCTTGGTCTCATGGTCAGCGAGGGCGAAGGAAAAGAGTGCACGGCGTCAGGGTCACAAGTTCGCCGCGCGTGGCTTTGGGCGGGTTGCTTCGCCTGCTTTGCAACGGACAACTTTCAAATAATTTCCCCCCTTCCACCCCGTTCAAAAACTCTTTATCTTATAATGCCTAAGGCGCGCACAGTTGCTCAAGAAAAACGCAAAGAAAATGATAAAAAAGAAGCCGCCAAGATCGCGGCACGAACAGCATGGTTCGCGGAACAAGACAAGCCAGTGAAGGAACAAAAAAGTATCCGACAGCTTGCTAGAGAGCATGACATAGACCACTCAGTCCTTAGCCGGCTTGTGAAGGGCCAGCCGACTATGGGCGAGTTCAACACCGCCAAGCAACTCTTCACCCCGGCGGAGGAACTTACGGTTGTTGAGTTTCTCGTCGGAATGGGCAAGCGAGGCTTCCCCCTCACACATCGCTTGATCTACGAGAAGTTGGTTCGCGTCCTGGAAGCAAAACGTGGGCCATCCGCTGAGCTGGGACAACAGTTTGTCAACCGCTTCCTGCAACGGCACCCCCGCCTCAGTATTTACCGCGCAACTCCGCTAGAGCGTAATCGCGCCTCTGGAATGAATCCTACAGCAGTCAAGGACTATCTTGATACGGTGGAGGAGCTTTTCACAACCCATAATCCACCTGACGAGAATATCCTGGGCATGGACGAAGTGGGCGTAAACACCGGCATTTTCGCCCGTCAGTTGGTGATAGCAGAGGCAGGACAGCGTCATGTTCACCTTCAGAAAGATGGAGAACGCAAAATCACCACAGTTATTGAGACGATAGCCGGCAATGGGACCACACTTCGGCCGACAGTCATCTTCAAAGGCAAATACCGTATGTCAAGTTGGAGCGAGGATAATCCCGACCATGCGAAGTAAGAACTCACCATTTTGACGGAATTCGAATGAATCTCTAACTCTTTTCACCGCAGTGTAACTGTATCATCACGTGGCTATACAGAAAATGTTATCTCACTCGAATATATCAAGGACTTTGATGACCAAACCTCTCACCTCGAAGGACCCCGTTTCCTCTTTGTGGACGGTCACCAATCACACTGCACGATCGACTTCCTGGAGTATGCGGTGGCTCACAACATCATTGTGATATCATACCCGCCGCATACAACACACGAGCTCCAGGGTCTCGACGTCGCGTGTTTTGGTGCGTTGAAGATCTATTGGACCCAAGAGTGTGAGCGCTATTGGAGGAGCACAGGGAAAAGGGTGACCAATGACACCTTCCTTCGGGTTTACTCAAGGGCCCGAGCTCGTGCTTTCACACCAGAGACCATCCGATCAGCATATCGGACAACAGGATTAATCCCGCGCCGCCGCGACTTCCTGCGTCCAGACGCGATGGCACCTGCCTTGGAGAGATCTACCAAGGGAGGGTTCCCTCTCCCATTACCAAGTCCGGTCCGTGCTATTGTGGATGCCCACCGGCGGGCAAGAGGTATTTTGAGGGTGCCGGCCTTGGCAATTGTCCCCGAAGGCGAGGAAGGGGAGCCTGAAACAAGACATAACCAAGAGATCAGTTCACCGGAGCAAGCGACCGCTGAATGCCGGCCTTCCGAGCCATCGGAAAACGAACGTGAAGACGCTACAGCCGAGGCGGAGGTCGACCTTGCCGAGGTCCTTCAGCCAACATCCGCAAGCTTCCTGGTTACCGACTCACCTCTCAAATCCACCTCACACCTTGCTGCACCGGTTATCCAATCGGTCCCAGCCAGTCTCCGCCCAGACTATTCGGTATTGCATGCTGGACCGGCCAATCTGGAGAACGCTCCACGGACGGTATTGCTGGATACGGTCACTGTCCTAAAGCGCGAGCTCCGAAAGGCTCTGCATGTGTCAAAAGTTGAGCGGTCAATAAACGAGGCCGCTAATACACAGCTTCTGCTGCGAGAATTGAACCTCGGTGAGCTCCAGGAGCAGCTGCGCGGGAAGGAGAATGAAAAGACGAACCGAAAGCGCAATAGAATGGCGAAAAAGAACGCCCGATGGCTTTCTGGCAAGCCATTTATGGATGAACTTCGAGGGGAAGTAGCACCGGTGGATGTGGAGCCGGTTGTCGATGACACAGCCGAGCACCTTGAGCTCGGTGACGAGGATGAGGAGGAGGAGGAGGAGGATCCTGAAGAAACGAAGACAAAATGGAGAGCGCGTGAGAGAATGGAGCGGAAAGCAAAGCAGGAGGCTTGCCTTGCTGAGTGGAGCCGGAAGGTTGAGGATCGTGAGTCTCGTGGTCTGCCAGGACCAGAGATACCCAAGATAAGGAAACTCTTCCCACCTGCCCCGACTCCACCACGATTTAAGAGTAAGAAGAGGTGCCAGCATAGACGTAGAGGAGGAGAGGAGGATGGAGGGGTTGGTTCAGATGTTGAGGACGAGGATTTTGTGGCATGAGGTGGAGGTTTCAGAGCGGACTGACCGAAATCAGGGGAAAGGGGCAACGTAGAATTGTTTGTTGCAAGGACTAACATTTGCCCCGAAACACCCCTCGCTACTGGAGGACCGTTTACTCACTCATTTCAAGCTGTAATCTCTTACTGTAAATTGGATTGCTTAGGCAAGAAGCCTCACTAACGATAAAACAAAATAAATTATGGCAATTGGCTGTTATTGAAGGTCCGGGGGTGAAACTCGAATTGGTGTTGCAAGGACACGTATCCTCCTGTAGTTTCGAGTAATCTCGAGCTGTATTGACTTGGAGATGCCACTCTTCAGCGAACGGTGCTGTAGCTCCGTCGGTCTCGTCGAGAACCGGATCCAGGCGGTGGGTTTTGACGAGACGGTGCCGTTCGGGTGAGATCAAGCCTGGCATCTCTTCCCCATCCACGGCTTGGATCGGTCGAACGATCCCCAAGCCAAACCCGACTTCGACGAGGTAAGTTTCGTTGCCGGAGTCCCTGCTGGCGTGGTGATCCGTGGGTACTTGCACGAGAAGGACGACATGCGAAAACGGCTCGAAATGGATAGGGTGCCTCCGGAGAAACATCCATATGACCAGAAGCCTCGTAGTGCATTTGGGTGTTTTCAAAAGGCACAGTTCTCAAATGCGCCTGGACGATTTTTAGTCAAGTTCTCCGATGACGGCTTGCCCTTAACGAAAGGGATGTACAAGAGAGATAGATACGCGGACAGCTGGTCGTCATTGTAGTAAGATGGAGTTGACTTGATGGTGACTATGCGAGATTCGGGGCCCCTATAATAACATTGGCCCAGTCGCGCGCTGAGGAATTTGGTGGCACCTTTTGCTACTGCGGGTTGTTGCGCCTCCATCTTGGATCGCGTTGCTGGCTGCAGGTGGAGGAACCGTTAGCGGCCCAAAGAACGAAACATCGCTCTGTATACAACTCGATTGGTGGGACGGACAACTTTTTACGTATACGGAACCGCTATGGAGGCTTGCCACCGAACAAGTTCGCGAATTTATATACTCTGCGGGAGCGCCGCTCAGTTTGGACTCATTTGGCCCGCATAGACGCCCGCTGACCGAATACCCGAGGAGATCTCCTTTTGCCTGAGGCACATTACTTTTGGCTCCCCGATATCATGGACACCCCAGGTGTTTTAGTAGCGGTGCGAAGGCGTTTGAGCTCGAACATGAGGGCTGGTGGTGTCTAACTTTCGTTTGTTATGTCCACAAGGCCAGCTACTCACAGATCAAAGCTCAATACCCAAATGAGGGCCGAAGACGATGGAAGCTGCGAGCGGTAGAAGAGGTGTGGAAGGCGTCCAGTATTATGGAGATCGAAGCAAAGAGCGAAGAGATAAAGGTTCCCAGCAGTTCTGCGATTAATGGAAGCAAAAGCGTCCTGACTCCAACCGTCTTACCGATAGAAAACACAAGGCGTCCCGGCGTTACCTTGGCTCGTCGACAAAGATCCGTTGGACCTGGACGACGGGCCTTCAGAGGGTAGAGTGGTGAACGCGAAAGGCGTGATCGTGCGGACGGACTTCAGCAACGATGCTGCTTGGGACGAATTTGTCAGCCGAGTGAAAGAGGCTGAGAAGGAGGGTGTTTCTGGTTTGACGACTGGACCAGGCGAGGAAGAAGGTGACGGAGAAGAGGGCGAGGATAGCGAGAGCAGCAGTGATGAAGAGGAAGAGGGAGACGCTCAGCAAATGGACGTCGATCCAACCGGCGGCGGCGAAGGATCAGCGCCCCGAGCCGAAGTCCCGTCCGTCTTCCACATCATCAACCCAGCGCCAACGGACCCACTCCGCGCCCTGGTCGAAAACGCGTCAAACATCCGCCTCCTCCGGCTGTTCAACGACGTCCAAATCGTGCCTGCTCCACCCAAGCCCCGACCCCCGCAAGGTGACTTGTTCTCCGGCATGCCGAAGAAGAAGCAGCAGCAGCCACAACCAGAGAAGCCCCCCAGTAACAGACTCGTCGACAAGTTCGGCTGGAAAGAGGTTTATCCAGGGAGGATTCTGTGGGTGTTTGATGCCGAGTCGAACGCGACGGGCGGTGTGAGGGTGGTGAATTCAGGAGATGATTCTGCATATGGATCTTCAACGTGAGTGTTTCTCGTCAACTTGTCGTCATCCTTCTGTAATGCGAAAAGGAGACGAGCACTGAAGTCTCTTTTGTTGTCGGGCACTGCGGACCGTTTGCGCGCCTCTTTTGGGTTGTTTGTCTCTTGGTGACCTAAATCCTTCTAGCGGAGACAGTTGGCGGGCCCGAGCTGCGCACATCTGGGAGCTGCAAGTCAACATGGATTCGGGGGCCTTGAAGATTGACTTTGGTGGAGAAGACAGATGGACCGGCAAGGAGCGGTTGCGGAATTACGAGGAAGGTGCTCGGTGATGGCCGGGTGTGAAATTAGGGAGTTAAGGGAAAGTCGCATTACTCCTTTTCTCTTTTCACAAATCGGGTCGATGGGACCGTGGAACGAATGATTTACCTTCACTTGGCCAGATTGGGGCTTGCGTTGAGCACGGTTCGGGTGTTGGCGAAGGGAAGGCAAGGGCGCCAAGCAGGGACAGGGAAGGTGCAGCACGCGGAAAATTTCACTCGGCAGGGGTAACAAACGTACTGGACAATGAGGCTAGGATGAGATCCCGCAGGTTAACTGAAGAAGGAACGCGTGTAGCTTAACTCTGCAGTTGGAAGCATATTGATTGGCTCGAGACTAAAGAAGCGCAACTGGGTCTGTGGTGGCATGACCCACCACCGGCATGTTGACAGGGCGAATGCTTACACGGCAAGACGCAGTGCACGGGCCATTAACGGCATATCCAGAGCAGAAATCCCATAGCGACATATTTAGTACCCCTCATTAGCCTCAAAAGCATCTCAGTTTTTTCAGTTTCGAAGGACCGAGTCCCTCGGATGTTACGTTAATTGTCCAGATCTGATTGGGGAATTCAACAGGGCTCCCTTGCTTCTCATCGCAGTTCAGGGAATACCTACCTGCCATGTTAGATGATGCTGGGAAAATTTTCGCTGTTGTCGCGAGCAACGATGGACGTGGTTGGGATGACCAGGGGGGTCGGCCGACGATGATGACTGGGCATGCTCCATATGCAACTGAAACAACCTCAAGGATCTTTGCGACGAAGGAAGAAGGGTGATGACTAGACTTTGCCTTTGCAAGGTAGGCCTGTGACGGAAGGGCGCAGCAGAAGGCAGGATGCAGATGTAGCATATGGTCGTCGAGGGGGAGGCTGCACCTTGAGGCACATCGCCGAAGGAGAAAGTCCTCCGAACGGCCGAGGTCCCATGACAGCCACCACTCCCGTGTCTTCCGCAAGGATTGCGAAGACCTCCGGTGTCTACAAGCCAGTAAAACGTTACTTCGGCCGCAATCTAATCAGCCATTGGATCGTCTCGAGGATGGGGCTACATGTGCTTCCCAAAGGCACTGCGTGTCCTGATGAGAAGTGGAAACTTGGGATGACGGCAGCCCCCAACAGCACCCTTTTCCGACCTCTCTCCGGACGCCAGCCTCCGACACTGTGCTGCCGTACTACTAGCTCGTACGACCTCTGCACCATCAAGACCCGTGCAAAGGAGACGTTTTGAGTAACCGGGTGCTGGAAATGGGATCTGAGGTTGTGTTGCATGAGGGGCCCATCGCTTGGTGCAAGCCCCTCGATGTCAACTGTCGCAAATCGGCCACAACAAAGAACCCTGCAGGACGTGCGGAGCGGACTCCGAATACCAAAGGGCATCCGTTATGGTTCCAATTCCCCCTCCAACTACTTAAAGATCCCGCCTGCTCGCTGCTAATTTTCATCCAGACTAAACCTCCCCTCATCTCCTCGTCTCCTCCTCCGTACTCTACATCTGCAGTCAGAGGCAAATGGAGAGCGCAACCAAGCCAATGGCATCGACGCTCCTCAAGAGTACGGGTTTCATTTCCTTCGCGTGTTGTAATTTGGACCAACTGACCTCCCTCGCCCCTGCTTGGCGTCATCCCCACAGGAGCTGCTGACCAGTACGTCCCGCTCGTCTGACCTCCCTCCCTACCAGATCCAGGGGTTTGCTAACACCAACATCTTGGTATCCTTTCCTTGCAGATCAGCCTTCGACAAGGGAGATGTATCCTTCATCTTGATCTGCAGCGCACTCGTCCTCTTCATGGTCCCCGGTCTCGGGTTCCTCTACGCTGGCCTCGCACGAAGAAAGAGCGCTCTCACCCTTCTCTGGGCCGTAGTCGCTTCCAACGCCGTGGTCATCTTCCAATGGTACTTCTGGGGTTACTCTCTCGCCTTCTCCTCCACCGCCACCAACGGATTCATCGGCAACCTCAACCACATCGGGTACGGACCGGTCCCATTAGCACCCCATGCGTATCCTTCATGTTCATCTGACCCCACCATTTTCAAATTTTTTATCGATAACGCAGATTGCGAAATGTGCTCAACGCACCGAGTCCCGGCTCCCCATTGATCCCTGAGCTCCTCTACTCGTTCTACCAGCTCCAATTCGCGGCCGTTACCGTAGCCATCTTGATGGGCGCGGTGGCCGAGCGTGGTCGTGTTCTCCCCGCCATGATCTTCGCTTTCATTTGGACCACCGTCGTCTACGCACCCGTCGCGTGCTGGGTACGTAACGTCATGTGACCCCCATCGGTCCTCTATTCCCGAAGTCGCGCCGCAAACTGACCGCGCCTATTTTTCTACCCTCCAGGTTTGGAACGTCAACGGTTGGGCTTTCGTGAGTTCTAATTTTATAACTCCCCAAGGCGCAATCTTTATTCATTGTTTTTTTAACAGAAATGGGGTGTGCTCGACTACGCTGGTGGAGGCCCTGTCGAGATCGGCTCCGGTCTGGGCGGTCTCGCTTACTCCTGGGTTCTCGGCCGACGTGCTAAACGCGAGCTCATCAACTTCCGTCCCCACAACGTCTCGCTCGTCACCCTCGGAACGTTCATGCTTTGGTTCGGATGGATCGGTGCGTCATCTCCTACGTCCTATCTTCTGCTCCATTTTCGCGCGCCAAGACTTACACCCCACCTTGCTTCTTCGTTATCTTCTTCTTCTTCTTCTTCCCGCTCTCAGGCTTCAACGCTGGCTCCGCTTTTGGTGCAAACCTTCGTGCCGCCGTCGCTGGATGGAACACCGGTATCGCTGCGGCCTTCTCCGGTATCGTATGGTGCTTGCTCGATTTCAGGCATAACCGCAAGTACACCATGGTCGGCTTCTGTTCCGGAACCATCGCCGGTCTCGTCGCTGCTACCCCAAGCTCCGGCATGATCCCACCGTGGGCCAGCGTCATCTTGGGCATCGTTTCCGGCATCTGCTGCAATTATGCTACCAAGAGTGAGTACCACGCAGTCGTAAAACCCTTGTAGGCGATTAGGCTGACTCTCGCAATTTAGTCAAGCACTGGGTCCGCATCGACGACGCTCTCGACTTGTTCGGTGAGCACGGTGTCGCAGGTATCATCGGTCTCCTCTTCAACGGCATCTTCGCCGCCGACTACATCATCTCCCTGGACGAAGTCAACACCGCCATCCCCGGAGGCTTCATGCAGCGCAACTTCAAGCAACTCTACATCCAATTCGCCTACGTCTGCGCGTGCTGTGCCTACGTCTTCGTCGTCACCGCGATCATCTGCAAGGTCATGGACGTCATCCCCGGCTTGAGCTTGCGCGGCTCCGACGAGGCTGAGATCATCGGTATGGACGAGCAGGACATTGGTGAATTCGTCCAGGACTTCGTCGAGGTTCGCCGTGCGTTCGATGCTTGGCACCCACCGACCGAGAGCGTCGAGGAGAAGGAGGCGATGAAGGGAGAAATCCACGCTGCTGGTGATCGTCATGGCGGGGTGAGTTTTGACAAGTTCACCATCCTTCGTTCGCTTATGACTAACCCAACTCTCTGTTTAGTACACCGACATCGGTGATGGCCAATCGCTCTCTCGAACTCAATCGCGCATCCGCACCGCCGTTCCTTCCGACAACGAGAAGGAACTCGCCAAAGTTGAAGTGTACGCTGCTGGAGATCGTCATGGCGTGCGTTAAAGCATCCACTAACCTCGTTTCTCTTGAATAAAAACAGCTAACCTTATTCGTTATTTTGTTGCTCAGCACAACGACCTTGAACTTGCCGTCCCAGGCAACCCCCACGGTCGCCGCAGCTTGAGCCGAGGCCGTCAATAAACGCCTCCTCTCCCCCCCCGCTCTTTTGTGTATATGCTCATCTCTTTTATTTTCCCATCTCAAAATTTTCGTCCATCTAAACCAACACAGGCAAAAATTTGGGCCTCCGCGCTACTCCTCAAAGGGGCTCTCCTAGAAGCTCCCTTCTTTACTTTCCTGTTGTCTTGCCCGCTCCTTTTCTAAGCTGTTGTTGATTTGCTATTTCTGTTACTCTTAACCCCAATGTTTGTCTTTTCTTTTTTGTTCCCCCTTGTACTGTATGTTGTCGGAGGTACTGCAGCTGCACATAATCTATAGAGATAGTCCTCGATCGCGAGCTCGTTCCTTGCGGTGGTGTTTTTGCCCGATCAGCATAGGGTGGTTTTACACGCAACCCGTTGCCTGAAAGTATTTTCCCGTGTGACCGGTTGACATTCGGTGCTCAAACTATGACAGTGCTGCCTGCAGTGTGAGGCTTTCGTTCGCCATGAAGAAAGCCAAACCTTCAACTTCATCATAGGTCCGAGTGTTCGCATCTTTACTTGTATTGATTTGGCGTTTCCTTGGTGATCAAAATATGTCACATCAGATTTGAACATGCCGGTCCGCTTTAGGATCTTACTTGCATAAATTCTGGTCTCGACGTGTGTAGATTTTCAAGGTCCAAATCTCAAATCAACCATGATCACTCCGTTCGCGTTAAGCTCTCCAGCATGCGCGCTAGTCCAGGTATAAATATTATTGGGAAGTACCAACGAAGTTTGATGGAGAAACAAGAAAGGCCCAACTACGCCGCCATCAGCCGACGAACCTCTTCCAGAAATTTCTTACATTCCGTGATATATTCCTCCAAACCAAGTTCGCTACATATCGCAAGGGACTCCAGAACGAACTGCTCGGCCTCCCGATAACGAGCCTGGGCTTGACATAGACAGCCCAGAATCCATAAAACATCAGCCAACGAGTGCCTATCGCCGATCTGGGTGTAGATTCTTTGGGCCATTAAGTACAAGCCTTCTGCTTCGGCATATTTGTTTTGTGCAGAATAGACTTCTCCTAGTCCCATGACTGATTGAGCGAAGCTAAGCTGATTGCCGATTCGTGAGCAGGTGTCGCGGGACTCGATGCACGCATCCTCAGCTTTGGAATACTCGGCCCGTGTTAGGTAGACCCATCCTAGTTGATGAGCTACTTCAGCATAGCTTAACTGATCTCCAATTTTTGAGTAGATGTCACGGGCCTTGTTGTACGCATCCTCGGCCTTGAAATACTCGCTTTGCATACAGTAGACCTCTCCTAGCCGCTGGACCGATTCAGCGACACCACGCTGTCTACCGGTTCGAGAGAGAATGTCGCGGGCCTCGGTGTACGCATCCTCCGCCTTTGAATACTCGCTTCGCATTTGGTAGACATCTCCCAACCGTTGGATTGATGCCGCAACACCATTCTGATAGCCGATTCGACTGCGGACTTCACGGGCCTCGGTGTACGCACTCTCGGCCTTGGAGTACTCGCGTTGCATTCTGTAGACGTCCCCTAGTCCCTCCACCGATTCGGCTAGGCTAAACTGATCTCCGCTCTGAGCGCAGATGTCACGCGCCTGGGTGTACGCTTCCTCGGCCTCGGAGTACTCCCCTCGCATTAGGTACACGCCTCCAAGCCGCCGTATTGAAACAGTAAAGCCACCCTGGCACCCGATTTCAGAGTAGATGTCACGGGCTTCGGTGTAGGCATCCTCGGCATTCGAATACTCGCTTCGCATGTAAGAGACGTCTCCCAGTCCACTGATGAAGTGAGCAACGCCGCGGCGGTCCCCCAGTTTGGAGTAGATGTCGCGTGCCTTGGTGTACGTGTCCTCCATCTTGGAATACTCGCGTTGAATTTTGTACACCGCTCCTAGTGCCATGAAGCATTCACCAACCCCTTCCCATTCGGCGATCCGAGAGTAGCTGTTACTGGCCTCGATATACAGCCTCTCCGCTCTAAAATACTTGTCTGTGATGTGGTAAAGTTCTCCAAGGGTGTACAGAGAGCTGGCATTGGTTTCTTCATCTCCGACCGACTTTGCAATTTCTGATGATTGTTCGAGATACCTCCGAGCTTCCTTCATACGTCCGTTGTTGTAATTCATCCGACCAAGGGCATATAATAGCCCACAGGAGCGACTTGAAGGCAAATGATTGACATGCCTACTTGAAGGTACGCTCGATGCCTGCCGGGATGGCGGTTAGGCGCAACCCAGGTCCGCCAGATAGGTTACTTACCAGGGACGAAAGCATGGTCCTACATTGAATAATTGATGGCCGTTTACTTGCATCCAATCTCCAACACTCCATCATGAGACTGCACAGTGCCTTCATTTGCTGGAGCTGAGAGTTGTCCCTAACGTCTGGGATATCACCTCTTACGATGCGCAGGGCGATGGTGATATTATTTTCGTTGGAGAATGGAAAGTTGCCGGTAATGATCTTTATGAAGCGATCAGGAAGTGCGTTGAGTCAATGCTGCGAGCCGTCCAAAATCGATTGTAACATACCTCCCAGCAAATCCACCCGAAAGCCCATATATCACTTGCCAAATCCGGTAGCCTCCCTTCTAACAGCTCAGGAGCCGCCCATCGAATGGTCCAAGCCGGGCCGGTCATTGTGATAGACTCTCCAGTTGGAGCGACCTCAGCCTTGAAAGACGCCATGGAATCCTCGGGTGGTAGTTGCTGCTCCATTCTCATCGGTCTATCTCCCCTCGCTTCTCGGGCGGCGTTGCATATGGCGCGAGCAGATCCGAAGTCGGTAATAACCGCTCGGTTCCCGGAGTTCACAAGAATGTTGAGCTGCACACAGGCATAGCTGAGCTCCCATTACACAATGGAGGTCTTTTAAACTTACCGATTTTAGGTCCCCGTGACATATGGGAGGGTTCCTGTCGTGCAAATAATACAACCCCCTGGCAACATCATGTATCTGGAACTCTGTAAATGGAAAGCGATTTCTTGTAAAGAAAATGCTACGCTTACCAGTGATGCACGTTCTGGGAGTTCCCAATCCACCGAGCGAACGAACTCCCGGAGGTTCCCATTCTGTTCCCAAGCAAAGAGCATCCAAGCGATGCCCTCCTTAGTGTCTTCGACAAAGCCGATAATCTCAACGACGTTTTCGTGGAAGAGATCGTTTAGTAGATTGACCTCATGAGCGAATGACTGGGCCAAATCGTCAAGCGTCTCAAACTTGTCGGTGGAGTCGGGAGGGAGCCGGGCTTACTGCAAGAACCCGGTCATCGTCGGTCTCTTCATCAAACCGGACCTTCTTGACTGCCACATATTCCGCAACACTAGGCTCTGAGGAGTA
>KN822947.1:259906-295147 GCA_000827465.1 Tulasnella calospora MUT 4182
TTCGAACCCGTCACCCCTGGTCCGGCTACTCCAGCGCAGACCACCACCGTGCGTCCCCAAAGGACCCTACGGATTTCTTGGGCAGATCACCGACGAACCCAGTGAATGCCAGTCACACGTCTAGGGGCACTCCGAGAACTCCCGTTCTATTACCCCCAAACCCCCCGAGGCTCTCCAGAACCTGAGAGCGAACCCCTGCTGAGGAAACAAAACCCCCTCGACCCCCGTCTCGCTGCCAACGAACGGCTGTATCTCAACGCTAAACCAGCGTTAACCCTGATCCCCCGGAGAAAGTACCGAGCTAACGGGAAACTCCTAGATAAAGACCCCGACTTCGAAGTCGTCGTAGAACAATGCCGCCTAAAAAGGAATCAGCTCCGGCTCGCGACTCTTCGGGAAGATTCCAACCTAAGGGTAGCCAAACGCCAGGGGCATACCCTGATAGAAGTCAAGACCTGGGCGAATCCCAACCAAGTCAAACACCTGGCAGGCAGTCGTCCACCGCACCGGATGTATCGGATGCCCCCATCCAGGGCAGCGCCGCTTTACTGGAACCGGAAGGGGACAACGATAACCACGAAGAAGCCGATGAGGAAGACGAAGCCGAAGGACTTCTAGACGACCGCCCGCGTACGGTGGCAGTTCCTCCGGCATCCAATTCCCAATCGTACAAAAAAGGGAAAAAGAGGTCAAGTTCGAACACGACTCTGACGAAGAGAAACGAGCCCTCCGAGCAACGTTCCGAGAACACGTCTCAGTCCCTGCTGCAGATACGGTCAGACAAGAGTTCCGACGTATCCTGCGCTTCGAAGGGGAAACCGAGGCAAGATCTTTCCTTGAAGAGCTCTTCGAAGAATCATTCAAGGAACCAATCGAAGTCCGGACCGCAACAATGGAAGAGCCAGTCTTCATCAGGACAACCACCCATAGAGGCACATCGCCTTGGACCCCGAACCCCGATGCGGGGCCATTCAGCCGATCCACCCTGTGGTCTTCTGGCTATCGTTCGAGAGGAACAGAGCCTGCCTATCCCCCCACTTCCTTCCAACAGAACTTCGCCACCTACTTGGCTCAACAGGGAAAGGGAGCAGGCCCATCGAGCGGTGCAGGCCCACCAATTCACCCTACGGGCACGGGAGACAGCCATGGAGGCAACCCAAGCGTTAGAAGTAGCAATAGAAGAAGCGGAGGAGGCCCAGCGCCGCCTCCAGGCCCTAATCCAGGACCGCCTCCGCCACCAAACCCAAGCAACCCTCCGCCTCAGGGACCACCACCGGGCGGAGGAGGTGGAGGAGGAGGTGGAGGAGGAGGTGGAGGCCCCCCGGGACCCATACCGAATCCCCCGCCGCCTAATCCAGCACCAGTCCCAGTTGTTTACGCGCGTTTTCAACCACGCGAATGGGATGCTTATACCCGCAGCTACCCCCGCTCCCTCCGGCCGGGTGCGCCGCCCCCTAACGGTGCCCCAAAGATGGCCCATCCCGCCAAATTCGATGGAGGAAAGAAAGGTTCCACGGCCGCCAATAACTGGATCGAGTCAGTCGAACGATACTTCAAGATCCGGGCCCACGACTTCTCAGACGACTCCACTTGCGTCACGTGGGCTGCGGGCTTCCTCGAAGACAGGGCCGCCGATTGGTTTGCCCCTCACTGGGAGGCATACGAAGACGACAACACCCACCCAATCGTCGCAAGGTGGGGAGGGTTCAAGGAACTTATCCTCCAAACCTTCGGGGTCCAGAACCTCCGGGAAAAGTCCGAACGAGCCCTCCACAACCTCAAACAGGAAGGCGCCTACTCCGACTTACCCGATTATGTCACTGCCTTTAACCAACATGCAGCCCGCGTCCATTGGGACCAACAAGCCCTTATCGCCGCCTTCCGAAGGACTTAGAGGCTCTATTCTTCGAGCTGCCGCCACCTTCGAGTGGCCTAACTCCCTTGTTGAATTCCAGTCAGATGCTTCCCGCATCGCCAACGCCCCCGACGAGGCCCGAGAGCAGGTCAACGAACGAGAACCTCGTCAATCTGTACGACGAACTAATCAGCGAACTACCCCCGCCATCGCAAGCACCTCCTTCCAACCTCGAACTACTGGAGGAGCTACTCGCCGCGTACCCAATGCTCCCACCAAGTCCCATGGACGTGGACCCCCCGTCGGAGAACGAAAACGACTAACTCCACAAGAGAAAGAGGAGCGCATCAAGAAGAAGCTCTGCCTCTACTGCGGAAAGGCCGGCCACTTCCGCAACGAATGTCCCGACCTCAAGAGCACCACTGCTGCCGGCGCCACCACAACCCGGCCTGAGGAAGATGACGACTTCCTCGAGGCCTTCGATAATCCAAAAAACTCGTCCAACCAGTGAGCGACCGCGACTCAGCTGGTACTAACCGTTTTGAAGTGCTTTTCTCTCTCTGCTCTACTTCCCTTGTATCAACATCCCAGGAGGATGAGTTTGATTTCCCCTCTCGATGCTCCTCTCCCTGTCCATCTCTGTCTAATGTAACACCACCAGATTCCCCACTCCATGTTTCTTCTGTTCCTCTCCATTCTGTTCCCTCTCTCGATTCACCCCTCTCTGTCTCTTATGTAGCTGGAAAAGGACCCCATGAAGTTGGGGACTCTGATGCGCGATGGATGGGGCGCTCAGTCCGACCACCTCAAGAAAAGCACTCCGAGGATGCCCTGGAGCTCCTCACCAATATTGGATCGAAACGAAAAGCGGCCCATGTACTCTTCGACCCTGGCGCGACCCTCTCCTTCATCCACCCAAGGTTCGCCGAGGCGTCACCCTTCAAGAAAATCCCTATGAAACCCCGAGGGTTGCTTAATATCGACGGCTCCCTCAACAAGTCCAAACAAATCACCCTGAAAGTCCAAGAACGCTTCGCCCTTGGCGCCCACGTATCCCGCGAAGAATTCGCTATCGCCGAGATTGGCAAATATGATATCGTTATCGGCCGCAACTTCCTCAGAAAGCACAACCCCCAGGTTCACTGGAGCAAACAGGAACCAGAGCGATTATCATTCAACTCGAGGTACTGCTCGAGGCATTGCCTCGCCACCCCGGCCGATGTATTCGGTGTAAACCCTAGAACCAAGAAACCTTATGACCTCAGCAACCTGGAATACCTCCAGGAGTTACCCCTCACTGTCCTCAACAGCGCAATCTTGGAATGGATCGACGACTACGATGCCACTCCCCTGGAGGCTAACGCCTCAGAATCAATCAGCGCAAGGATTGCTGACAGCAAGAAGAACGTCATTCAACCCGCAGACGAAATCGTCCCAAAAATCCTCCATGAATACCTCGACGTCTTCTCGGAAAAAGAAGCTGGTCACCTACCACCCCATCGACCCTACGATTGTACCATCGACCTCGAGGAAGGGAAGTCCCCTCCCTTCAAAAGGATTTACAATATGAGCCCCGATGAGCTCAAGGCTCTCAAAGAACAACTCGACGACGCGGTCTCGAAAGGATGGATTCAACCATCAAAATCTCCCGCTGGTGCACCTGTGATGTTTAGCCGAAAGAAAGACGGCAAGCTAAGGCTCTGCATCGACTACCGTGATCTTAATGCCATCACTAAGAAGAATCGCTACGCGCTCCCGCTACCTTCGGAGATCATGGACCGAGTAGGAAAGGCCCAATGCTTCACATCCTTAGACCTTCAATCCGGCTATCACCTTGTGCGGATCAAGGAAGGAGATGAGTGGAAAACTGCCTTTCGAACTAGGTTCGGTCACTATGAATACAAGGTCATGCCATTCCGCCTTACCAATGCGCCTGCCGTCTTCCAACACTTCATGAATGATGTCTTCCACGACATGCTTGACGACTCGGTCATCATATATCTGGACGACATCCTGATCTTCGCCGAAACCCCCGAGGAACTCGAGAAGAAAACCAAGGAGGTCCTTGAACGTTGCAGGAAGCAAGGGCTGTACTGCAAAGCCGAAAAATGCCATTTCAACAAAACGCAAGTCGAATACCTGGGGTTCGTCATATCCCCAGAAGGAATTGCCATGGACCAAGAAAAGGTCACTGCGGTCACTGATTGGCCAACGCCAAAAAATGTAAAGGATATCCAGACCTTCCTTGGGTTCGCCAACTTCTACCGGAGGTTCATCGATGGATACTCCAAACTCTGTCGTCCCATCAATGACCTATTAAAGAAAGGCGAGGCCTTTAACTGGGGCACGAAACAAGAGGCTGCCTTCCAAGAACTCAAGAAACGCTTCACGGAAGCACCGCTACTGGCCTGGCCAGATTTCAATAAAGCCTTTGTCCTAGAGACCGACTCATCGGGATACGCACGAGGCGCCATACTGTCCCAAAAGGGGGAAGACGGTAAACTACACCCCATTGCTGTCAGGCTTACGTGAGCGGGCGCTTAGGTCCCCAAGGTCTAGTACTAGTTCGAGTACTTCTGAGGTCGTCTTCCCACGCAGTAGGGAAGGGAGGAGGTCAGGGAACAAGGAGGGGGACAGGATGTATTCTCTGGTAGGTAAGAGATAAGGCGGGGCAGGGGACAAGATAGACGAGGATTGCTGCGTTGGAGAGACATCCCCTCTGCCAACGCAGCCTAGTTATATACATGAGTACTACAAGGGTCCGCAGCAGGGCGCAGTACATTCGGTACCGCCAGAGATAAGGTAGAAGCACGGCATAACGCATGCCGTGGTCACAAGGTTACTGCGGCAAGGACAACAGGGATAACATGCTTCTGGAAGTAAGGTACGAGAGACAGAAGTCATGTCAACAGGGAGAAGCACGGACTTTCCCATACCGTGCTTCTATCCAGGTCGGACGGCCGGGCCCGACCGGGCCGTCGGTTGCCTGGCTCCCGCGCGGGCCGGGGCGCGCCGGGAGGGGATTACGTAAAGTCCATTACGTAAGCCAAAGGGCTTTCGGTGGTAATCGGTCATTACCGGGGATATCGGCGATAAGCGGATGTAAGACGGAGTTAAGGGTTTCATGGTAGATCGCCATATCAAGGTGTGGGAGGTTGCCTTTGGACTTGCTCGGAGCCAAGGTCGAGGTGACTTTGGGCAGGATCGAGGTGATCCTGACAATTGCCTTCTGCTCTAAATCCATGTCGGATGCAGAGAAAAACTACGACATCTACGATAAAGAACTCCTTGCCATCTTTAAAGCCTTTAAAGAATGGCGCCACTACCTCCAGGGGAACCCCCACAAGACGATCGTCATGACCGATCACAAAAACCTAGAAACATACGCAACAACCAAGGTCCCTAACTCCCGACAACGAAGGTGGTCACAATTCCTCGCCCACTTCGACTATGAAATCCACTACCGCCCAGGAAAATACTGCCGAGCCGACGGCCTTTCGAGAAGGCCAGATCACGAACCTGAGGGGGGGGCTGAAGAACAACCCGGCATTTTCAAAAAATCCGTGTTTGGCCCAGAAGAACCGAGATTCGATGTCTTGGCCTCCTCGTACCTAACCCAGTTCACCCTAGAAGAAATGATCAACCAACGATCGCGCTCAGACCCTACCCTGAAACCAGTATTCGCCTTCCTAGAAGCCGACCCCACGAAAACGACCAAAGCCATCCAAGACAGGATGAAGAACTTCGAGAAAAGAGGCGACACGATCCTCTACAACCAGAAAGTGTATGTCCCCCACGACACTGAAATCCAGCGAGAACTGCTCGCCCTATTCCATGACGCCCTCACGGCCGGGCACCCAGGAAGAGCCAGAACCACAGAATTAGTATCAAGAGGATACTACTGGCCTAACCTCACCAAGTTCTGCCACCAATATGTAGATACCTGCGACCTATGCCAAAGAACGAAACCCTCGAACACCAAGCCAAGTGGCACCCTCGAACCCCTTCCAGCGGCCGCGGGCCCCTGGACCGATGTGGCCTATGATCTCATCACCAGCCTACCCAAGACCAAAAAAGGCTATAACGCCATTCTCTCAGTAGTCTGTCGATTCATCAAACGAGCCCACTTCATTCCCACTACCGATACCGTCGATGCCAAAGGAGTAGCGGACTTATTCAAAGAACACATCTGGAAACTGCATGGCCTACGAGAAAGAACGATCTCCGATCGAGGCCCCCAATTCAATGCCAAGTTCCTGACGTCGTTGTACTCCCTCCTAGGCATCGAACCAAGATTTTCTACGGCCTACCACCCCCAGACGGACGGCCAAGCAGAAAGGGCAAATCAAATCATAGAGCAGTACCTTAGGCTCTATACCTCGCACAGACAGACCGATTGGGACTCATTCCTACCCTTGGGAGAATTCGCGTACAACAATACAACAAACGCCTCCACCCACGTAACTCCCTTCTTTGCTGACCTCGGAAGACACCCTAAATACTCCCCCCGAAAATTCAACTCGCAACATGAGGAGGTCCCCGCCTCGGCCGAATATCTAGCGGCGCGACGCAAAGCAGAAGAAGAAATCCAAGCGGCTATTAAGCTGGCCACCGAGGAGCACGCTCGGTACTATGATAAACACGTCCAAAAAGGACCTACCTACGAAGAAGGAGATCAAGTATGGCTGTCGCGCAAGGATGCGCTCACCGGAAAGGACGCCATCTCCACCAACCGACCCTCCCAGAAGCTTGAACACCGACGATTCGGTCCCTTCAAGATCCTGTCCAGAGTAGGAACGAGAGCCTACCGTCTGGACCTCCCTGCGACCATGCGGGTGCACCCCGTATTCCACGTATCCCGGCTATCCCCGTACAAGCCCGATACAGTTCCCGGTCGAATCGTACCCCCACCACCGCCAGTGGTCGTCGAAGGGGAAGAAGAGTACGAGGTCAACCAAATTGAAGATGCCAAGTACTTTGGCAAGACCTTCAAATACCTTGTCTCGTGGAAGGGCTACGGCCCAAACGAGAACTCATGGATTCCCCTCTCTAATGCTACGAATTGCGATGACGCGATCAGCGAGTTCTACGCTCAGAACCCAGATGCACCAAAACCAGGTCATCCTCCTCGTAACGCTCGTCGTCGACCCTAGAGGGGGGCAACTGTCAGGATCACCTCGACCCTGCTCAAGATCACCCTGACCTTGACCCCGAGCAAGTCCAAAGGCAACATCCCACACCCAGATATGGCGATCTACCTTGAAACCCTTAACTCCGTCTTACATCCGCTTATCGCCGATATCTCCGGTAGTGTCCGACTACCACCGAAAGTCCTTTGGCTGACGTAATGGTCTATTTACGTAATCCCCTCCCCGCGCGCTCCGGCCCGCGCGGGAGCCAGGCAACCGACGGCCCGTCCGGGCCCGGCCGTCCGACCTGGATAGAAGCACGGTACGGGAAAGTCCGTGCTTCTCCTTGTTGACATGGCTTCTGTCTCTCGTACCTTACTTCCAGAAGCATGTTATCCCTGTTGTCCTTGCCGCAGCAACCTTATGACCACGGCATGCGTTATGCCGTGCTTCTACCTTATCTCTGGCGGTACCGAACATACTGCGCCTTGCTGCGGACCCTTGTAGTACTTGTGTATATAAGTAGGCTGCGTTG
Source organism: Tulasnella calospora MUT 4182 (assembly GCA_000827465.1). Classification (NCBI taxonomy): domain Eukaryota; kingdom Fungi; phylum Basidiomycota; class Agaricomycetes; order Cantharellales; family Tulasnellaceae; genus Tulasnella; species Tulasnella calospora. The sequence goes on from KN822947.1 coordinate 267,426, forward strand.
GCAGAGGGGATGTCTCTCCAACGCAGCAATCCTCGTCCAACCCTGTCCTACCTTGTCTCCTACCTACTAAGAGAATACACCCTGTCCTCCTCCCTGTTCCCTGACCTCCTCCCTTCCCTACTGCGTGGGAAGTCAACCTCAGAAGTACTCGACTTAGTACTCGACCTTGGGGACCTAAGCGCCCGCCCACGTAAGCTTGACAACATCCGACGCGTTGTGTTCCTCGGTATCGGCATTTGGTTTTCTCCGAGCCGAGCCGAAGTCGGTGATCACGGCATGGTAAGACGAGTTGATCAAGATATTTAACTTGGAAGCAGGTCGATTAGTGCAGATCTTCTCAAAAGGCAGTCGGGCGAGACTCACCGACTTGAGGTCACCATGGCAAATCGGAGGTTGCCTGGTGTGTAAGTACTCCACTCCTCTAACGACATCTTCGATCTAACCCGGTAATGTTTCAAAAGGCTCGAAATTAGCATTCTTGAATCGGACTTACGAGTGAGACGCGCTCGGGGATGTCCCACTCCCCGGACTGCAAAAACTCTCGAACGTTTCCGTTGGCTTCCCAAGGCAAGACAATCCAAGCATCACCATTCTCCATGTCCTCAACAAAGCCAATGAGTTTGACGATGTTAAGATGTGAGAGCTCCGCCATGAGGCTGAGCTCGTTGACGAATGCCTTAGACCGAGCCGTCAGAACAGCGGAGGACGATCGCGATGTGCGGAGGGTTGACATTACCTTGAAAAACTTGGCCGATTCTTCGGCATCCTCACGATCCCACTCGAGCTTCTTTATTGCGTAGTTAGCGACGAGGAGTTCTTTCAGGAGTTGTTCAGGGATCCAGCTCGGGACTTCTTCAGGAGGGATGAGCGTTCCGACGAAAACGGTGCCTTGTCCGCCCTTTGCCCGTGGTCCGTTACCTGCCATTTTGAGTCTTCTGGGATCAATTCGGTACCTGGATATCCCATTGAGAATGTCCCTCTTCGACGCCCGACTTTAGTCGCCATCTCTGCATGTCATAGATGGGGAGGACTCACAGCTTTGGCATACGGGTCTGGAAGTCCCGCGCAGTTTGGTGTCAGGTTTTCCACCATGAGAAGTCAAGTCAGCTACGGTTGCGTATGTTCAAGGAGAAGATAGAACGGTGGGATTGGTATGGCGAGGGCTGGGTGGTGAAGGACGATGACAGGATCCGAGTCCTGAAGGGTTGGGTGAAACACCGATTATAGGGAAGGTGATTACAATTCCCATCTGGGTCTAAGCCACACTAGCCCACCCTTGACTACGATCGCCTCCCAAGCCATGGCAATGATCATAATTCACGCGTCCACTCCTGACCAACATTACGATCTGCGGTTACAAATGTGACCAACGCCTCGGCGTGCCAGCTGTACATTGTGACAACTAAGACGACTAAGCGACAACCATCCAAATCCTCTCCCCATGTTGAGCTCGAGCAAAATCACCACTGCCAATCGTCCCTTGGAGGAGGGACCGGATCCATTGTATAACAGTCACGGTGAGTCGGAGCGCAAGCTCGAGCGGCGAGCGGCGAGCGGCGAGCGGCGTTTGCACTTGGACTGACGCCCCTCCCTGCCATCCTCAGCGCAAAGATCACTTCCTGGTTTATAATCACACACTCGATTAGTCCGAACGAGTCGATTGCCAAAGAGGTAAGCTATTGTGAGACAGGTTGAGCTGTTACTCAAGCGTGTTGAACAGAAAACCAAGAGACGTATTCCGAAAATATGAGCGAGCATGGAAGGTGAGTACTACTGAACAATGCTATTTACATGAGCCAGCGAGACCAAGCTAATCTTGATTGGCAGCCCCACAAAAGGCTGTCCCACAGTGAAGAGGGAGATGCCGTCGCGTCAAAATCACCTGGCAATCGGGGCAGACCGCGGTTGCGTTGTACCAGGAGTGGGGATCGAGTCCAGCCGGGCTATCAAGCTGGTAGAGACGCTCGATATAGTCGCCCCACCCTGGCTCCGTTGCGTCGGCGGCGGCGTTCTCGTTTGCAAGGGCAGAAGGCTGGGAGGTCGGTAGAACCCCCGCATCAGCAAAGCCCGTCGGCCCATGAGACGCTGCCCCAGCACCTGTGGAACCGGATGCGCCGATGGAAAACACCGGTTGTGGTAGGGGGATCATGGAGGTCGGAGGTGAATTGAATCGGGGGCGCGTTGAAGGAGGAGGAGCAGTGGATATGGACGAAATCGAGGTTGTACTGCTATTCTGGCGGTGCGAGCGTTTGGAGCTAGTGGGTGTTACAAATGAAGCGGGCGCCGAGGGTGGTGTGTAGGATGGAGGCGGAGCCCTTGGGGTTGTGGTCTCCAAAGCTTGGCGAAGGACCAGAGCCTGGGGAGTAGTAGGGTGAGCGATCCCATTTCTCGTTGCGAATACCGAGGCACTAATAGGCGCTTGAATCGCGAAGTTAGCGTGGTGTTAATGACCAAAGATCGTCCAACGTACAAGCTGTGACCGATGACGGTGTGGTTAGGATAGTGCTCGAAGCGGCTCGTGCCAGTGTGCGGGGCGTAGGCCGATGAGATGTTCCGGATTGAGTGGAGTGCGGGACTGGAGTGGATGGGACAATGACAAAGGGATCATCGCCATCCATCACAGAAGCCTGGCCCGGCGTCGACGGTGTAGAAGCAATTGACGAAGGTGCCGGAGGGGAGGTGAGCTGTTCGAAAACCTCCGTCAGATTAACTGTACGAGTTGCGAGTGATGAAATAATTAGTCATTTATAACCATCGAATATAAAGAGACACCTACCGTGCAAACCACAGGTAATAGGTCTCTCCCCAGGTTGAAGGAATCGACGAGGGAGGTACTGGTGGCAGGTTAAGTAGAACCACCCTCCGTCGGATGCACAACCGATCATCGCAACACAACCGTCTAGTGAGTTGTCAGGAACATCAACCATGTCATCGGACTGCGCACAATAACATAGGGGAAGAATTCGCCGCGGATTGCAATGATCGAATAGGTTTCGAGGTGGGATCAGTTCACCCCGAACCTCTACCGAGGCCTATTCAAGGTATCATATTTCAGTACTGAAAAGTCATAAGTAAATAAATGCATCCGCTTACCAGACCCAAGGTTCGAGTGTACGGCTATGGCGGTTAACTGTTAGGACCTCACCGTGGCGGTTCGCTTCGGCCTGAGCATCGCTGAGATGGCGGTTGTTTGAGACATTAGTAGCATGATGATGAGAAGAGTTACGACAAATTGTCATGATGAAACAGAAGTTACGCATCCTCGGCCTTGAAATACTTGCTTTGCATACAGTAGACCTCTCCTAACCGCTGGACCGATTCAGCGACACCACGCTGTCCACCGGTTCGAGAGAAAATGTCGCGGGCCTCGGTGTACGCATCCTCTGCCTTTGAATATTCGCTTCGCGTTTGGTAGACATCTCCCAACCCTTGGATTGATGCCGCAACACCATTCTGATAGCCGATTCGACTGCAGACTTCACGGGCCTCGGTGTACGCACTCTCGGCCTTGGAGTACTCGCGTTGCATTCTGTAGACGTCCCCTAGTCCCTCCATCGATTCAGCTAGGCTAAGCTGATCTCCGCTATGAGCGCAGATGTCACGCGCCTGGGTGTACGCTTCCTCGGCCTCGGAGTATTCCCCTCGCATGAGGTAGACGCCTCCAAGCCGCCGGAGTGAATCAGTAAAGCCACCCTCGCCGCCGATTTCAAAATAGACGTCACGGGGTTCGGTGAACGCATCCTCGGCCTTCGAATACTCGCTTCGCAGATAATAGACGTCTCCCAGTCTCTTGACAAAGTGAGCGACGCCGAGACGGTCCACCATTTTAGAATAGATGGAGCGTGCCTCGGTGTACGCATCCTCGGCCTTGGAATACTCGCGTTGCGTTTTGTACACCTCTCCTAGTCCCATAACGGATTGACCAATCCCAGACCAGTCGCTGACTCGAGAGAAGCTGTTACGGGCCTCGATGTACAGACTCTCCGCCCTGGAATATTCGTCTGTGAAGTGGTAAAGTTCTCCAAGGGCCAACAGAGAGCTGGCATTGGTTTCTTCATCTCCCACCGACTTCGCAATTACTGATGATTGTTCCAGATTCCTCCGGGCTTCGTGCATATGTCCGTTTTTGTACTGCATCCAACCAAGGGCATAACATAGCCCACAGGAGCGACTTGAAGGCAAATTATTGACATGCCTACTTGAAGGTACGCTCGATACCTGCCGGGATGGCGGTTAAACGCAACCCAGGTCCGCCAGATAGGTTACCTACCAGGGACGAAAGCATGGTCCTACATTGAATAACTGATGGCCGTTTACTTGCATCCAATCTCCAACACTCCATCATGAGACTGCACAGTGCCTTCATTTGCTGGAGCTGAGAGTTGTCCCTAACGTCTGGGATATCACCTCTTACGATGCGCAGGGCGATGGTGATATTATTTTCGTTGGAGAATGGAAAGTTGCCGGTAATGATCTTTATGAAGCGATCAGAAAGTGCGTTGAGTCAATGCTGCGAGCCGTCCAAAATCGATTGTAACATACCTCCCAGTAAATCCACCCGAAAGCCCATATATCACTTGCCAAATCCGGTAGCCTCCCTTCTAACAGCTCAGGAGCCGCCCATCGGATGGTCCAAGCCGGGCCGGTCATTGTGATAGACTCTCCAGTTGGAGCGACCTCAGCCTTGAAAGACGCCATGGAATCCTCGGGTGGTAGTTGCTGCTCCATTCTCATCGGTCTATCTCCCCTCGCTTCTCGGGCGGCGTTGCATATGGCGCGAGCAGATCCGAAGTCGGTAATAACCGCTCGGTTCCCGGAGTTCACAAGAATGTTGAGCTGCACACAGGCATAGAGGTCTTTTAAACTTACCGATTTTAGGTCCCCGTGACATATGGGAGGGTTCCTGTCGTGCAAATAATACAACCCCCTGGCAACATCATGTATCTGGAACTCTGTAAATGGAAAGCGATTTCTTGTAAGGAAAATGCTACGCTTACCAGTGATGCACGTTCTGGGAGTTCCCAATCCACCGAGCGAACGAACTCCCGGAGGTTCCCATTCTGTTCCCAAGCAAAGAGCATCCAAGCGATACCCTCCTTAGTGTCTTCGACAAAGCCGATAATCTCAACGACGTTTTCGTGGAAGAGATCGTTTAGTAGATTGACCTCATGAGCGAATGACTGGGCCAAATCGTCAAGCGTCTCAAATTTGTCGGTGGAGTCGGGAGGGAGCCGGGCTTACTGCAAGAACCCGGTCATCGTCGGTCTCTTCATCAAACCGGACCTTCTTGACTGCCACATATTCCGCAACACTAGGCTCTGAGGAGTAAATGGGCTGCTCTGGAAGGAGTATAGCTTCCTGTACGTCCGCTTTACCGCCTGCCTTGGGCTCGCGATCTGCGAGTGGTTGGATTCGAGATTTCTCAATTCGGATATCACTCAAAGATTCAAGCACTTTCCTCTAAACAAATAAATACTAATGATTAATATTTGAGAGCCGGAAGCGAGTGGCATAGCGTGTAGTCGCTCACCGGGCAGATCCTGAGTTGTTTCATGGCATCTTGAACTTGGTCGATCTCCCGAGTGCTTATTGGCGGCGATGGATGACTTGCTTCTTCCACGTTGGTAGTGTTCCCAGCCATTGTTGAATGCCTCTCGGAAGTTTTTGTGGAGCCTTTTTGCTAAGTGGTGGGTATGCTCGCTAGGCACGGTCGTGGTGGGGCGAGGGACGGTTGGTTCGGACACAGCCTCAGCGGTCGGTTGTGTGGTTGGTTCCCTCGGAGGTGCGCACTCTTCACAACTACTTACTTCTCCTCCCCTAGCCCACCGGTACGGGAGTACTCCCCAGAAGACCTCTATAAGGCACAAAGGCTGCAAAGCTCTCTAACGCATGGGTAGGTTTGTTTACGGTTGACAAACGGGAGGGGAGAGCGGTAATGTCCGGGCCGAGAGCGACTGGCGCAATTCTGATGCCAGTATATCCTGCAAAAAGAGGTGCGTTGGCTTGATCAAAATAAGCCTATTATCCGAATTCCGACATGCCCTGATCAAGCATCCTCTGTTATGTCTCGCATGTTCTGATCCAGGAAGCATTCCCCCGTGGTCCTCGCAGGAACGCACAAGTACCCTTAAGATAAAAAAAAGCAGCATTAGATGAGTTGTACAGGGTGCAAGGAAAGCAACGCACACAAGATAATCCGACCACAGATGGGTCCTTTTGGGTGCCACGTGGTATATCTTAGTATCAGGGGCCCCGTACCCTCAACGCGAGAGGTCAATGCCCATATCACTATGTATCACTCTGAAATTCTTGGAAACGAGAATCTAAGACATTATTCCATGAGATTGGGATGAAGTCGTGATTGAGATGAACCTTCGAATTCCCGAAGTGGGTTGGTATCTGAAATCGGCCATGGGAGCTGAAGAGTTGTGCACGCGTGACGTCATCACCAAGTTGACACCCGCCCACGAACGGTTGTTTGCGTCGGCTCACCACGAGTGACGCTGCTTATGAGACCGTTTCAGATAATTATCCGATTACAACGCTCCCAATCCAGGTTTCAATCCATTTGCGACCTTGAGGCCTCGTTCAAGAGTCGACAAACGAACATTCCCACCAGATCTGGACCAAACATACCGACCACGATCGTCCTGTAAAGCCAACCTGGACACCGGCGTTGTCATACCGTAGCCCCGCGGTACCCCAATTGCAGCGGTTCGATTAGCGCTCAGAGGTGAAAAGCTCAGTCGTTGCGGGGTAAGAGGCTAGAGAGTCGACTTCACCGAACAGTTCAAACCGGACAGCAGGTTCATGCCAAACACATCAGCGTCGGCCCCTTTCTCCAGCTCCGTGACGTTATAGGTTCCTCTGACGAAAGCGTTAACTGCAACAACACTCGTGAATATGGATGGAGGTTCATAATCTTGGAGGCCAACGATATAGATCTCTGTTAACCTGCTCATTTCACTATTGCGCTCTCCCAATATATAAATAATTCCCTCTACAAACCTTTGAAATTCAGAAAATTCAGTCGAGCAATGCGGAAGCCTGGTTACGCTATCATTAGCTAAGGAATACCATCAAGCAGTTCACTACAATCCGAAATAATATCCTCCTAGCACGATTTGCAATGTAGCGCCTAAGCCCTCCCCCAAGAGGTTCTCGGCCTCTTCAAACCGAGCCTGGGCTAGATATACATTGGCCAAGGACCGTGTAACGTCGGCCAGCGAGCGCCTATCCCCGACCTTCGTGTAGATTTCTCGAGCCTTTAGGTACGAGCTTTCTGCTTTAGAATATGCGCCCCGTGCGGAATAGACATTTCCTAGTCCATGGACCGATCGAGCAAGGTTAGATTGGGACTCGATTTGAGAGAAGATGCCGTGTGCCTGAGCGTACGCAGCCTCGGCTCTTGTATACCCCCCTTGCATGTAGTAGACATTTCCCAGTCCCTGAACCGATTGACCAAGGGCAAGCCGATTGCCAATTCGAGAGAAGATGTCGCGGGCCTGAGTATATGCAGCATCGGCTTTGGGATACTCGCTTCGCTTGAAGTAGACATCGCCTAGTCTTTTGACCGATCGACCAAAGCCAAGTTGATCCCCAATTCGAGAGAAGATGTCGCGGGCCTGAATGTACGCTCCCTCGGCTTGTGGATACTCGCTTCGCTTTACGTAGATATCGCCTAGTCGTTTGACCGATCGAGCAAAGCCGAGTTGATCCCCAATTTGAGAAAAGATGTCGCGGGCCTCGATGTACAATTCCTCAGCTTCAGAATACTGGCCTCGGATATGGTAGACATCTCCTAGCCTTTTGATCGATTGTGCAAACTCGCGTTGAGCCCCAATCTGGGAAAAGATGTCGCGGGCCTGGGTGAACGCATCCTTCGCCTTTGAGTACTCGTCCCGAGTGTAGTAGACATCTCCTAGACCCCTTGTCGACTGGGCAATGCCAAGTTGATTCCTGGATTGAGAAAAGATGTCGCGGGCCTTAAGATACGCATCCTCGGCTTTGGAATACTGGTCTCGCATACAATGGACATCCCCTAGTCCCTGGACCGAATGAGCCAAGCCAAGTTGATCCCCAATTTGAGAAAAGATGTCGCAGGCTTGGGTGAACGCGTACTCGGCTTTGGAATACTCGTTCGTCAAACGGTAGGCTAGTCCAAGGGCCCACAGGGATGCAGCATTGCCTTGTTCATCTCCCACCGACTTGGAAGTCTCCAGTGATTGTTGGAAATACGTCCGAGCTTCGGCTATGTTTCCATTGTTAAGCTGTGTGCGACCCAGTGCCCGCAATAGCTCGCTAAATCGACTTGAATGCGAACCAGGTGCGTGCTTGTCGAGCGGAATGCTCCACTCCTGTTGGGGCTCCTTATGAACACAGAACGGGCTCAATAGGAAGGGCGGCTCACCATGAATAACATTTTTTGGTGACATTTAATGGCTGATGGTCGTTCATTTGCGTCCAATCTCCAACACTCCATCATGAGACTGCACAGCTCCTTTAGTTTCTGAAGCTGTGAATTGTCCCTAACGTCTGGAATATCTCCTTTTACGACGCGTAAAACAATGGCGATATCACTTTCCTCAGAGAATGGAAAGTTACCAGTAAGAGCCTAACCCCATCGGGATGAGTGTTGAGACGAGCCGCAAGCTTTACAGAATCCGCACTAACATACCTCCCAGCAAATCCACCCAAAAGCCCATATGTCACTTGCTAAACCCGGTGGCAGTCCTTCCAACAGCTCGGGAGCCGCCCATCGAACGGTCCAAGCTGGGCCGGTTATCGTGATAGACTCTCCGGTTGCGGCAACCTCGGCCGTCAGGGACACGACCGGATCTTCGGTTGGTGCTCGCCGTTGTACTCTCGTAGTTGCTTCTGGGGAGGCGGGATCTACGGTGCGAGCGGATCCAAAGTCGGTAATAATTGCCTGGTTTTCGGCGTTTACAAGTATGTTGAGCTGCATATGTATAAAACTCAGCTCTCGCAAGACATAGTGAGGTTCTTGAAGCTTACAGATTTCAAATCTCCATGACATATCGGGGGGTTCCTGCCATGCAAGTAATTCAATCCCCTGGCCACGTCATCTACCTGTAGCCCTATAAGTGGGGAGCGAGCATTCGTAGGGAAATGGCTCCACTGACCAGTGACACGCGCTCTGGGAGCTCCCAGTTTGCAGAACGAACGAACTCTCGCAGGTTGCCATTCTTTTCCCAGGCAAAGATCATCCAAGCGATGCCCTCCTTAGCGTCTTCCACAAACCCGATAAGCTTAACGACGTGCTGGTGAGACAGATCTTTTAGTAATTTAGCCTCGTGAGCAAATGGCTGTCCACAAAGCGCATGCGTTAAATTTGCTCATGTAATAGAAGAGGAGCTGCCAGAGACTCACTGCAAGAATGCTATCATCGTAGGTATCTTCGTCAAACCGGAGCTTCTTCACTGCAACATGCTCCACAACACCAGACCCTGAAGAGCGTGGGGGCTGCGCTGGAAGGAGCATAGCTTCCAGCACGTCGGCTTTACCGCCTGCCTTGGCGGCGCTATTCACAAGTGGTTGGATTCGGGATTTCTCGATTCGCATATTACTCAAGGATTCAAGCACTTTTCTCTAAACAGTTTATTTACGATTAGGCTTCGAAACCCGTAATTGATGGCATAAAGTATAGTTGCTCACTGGACAGATCTTGAGTCGTCTCATGGCGTCTTCTACTTGGTCAACGCCATGGGCGCCTAGCGGTGGTGATGATCGACCCGCTTCCTCCAGGTTGATAGTGTTTTCAGCCATTGTTCAATGCCTCTCAAAAATCTCCAGCGGAATGATTTTGCTAAGGGATGGTTAGGTATAGTAGTGGTGGAATTAGGGGAGACTGGCTGGACACCGCCTCAAGACTTTCGGATGAGTCTTGGCGTGGGTACCTCACCCGTTTGAGGTCGCCCAAACGTGGACCTCCATTATATGATCCATTGGTGCAAAGCACAGAAAATTGATTTGCACATCCTGTCTTGACCATTCCAGAGAAAAAACCGGAATCCAGGGGGAATAAACAAGGCGCTCGGAGCTTACTAAGAGCGAAAGGCAAAAAAACGAAGAGGGCCTCAGAACAACAAATCTAACTTTCCTGATATAATCTCACACGGGCCATCTAGTCAATAAAAACGCCAATAGATAGTTTTACGCTCAGCCGGATCACCTCACCAGCACCAAACCAGACTGAGTGCCAGTGGTAAGCCGAAATGGAGTTCCACGAACTCCATTTCCGCTAACGTCGGGCTCCGAACGGACTGTCTTAGTGACAAGTCTGCGATGATACTCCTCGAATCCAGGTATTAGACTGTCGGCTCGCAAGAGCCTCGGTGGATGGCTTGACGTCCATACGCATAAGAGGCGAGGGGTTTCAAGCCCACTCGAACAATTTGGCAGTGGAGCACCTGATTCCGCTAAGATCGAGAGAGAATTGGCGTTAAAGATGGATCTTTCTCGAGGTAGGTTGGCATGTGTAACTGGTAACGGGGTCGAAGGACGTGGGGGCCTCCGACGGTCGCATTTGTCATCCGTTCAGCTACCTACGCCTTCGGAGGGCGTCGGCTGGGAAAATTGGCACACTGCTTCCGAAATCAAACGTGACCGCTGCCTCTCGCATGGCCTGAAGGTAAATCTGGGCATCGCACACAACCTCCAAAGAGGCTCTAGTAAAGCCGTCGCCCTGTAGTTTGAATTCAACATTGCCGGTTCTCACTGGTGTTCGCCCTCCCCAGGCCCACACCGTCGGAATACTCATGCGGAATAAGCTTGAACAGTCTCCCATGGAACGGTAGCTTTGATCGAAGCAGACGCACACAGAAGGAGGGCGGTGATGTTCTTGCTAGTCACCGTCTTCAAGCGCGAATCCGTTGGCGCAAATTACATTAAATTAGTAATGAAGGCATCCAGTCTCGGCCAATCCAGATAGAAACAAGCAGATCTAGGTAAGCTAAACAAAACAACACGGGCGAGAAGAAAGGAGCACAAAAAAGGCAAGGAGAAGAGGTCAAAAAGGCCTCAAAACGGTGAATCCAAAAATCTAAATGTAATCTCGTCTAGGTCGTGCGGGGGTCGACGCCGCAAGAAGGGATTCTTTTCTTTGACCCGGTCGAACCACACCAGCAGCGCCAGGCCGCACTGTGGTCGTAGGAGGCATAGGGAAGTCCAATTCCGTCAAGGTCGGACTCAGCACGGACGTTCTTGCTGACAAGTCCGCGGCGTTGCTCCTCCACGCGTTCGGCTGCCGGCTCGCCAGCGCCTCCGCAGAGGGCACACGGACAGGGAAACCTTGACGTCCATAAACGGCAGGAGGATTATCAAGTTCAACCGGGATCGGCCTAGTCGAGAAATTCGGAGACGGCGCAGCCGGAATCCTCTGCGATTGCAAGGAAGAGGAAGAAGTGGTGGAATCCTTCCGAGGTTGGCTTGCATATGAAACTGGCGACGGAGCCGAAGGAAGAGGTGGGAGCGCCATGTGCATTCGGCGGTAATACTCTTCATCCGGCTCAGAAGTCACCGACGGCTTCCGAGGACGTCTGGGAGCAAGGTTCGGGTTCGCTGATAACGCTGCTCCTGAGCTCGAGGGTGGAGGCGGCTTCGCGAGTGGTAGAACTCTGCTTCGATCGGCGGAAGTAGTGGTAGCAATATCGCGAGACGCCTCTGTGACCCTGCTGGGAGCTCTTGGGGTGGAATATTGGTTTTGCATGCTCTCCGAGGAGAGCGTCCTAAACGATTGAAGCGATTTTTCCAATCTGAGCAGCTCCTTCTCCGCTTTTGACACCTGGTCCTTGTCGCTGACGTTGGACTGCGTGGAGCTGAAGGACTCCTGCGACGTGGTGTTGCTCCTGTTCCGACCGTTCACGTTAACGGGAGCTTCGAGCAAGCTACTCGCTTGGTGGGATAGACTGCTTGACGAAGCCGAGGGTGTTAAAGTCGGAGCCGGTGTTGATCGGTAGAACCCTTCGTCTCGAGAAGGACGCCGGCCTGCTGCTCGACCACTCTTGACGGGTTGTACCAAGTCCGGTGGCGGAGGCTGCGCGAACGTCAAAGTAGAGGGCGCCGGAGAAGGCGTCATGCTCGAAGAAAATGACATATTCGACGCGAGCAAATCTTGGTTTCCGTCCACCACCATCAAGGACGACGATGAGATAGTGGTTCGCCCATCGTCTGTCGCTGGTGGTGTCACTAACTTCTGAAACGAGCGTTTCTTCCTAGGCCGCGCGTTCTCGTCGAGAGAGAGCTGTTTCGGCTCTTCGTGGGGACTGGATGACCTGCGCGGAGGCGTAGGAGCATGGCTCCCAGAAGGGGTCCCCTTCCGAAGCTGCTTATGTCTTGGGGGTGGGGACAAGGCCGAGATGCTGCTGGGAGAAGAAGCGGCGGTAGAAGGAGTGGACAGAGAGTACGAAGCCAGCGCATTGTTCAACGCTCCAACATCTTCTTTTCCTTTGCCTTTGTCAGGAGGAGGTTGGTTCGGTATGGCCACGGGCGCGCTTGGCGGTTTCGGTAGATCCGGCTGGGCAAGAGGTGCTGCAGCGGTAGTCGCAGTCGCAGCGGCCAAAAGTTGGCTATAGGCCGTAGCCGCGGCGATGATACTGTCGAGATTGCCCGCGAGTTGAGGAGGGATGATCGGCTGCTGAACGGACGGGGCCGGCGGGGCCATGGCCGTCTGTTGTGCCAAGAGAGCCGCGTAGAGCGTGGTCGCTAAATCCGGAGTTACCGTTGGCTGAGGTGGGAGTGCTGGCAAAGGAGCTGCGGACGCAGATTGCTGTTGAAGGAGAGAATGAATGAGGAGCTGAGTTGGGTCGAGGACTGGTGGAGCTCCGGTGCCAGCACGAAGAGAAAGGTCGCTGGGCCGTCTTTGAACTCCATGAGATCTCCAAGCAGAAGGCGCTCGGCCCTCGGAGGGCGGCGGGCTCGGGTAGCCTTGTGGGTCAGTTCGGCTCGAGCTGTAGGTAAACGCAGAGGGAGGAGGGCTAGTATAGTGATCGCGACTCCTTCCCGATGGCCAGGCATCGCTGATGATACTCTCATCGTCCCACCCAGATCGCGAGGAAGGAGGGCGAGCGATGGAACCAGCCAACGAAGGGTCCGTCCGGGAGCTTCCACTGACCGAGTTGAACCTGCTCGAGTGGGGAGCGGAAGAGGCCGGTGACTGGGGCGTCGACGAGTGCGTGGAATTAGGAAGAGGATGTATGGTCGTGGTGACCGTCGGATTCGCCGCTGACGGGATGATGCCTCGGGTCCCAACCATCGTTTTTAGGTACGGATCATACACGACTTTACCCGTCGTCTTCGCTGCCGAGGAAGAAGCAGACTTGAGCGTCTTCATGTCCTCCGACGAAGCGACGGAAGTGGTCGACTTCGACTTCTCAGCCAAAGTTGCGGACTGTTTCTTTTTGACGCGGCCAGCACCCCCACGTCCGAAGGCCTAAGCAAAGAGTGAGAGAAAGACGGGTAAGAGATCGCCGCGAATTTGAAGGCGAAGAGGAAGCACTCGCCATCACCTTCTCCTTCTTTGGAGACAGTGGGTTACCATCCAGCTGGGGCGGAGGTTCTTTAGGTCCGCCGGTCAGCTCTTTCATCATACGCTTGAGAATTTTCTTTCCGCCTGAGCTTGTCCGACTCCGATTGCTGACGCTGTGTTCTTCATCGGCGGAAAAGGTGCTCTTTGCCCCAGAGTCGTTGGTATGATTTTTTGTGGGGAACCCGGCTGCAGGAGGTTCATCGAGAAAAGCATGTTGTCGACTGTGGGGTTGAGTATTGGTGCGTTCGCGACGAGGGGCGGCGCCAGGTGTTAAGTATGAGACGTCGTTGGTGGATGCGTTGGGGTGCGGATCCCGGGCCGCGAACGCGATGGGTGAAGGTGGGTCGTCACCGACGCTCCTGAAGCCAGCTCCATAGACGTCTCGTCGAGATGGCTGTTGGTCCTGATATTGAGGAGCCCGATTTTGAGCTGATGTGTAAGGATCCAGGCCCTGTTGCAGGCGGCCATCATAGCGAGCGGGTGGCCGCTGTGGATGAAGCCTGGAGTCCATCATTTCTGTGGGCTGAGGAGCAGCGATGCCAGCAGGAGGGTGATCGCGGAGGGGAAGCTTAAGATGCCTTCGTGATTTAAGTGCATTTTTGTAGGGCAAGGTTTTCGTATCGGCTGGGCTTCTGAGGGAGGGCGGGGCCAGTCCAAACTTCAAAGGTTGTGACGCTTCGCGTCTCGGCGCTCACGGCAACTTCCTCCGACACACATCAAGGGCCCGTCGCCTCCCCGTCCACATTCTACCATGCTGCTTATTTACACAGTCTCCATCCGCATGGCTGATATCGCGTTTGACTGTATCATCGTACGCCTCTTCAGCCACTTTTCAGAACATTTGCAGCCGGGCGCCCGATCGATGCCAGTCGAACGGCCCCAGAAATTCCCTGGCCGCTGCAAGAATGCCGCCTTCCCTCAGCAGAAAGAAGCCGGTCTTTTCTGGTTAAATAATCTCAGCTTGCAGGGATCCCGGTGCGTATGTTTTTGACTTGGTCTGCCCCCGACGAGGGGCATCGTGGAATTTTACATCCCTTCTGCGACTCTCTCTCGTATCTACCAGGGGGACGCACCGCATGGAGCCGTCACCGAGCTTAAGCCGTTGGGACCAGCAGCGCCATCGACTGAATTTCTTGGATTCTTTGAGCAAAACAACTTCAGCCCACCTCCGCATTCAATCTGCCACGTCCCCGCTCCGTCTGTCCTTCACTGTTTTTCACCAATGGCTAGCGCAAGAGAGAAGTCCGTCAACAAGACATGACCAGGGGTTGATCGTGGCAACACACCTAAGGGTCCATTTGGTGATCAGGGCTTCTCTGCCGCTTATCTCAGGATGGAGGCACACGTTGTGATAAGACGGATTTGGCAAGATGTTCCTACAAACGTCTCGAACGGAACCCGACGGTACCGACCAACGCCCGAGAACGGTCAGACTAAAGCAACCGGTAGCTTTGTGAGGCTCTCGGTTGCAATCGTCTGCTCGAAAAGAAGGAATGTTCGCTCCGTTCCTCGGAGACAACCCTTGAGTGATCTGCATCAAAGGAGGGTTTATTTATGGCCGCACTTTCCTTTTCACCTAGCACCATCCCACCCTTTCGTGGCTGATGCATCACCTGGCGGAAAATAAGCGCTTTTTGCGGTCGCCGAGAGTCGTAGCCCGTCTCTAAGGCCGGCAATGCCTTCTTCAATTAATGAAAACGGCGACATACCCCCATTCCCGCAGCTCTCCAATATTTCATGTACGTAAGTGAGCCCGCCCCGAGCGGACGCATAATTTCGTGGGAGTTGTGGCGACTTATAACCCGTGGATTTCATCCGCTGCAGGATTAGACAGGTCAGACCCCGCTCTCGCCGACCGGCTCATAGTTCACCCAACTATCTAACATAAGGGTTACGCCAACTGCTTAATTGGAACTCGGCTATCTTATTTGCCCATTAGAAGCTCCAGAGACCGTCTTCCTTTGAACCATACCTCGAACCCAATTCACAGCCGTCAAACTCGAGTACACATTCAAGATCCAAGAGACAATACTCTACAGGTACCGTCGTTTATACCACCGGTCGTCAGATCTGATTATTTCTCTCGTTTGGAATGTGCTGATGCGCCAGAACCGTGACCCCGCCTGGGGGATCTTCATGCTCCTGACGGTACCCGAGCATGAGATCGAAATCCCCTTCTACGGGAACGCCGTCTATAGAATACAACTAAGCTAATAAGAGACACATCATTTGAGCAAAGGATTCACTAGCCATTCGGTGTGAGGAGAAACGGTCCGAGCGTAGGGTCGGGAACGCCTGTATCAGACACGCCAAAAACGAACGCAGGTCAAAGCAAAAACAGAGAGCGCAATAATATAAAAGACTATCACCAAGAAAGATATATGGTTCATGGAGGGATTATGCTCGATATCTTCGTCCCATTTAGCCAGCTGTCTACGTTTTGGTATTTGCAATGCACGAACCGTGACACTTCCAAATTAGAGGGGTATGAGAACCGAAGGCACATCTACTTCCTCTTCACATCGAAATTTCGGTGGCTTGGACGACTCGTTGCTCGAAATGCCGTAACATCGTGTTTCTTCATCTTATAGACCTGAGGCACCACAGCTCTTCATCCTCCACAACTACATTCCCCCATGGCCACCTCAGCTCGCGAACCCCCCGCCGTGATCTCCTCTGAAGCTTTCGAGCCTCCTCATGAGTTCGGACAGGATGGCGGCAAGTTCTATCGCTGCTACGATGACTTTGCAGAAGAGATAGACGGAGACATGTCCGAGGGCCTGAAAGAGCAGCTGGATGGATTGCTCGTCTTCGTAGGTCCCCCCCCACCCTGAGTCCTCAATCCACGGCTGACTTGAGCTTTACTGACCGTCCATCAAAATGTAAGGCTGGTCTTTTCGCCGGCGTTAACACCGCATTCCTCGCGTTCACTTTACCGCTCATGTCTGCCGATCCTGCTGATGACACGAACGCACTCTTACTTCAGACCAACACCATCCTGCTTCAGATCGCTTTGGGAAGGAACATAAGCATGGAAATTCCAGCCGCCCTTCCCTCGACCAAATTTTCCCCGCCCAAAAACCTTTTCGTGGTTAATGTCCTCTTCGCAGTGAGTCTTTCGTTTGCCCTCATTTCGTCCTTCCTTGCGGTCCTAGGCCGCCAGTGGCTTGTTTACTATCGCAAGCGTGGCGGTAGCGGTCCCGACCGTCGACGTTGGGAACAGCTCAGAAGGTATTTGGGAGCGGAACGATGGCGTCTCGAGCTCGTGCTCGATGACATTCTTCCAACTCTTCTTCAAATCGGGTTAATCCTCTTCTGTATCGCAATTGTCATTTACCTCGATACCCTTGACCACGGGTTGTCCCGCATTGTCGGTGGTCTGTTGGCTGCGGCACTGGGTATCCTGGTCCTCACGGCAATGTTTACGACTTGGGACAGGTTTTGCCCTTTTCATAGCCCACTGTCGCATTTCGTCTCGTGGGCGTTGTTGTCCTTTTTCCATTTGTTTACCATCGCCCCATTCTGGATCAGCGTAATTATCCTCTACATTTTGGCCCTCCCGGAGTTGGCGCTTGATCTGTGCATATCGACACTCTACGTCGCTCAGAAGGTCATCCCGGGCGCCCGCTTGGTGATCCCAGAGGACTACGACCCAGATTCGACAACACTTGAGCGCCTAAGGGGCGCTCGGGTCCGCTTGCATGACGAATTTCCGCCGCTGGAAACTCCTAAAGTCCTGCCCTTCTGTAGAGACGACGAAAAGCCCGAGTGGTTGCAAATAGAGGCCATCAAGCGCGTCATCACCACCTCCGACGATCCAATCCCAATCTCACACGCAACGGCCAACATCATCGCCATCGAGGACCAGGGCACACTGCACCAACTCTGGAGCGACGAAGAATTCTGCCACCGCCTCGTCGACCTTGCGCAAGTAGGCAACGAAAAGGCGGCGCAATTCCATTTGGATAGTTATTCTACGACCACCCCATCTGCTGGACCCCGGATGGTCTACGGTGCACTCACTCACATCTTCCTGATGGGGAGCAATGATCGAGCCCTGCCAGCATCTCGCTGGACCTCTAGCTTCTTTAGAAAACCTCAAGGGTCGACCTCTGCATTATCTATACCTAGTCAGATGGTCCACAAGTCGTCGTCCAGGAGCATTCGAATGTCTTTGATATGGAAATACATCCTGGACCGGGAAGGATTTCCCCGTTACGTTAACGAAATTTTGGAGATTGTGGTTGGAGTATCTGGTAGTCAAGATTGGCAGCTACCTGGTGGGTTCACACCGGCGGTAGCCTCTCTGATGGCGTTAGCCGCCTCTCGTGCCGAGATGTCAGACATCTGGACTGACGTCCATGGCCCTTATACAGCGTGAGTACTTCAGTCCAACCGTACTCACTCTGACTTATTCATGTCCCTATAGCAAAACACGCGACATACCCCAACATATCAATGATGCCCTCATTCGCAGGTTGATCTCCCGTTACGGTCGCGGCTACAGCAGATCCGAGGAAGATTGCATGTTAGTAGCTTTGCTGAGAATTGCGATCAAACTCGTGCCGGCCTTCGGTCCGAGCAATATGGAGAACGCCGTAACAGGAATAAAACTACTGGCCCTCGGAGACTCGGTGATGCTACTGCGAGATCCAAATCTTGCCACTCCAGCCTTGAATCTTGGAAAACCGTTCCGAGAGGAGTATGCTTTCATTCTGAAGAACATTTTCAATCAAGTAGCTGAGGCCAAAAGGTCAGTCGGGCAATTTTATGCTGAGTATCAAGCTGATGGATTGTTTTCTATTTGCAGCGCCATTCCCACCGAACTCTTAACGGAGCTAGCCGACTACTTTCGAAGCTTGATGAGAGCCTACGGGCGCAGGTCTATCCATGACGAGGACCTTTGGGTTATTTCCTTATTTTCCCCCATCCTTTCTGAACTCTTTGGATCTTTCGCTCGGAACCAACATAAAGTCACATTGCCCCAAGACGATTCCTCACAAGACGATTCCTCACGTAGGAGGCTTATTGAAAACCTCCTTCAATTATTTGACGAACTCAAAGCCAAGGTGTACAGGGTTGAGAATGAGAAGTGGGTGTCCCTGCAGTGCCGCACCCCGGGGCGTGGTCGGGACCCCGAGGTACGTTGGTGTCATTGCTAGACTGTCACGTTTCGGTCCCCCCCCGTCCCACTGGCATAACGTATAGACTATGATTGGGTTGCTTTTTTGGACAATGCAGCCTTCCGTCTTTAGTCTAGCTCACGGGGTGCAGTTTCTATTTCCCTCGTTAGAATGGTCGCTTAGCTCTGGTCACGGAGGTTTTCGTGCTCTTTCCGGACATATTTGACAAGCGCGCCCCAGATATTATCAGGATATGTTAAATTTGTATCACTTTCTTGGGTCCTAGTAGCCTCTCTTCTTTGGTCTCTTCGGGTTGATATCTTTCCCTTTCCCAATTCAGGACGATCGACACATTGAACAGTCTAAAGCGGATTTGAATCTAGATAGGAAGCTAATACACCACCTAATATAAAACATAAATCGTTATCGTGGTATCAACAGCAGATCTGAAATGCTCGATGTGGGTCCCGTTATAACGGGCGAAAAATGGGAGTGTCTCAGCCCTTCATTTCGCTCATTGTCACGCCGTGTAAGGCCCTAAAGTCTGCTTCTCCAGGTCTTCGCAGCTTGAAGCGTTTATATTGCGTGTCTCGTCGTAACTGGACTTCTCGGATACATTCCCGAGGCCTCTTTCTTCTGGCGGAGTTGAAACGACTACCGCCTGGCCACCAAGGGTCTTGAAATCCACCAAACTTTCTCGTTTATTCGGGAGTGGGAAGCTAACACCAGCACCAGAGCCGATGGTATTACTTGGTCCGAATGTGGTTGTGAGCGTTGGTCGAGCAAAATGGAACGAAGCGCCAGTGGCAGCGGCCCCTCTCTCTACAAACGATCGTCCAGGGTCAATGGTTGGCTGAGGCACGCCACTATCGACGATGCCGAGAGCTACAAAAATGAATATTGCCGTCGGACTGGAGACACAACGACACAATCAGCCGATATTACCAACGGTGGAGTTGGCTAGGACAGCGTACGTGATGCACATAATTTGAGTCATGCTGTAAAAGACAATAAAGACCGCAGGGGAGTTGAGTATGTAGAGAACCAACTCCGCTACTTTGATGGTGGAGTAAAATATGCCCGACTCTACGAGCATGGCGACGACCTGATCCCAACGCTGAGGTCAGGACTTTGACGTTGACACAGGATAACACGAGTTACTGACGGCATTGTACCTCCCCGTGCTCAATCCTGGAGTAAACACGTGATGTGCTAGCCACCAGATTCTTCCGGCTACCAGCGACGTGGTGATTGAATTTGTTGCTAGGGACAACGCAAAGAAAGCAATCCCATTTGAACGGATACTAAGCGCCACCCAACACCCGTTTTAGTTATGAGTCTCTCTCTGTCACCATCAATGCTTACCGCTCAGCATATGCTTGGTCGCTCATATTAAAGTCTTTGAAAAGAGCGGCAAAGTACAGACCATTGACTAATTTTGAACCCCCAGCAGTGAGCTGATCATAGCGTGCGCACGCTCTGTGGGGCGAACCACTCACCGGTCGTCGCAGCCAGGAGCAGGATTGGTAACGAACATGCCCTCCAATCTCTGTGCCACACCACAATACAGCGCCAGACGACGACCGCATCGGAAAGCGAGTTGTTCACTGCATAAATAACCATGCGGAGAACACTGCTGTCGTTGTTGAAATGGGTCAAAACTTTGACCGAGCCTTGATGGTCGACCCATCCATTGACCATCCTCTGCATTTCGCTCATACAGTGTATGGTTGCCAGAATGTACATGATAACCACTCCGGTGAGGACGCCCTAGGATTCCTTCCATCAGCCTTGCGTGTAGCCATGACGTCTGTCTCGTCCCACATACAGTACCCAACCGCCGCCGTCGGTACTTGAAAACCCAGACACAGAGCACCAGAAGACCGGTGTAAAAGCCCCTGAGAAAATAAATATTAAATTTCATTCCACCTCAACCTAAAGATGTGTTTTACCAAAATACACTCTCCAGCCATATTCCTGCACCAATCAAAATGGCTTGGAACTTTGAAGGTATACCATAATAGTAAAGGACCCACCGATCATCATCGCCTTTGCTGTATAGTCCAAGGCCTCGTGTCAATCGTAATCAGATCGTGACGACGGCCTGGAAAGACGTACGAAGTGAGACATCGTGCGCAATAGCATCTGCAATCGAATCACTTGAACGCTGCCGGTGGCTTTTCTCGTAGGAGAAAAGGTGCGATCCAGTGTTAAACTGCCTGGATGAGAGGTTGCAGAGGGTATGAACGAGGGTCGGACAACAAAAGCAAGAGAAACAGCTCACCGAAGGCCAATACGAGACACCTCCATGGTCGACTTTTGTATGTGAGACCTCAACCAGCGTTAGATCGGTAAAGCCTTCCACAGTGGTTGCGCGTCCTTGAGAAAAGGTGTGTATTCTTGGGATAGGATAGGGACCTCTGCGAGAAAGCCGCTCCGTGTGTGCACAGGACTCGTAGGAAAATGAGGTCGTTTGGCTGTTCTGTTGTAAACAAACCCGGTAACTTCGATCCAACCTTTTCATGATTGGCCCGATTATCGTCTGTCGTAAAGGTGGAGTGGGAGATTGTGAATGTCAGAAGAGGATGGCCCGAGTTGCCATACAGGTGCCTGGGGTGCATGGCCGGGCGAAGGTGAAACAGAAAATGTCTGCAGAAGAAAGAGGACTTATAAGCAGTTTGAAGTATTGACTTGATACCAATTGAGTAGCAGGACGACATGGGCCTATACTTACCTAATCGGTTCTTTTTAGGTTACGAAAAGGCTCTAGGAGTAGAGAGTTAGTCGAGTATACAAAGGAGCTACGCGGATACCGAGATCTGCCGAGAGTAAGAATCCGGAAGTGGGAAGCTTGAGTAAAGCAAAGGCTCACCTCATCTGAGGCAGTGCGGTGGGTATGGCCTGGATTTTGGGTAAAGGCCTTGGCCAAAGACGTCCAGACGGTCAACGCCCCCTGTTATGTTTAAATGCCTTATCTTGCTTGGCACCAATCAGGTGGACTGGCGGATTCGATGGTGTGAAGTTAATTCGCACGACAGGACGCGGTTCTCGAAGTTTCGGTATTCCTGGATCAGCTCAGCTGGTGTGATCGTACGTGAGACACGAGAGACAAGAGGAATGACAAGCATGCGGTAGTGATAATCTCGCCATAGCATCCTGCATCAGAATTGGTAATGGAAAGCGTTCTCGAGATGGGGTAAGCTTTTGCCGCACTCCATTATGGGGATTCCATGGGGGCTTAAGACGTTGGATGCTGGGCCAGGGTCACTCGATATATTGTAAAAAATAATGGCGCCGAAAGAAAGGAAAAAAACGAGGTGTCCGCAGGCTATATAGCTATGGGATTCCCGCGTAGGCGGCGCTATCGATTCTGCCTATGACTTTACGTTATCTCGGAGGGTACCGCTCTTCGCCCCTTTTCCACACCCAAGCTTGGAAGGATAAAAAATAGTTTGCCTCGTTATCCCTTCCCCGGTCATCTGTATGACAGTCTCCTTCACGGAAAAAAGAATCATACATTTGAGCATTAGGCTTACGGAGACATCATACTTATTTCGACTGATCGGAATCAATGTTACTGTGGCTGCTGATCGATGAACCATAATCCAATCCAAACTTCGGAATCAGATTAATTAAACACGGGCACGATGTCGCAGTATTGGAATGCGTTTGGGCGGCGAGGAGGCTTAGGATGTCCGGAGCCTCATTCTAGGGGTCGACCTGGGAACACCTTGCAATGCCGCAAGCGCCGGCCGGTAAAGCGAGGAGGTGATGAGGCTCCCCTCCTCGCACTATAACACCAAGCGCTGGCCCCTCTTACTATTGCGACAATCCATACCTCTCCCTTCCACTACTATAACTTTCGATTGCACGCAATGACAACCGCTGAGGGTGCCGACCAGAGACGGGATGATAGAAAGCTGGCAGTCGTAGGTTCATGAGCGCTTCAGTCCAGCTCGCAATTACTCACAGTACCGAGAACCTAGGATGAGGCGTATCACACACTGGATGAATATAAGATAAAGCGTCGCAGAGTAGTTTTCATCGTGAACGACGAAAAGCGCCAGGGTGGTTACGGCATCGTACGAAAAGCACACCTGCGTTCCTCCTCCTACCTCCCTTCCTGGCTTGCTCGACATGGTCAGCCGCAAGTCGTAGCCGTCAAAGAGATTAAGCTGTCAGCCATGCATGATGCATCTGACCTAAAACGGGTGGGTACATACTTCCTCTTCTGACTAGGGTATTAACTCGGCGACGGATGTCAGGCCTTTACGAAGGAGGTCTTGGTTTGGTCTCGCCTCAAGGGTCATCCTGGAGTTGCCAAATTCCTCGGCTTCAGTGCTGATTTCGGTCGCAAAGAGGCTTGGCTAATCTCGGCATGGGAACCATACGGGAACGTAAGCGAGTTTATCAAAGGGCGGGAACTTGAGGTGCCGGAAAAGTTGTCGCTGGTGAGTCTCCGCCGAACCCTTGTAAACCCATCATGCTCACAATTCGCGCTATACCAGGCCTACGACACTATCGACGCGTTAGTGTTTCTTCACCAACTGGATCCGCCGGTGTCCCACGGAGACATTAAATCTGTAAGTCGTGGCCTGAGCGGATTCGGCCGTCCATCTGACTAGGTTTATGGCGGAAGGCAAACGTTCTCGTCAACTTGGAGTGCAGGGCTGTTCTATGCGACTTTGGGCTGGCACGGCTGTATGAAGATAGTGGGTTCGGTAGGCTGGAGAGTACGGCCGTGATTAAAGGATCCATCCGCTGGTGCAGCCCCGAGCTGCTCGAGGGTCAGCCAAGGACTGCGAGTAGCGACATATACGCTTGGGCTTGGCTGGTGTGGGAGGTCTGTCAAGTATTTCCCCATTTTGCCATTCGACTTACGGTCATCGCTTGTTAGATAATGACGGGTGAGCTTCCTTACGGGGAAGCTATGGCGGACTATGTCATCATGCGCAAGATTTTCGAAAGTCCCCGTCCCCAAGTTAACGGAGAATCTCGTCTCAGCGAATGCCTCCAGCTCTGGGAGTTGATGGCGAGGTGCTGGTCGGTCGAACCACTGCAACGCCCGACAAGCTCCATGTGCAAGACGATCTTTGAGTACCTTGTAGGTTACACCTCCCTTGTAGCGCCCGTACAAACCGTCACTAAGTTTCCCTTGTGTAGCCCCACTGCCCTCCGACCCCCAAGACCGCGGATTCGCATACCCGTTCAGCTGCTCTACTGGAAAGCCTAGGTGATCTAGAGAGTTGGAAAGGCAATCACAAGACAGGATTTGCTCACCACGAGCAGGCTCTCCATCTCTATGAAGAAGAAGGAAATGACAAGGGCATCGCCAGCGTTCTTCGCAAACAAGCTGTTGCAGCCTCCCGTGATTCCAACAACGGGAGAGTCCAGATCACCGCTTCCGCTGCCTTAGAGAAGTGTAGGAGTCTACAAGATGATATCGGCGTAGCAGATGCTCTGTTCTGGGTCGCGTATTCGGAACCAAACATGTGGGAAGCTGTACGCAATCTGCAGGAGAGCTCGAAAATCTTTCGGGAGAAGGGGGACAGTGTGGGCGTTGCCAAATGTCTCGAATATCTAGGAAGGCTATACCAACAGCAAGGTCAATCTGCAAAAGCGTTGGCTACTTCGGAGGAAGCTGTCGAGGTTGCATCTCGCTGTGGCGACAGGCTAGGACAAACCAAAGCACTCCTTACCGTCGGCGTCGCACATTTGGGCCTCAATGACTTGGACCAAGCAATCTCCGCTATTCAGAGGGCCCGCGACATCGCGAGCAACATTGGATGGGAGGATGGGTTAAGCACTTGCCTTCGCCACCTGGGGAGCATTAAACTCCGTCAAGGCATCTACCCGGAAGCAGAGGAGCTACTTGGCGAGTCAGTTCGTATTGCTCGAAGCAGCGACTCCAGACACAAACTGGCTCAAGCGCTCCGCGTGTCGGGAGAGTGCTTCCGGTCACAGGGTCGGCTCGAAGAAGCCATCTCATCTCTGGAGGAGTCGTGCTCCGTTTATCAGAGTTTCGCACCCCGTTTCGGTCTGAATTTAGCAGAGGCAGCCACTTCCCTCGCAGATTCAAAGTGGACCATCGGTCACAAGGAGGAAGCTCTCGCTTGGTACGACAGAGCGATAGCCGAATACCGGAAGGGCGGGGGTAGGTACGAAGGCAAGCTTTTGAAATGTTTAGCGGCGAAGGAGGCCATTTTGGCAGACACGAATTGACGTGTCGAGGGTGCCTTGCGCGATGGAGCATCATCAGAACTGATAGGGAGCTTGGGGACGAAGGCGGTGTGCGGCGGAATCGGAGAAAACTCAGTAGGGTTCCGAAGATGGCCATTCAAGTCGGAAATCGGATGATAGGCAAGTCACAAGACTTGCACCCGCTACAGTCCAGTCCTTCCGAAGACTTCGTCGTTGTGTGACATGAAGAACCTTTAACTCCGCGTGCCTCAGGCGACGACACTAGACCCCAAGTCATCGATTAAATTAGTCAACAGAAGTTATTTCTGATCGCGTTAAAGTCGTTACCAGAAGTTTTGATCATCCTATGGTACCAGTTTCCCGTTCATACGTCTCCTTGCGAAGCAGACATCGCTTGTCCTTGCTTTCCTCCTCATATGTTTTCAGAACTGTACATATTTGATGGTCTAATGAGAGTTTTGTCCCTACCGCGGTGTGTCGCGAGCAAATCGGAAAGCTCGGCTTACTGTCCAATCCTGCAGCCAAACAAGAAAAGGTTCTAATGGTGTGGTATTGAGTAGAGCTGCATGGGCTTGTTACAGTGAGACTAAACGCCTGCCACCCTTACGTACACGGGCTTCACTTCCAACAGAAAACGAACCCGTCAAGCGAAAAGGTAGGGTGACTAGCGAGGCGTGTGGTAGGGAATGGAACGGGTGGGTACATACTTACCAACGCAACTGGATTACCAGCCCAGTCACCGCCTTCGTTCGCCTAAATAAGCCCTAGTAGTCAGCCAAAGGAGTTCTGACAAGCGCGAAAAAAAGGAGAGAGCTACTCACGAAACACCAAATTGATGACGATGTTCTGAGGTTTAATCGCAGCGTCCACATCGTACGTGTTGCTGCTCACGAAGTTGGCTCGGGGCTGCCTCCACGCATCCGGGTTGACCTTCTGGCTTTCCTTCATGGTGGCTGTATCTTTAACCTCTTCGGGAACGTTCTCGTCGTCCCTCGCCCCCAAAAAAAAATTAGCGAATTGCGACGTGTGTTCTATGCCGTAGCATCCTTCGCCAACGGCGTCCAGTTGGGGGCCGTAGGATATATCGGCGTCGTGGTTCACGCGGCAGCCGTCGCCTACGGCGAACGCGCACTTTTCCGAGACTAAGATGCTACGGTTGTCCATGTTGGAGTCGGATTGGGTGCACGCGTGGTCGGAGGAGGTGTGCAAGACAGAGGCGTTGGGTCCTCCGTCGTTGATCCCTTCGATGATCTCGACTTCGCCGCCGTTGGTGTTGTCATGCAAGTTGGTCCGGAACACGGGCCAAGTGCTGCATGGTTGGGGAAAGTAGTGAGGTGAGACGCCTGTGGTGAGGTGAAGAAAACACAGAGAAGAGACCCACAGCCAGTGGGCATGTGATGAACGTCCAAGATCGTGATGCCATATAAGTACTGCTTCTTGCTCGGAATGCGGACGGTGTCTCGACCGGGGCGATTAAATTCAAGAACGGTCGTGGAGCTTACACGCATGATACCAGGGTAGAGAGATTCTTCATTAGGAGAGAGAAGCGATGGAGGAGGGAGAACGGGCCGACGTACAAAGTGCCCTTGCTGACAGACTTTAGGTAAAGTTTTTCTCGAGGGCAACGCATTCATCGACCGAGCGGTGTAAGAGAACTTACATAATAGGCATAAAACAACGATTGCGGGTTCTGCGGATCCGCACCTCGAGAGACAGCTCCACGTTCTTGACGCGACCGTGCGCCGGTCCCTCGTGAAACCTGCGTGTTCAAGTCCATTCAAGAGCGATTCTAATCCAGAATTGTCCTCGATTTGGTAGCACAAAATGGAGCAAAAGCGAAGGGTGCGAGGAGAGTGAAGAGGGGAAAGAGTTGTCGAGGCTTCATTCGATCGTACTGAGAAAAACAAAAGCGGGGGGTTGGGACTTTTAGGGTCAAGAACCAGACTGATCGACTTGGAATGAGACAGTACGCGTTAGTAGGGGTGAGTGGCGAGTATCTGCGAGTCTAAGTGTGGACGCAAAGACAGAGCGAAGAGAGAAGTTGGCGGAGAAAGAAATAGGATGGCTTGGCCACCGCCAGAGTGAAGATAGAAAGGCCCCAACTACTGCATTTCTGGCACGTGCGCACTCCAGTTCGGCAAGGGTTTCACCGGGGTAAATGAAAGGATGTCCCTTTGAACTACTGTAGGTCGGTTGGGGAGAAACTTGGGTGCGCAGCGCGCATCAGGCGGGCGTGGGCGCTTTGGTCGTTTCGAAGGGATTGAACGGAGACCGGATGGGGAATCGAAGGCGGTAAAAAAAGGTTGTACGGGCACCCCAATGCTCAAGAAGCAGGTACCGAAGGCCATAGAGTAGAATATAAAGCGGTCTTGGAGGAAAAGTAGGAGCCATTGCATTTCCTATGAAGTAGCTTCTAAGCTGGGGTACGGGGCGGCGTCCGGAGGGTCGTCGAGAACGTCCTGATTACGTCCGCCCATCGACGTGTGAAGCTCGGTTTGTTGTAGCTTTCATCATCACTCCACGCAGCACCATAAAGTCCCACCAGCATTTGCTTTACTATTCCTCAAGCCGATACCACGTCCTTTCAGCTCCGGTTTGTACCCTTTCGGTGCGTGGCAACGCGATCAGTGCCCTGCTACCGCTCTCGGTGGCCTGGGATGAAGCCAATTCCTTTCTGGACTAAACTAACCGCCCTCGAAACCCATCTCTTGTTCTCAGCTTTAACGTCGTCAAGCAATGTCACCCCCTCATTATGATTTCTTAATTAAGGTGAGCATCACCTAATGGGCCACAGGGCGCACCTGCTTATTAACAACATCTTTCTTGTGCCGCAGCTACTTCTCATTGGCGAC
>KN822947.1:296732-309849 GCA_000827465.1 Tulasnella calospora MUT 4182
GTAAAATTCGAGGAGATGAACATCTTCGATCAGTACTGAAGTCAAGTCGTGAGGAACAGGGTTGGTCGACGTACATCTCCGCTCCGCCGAGGAATGATATACGTCCAGAGTCCGTCCAAGCTGCTCAACGTTCTTCCAAATCGGATCCAAGGTGCACGAACAAGGATGGTTTGCCCTCTAATGGGGTAGACGTCCTTGTCCTCTACTCCACCGAGACTTCGTGCTCCCAGTCCCGCACAAACGAAGACGGCTTCGGGCGGAGAGTTTGCAGGAGAGAATACACCGTCGATAGCTTGGGAGATATGTTGGACTTTAGCTCGAACGGCTCGGCCTCCTTTCGAAAGGAATCGTTGGAAGAGATAGGGTAGGTAA
Source organism: Tulasnella calospora MUT 4182 (assembly GCA_000827465.1). Classification (NCBI taxonomy): domain Eukaryota; kingdom Fungi; phylum Basidiomycota; class Agaricomycetes; order Cantharellales; family Tulasnellaceae; genus Tulasnella; species Tulasnella calospora. The sequence goes on from KN822947.1 coordinate 297,105, forward strand.
ACCGCTGTGTCGATAGTGAGCGTGGTGAAGCTCGCGCCGGAGAGCGAGCCTTGTCTGAGCTCAGACTGCGATAGTTCTCGGAACTGGATAAAAAAAGTTGGTTGTTATTTGTGTCGTGAGCGACTGAAGTCTTACACCTTAACTGTGACTCACATCCGGGTAGACATGCCCATATTCCTCAGCACTGACGCGGTCCTCCTCTTCAGCATAGTATTCGGTTTGAGGTAGCCGCAAGAAGCACCCTTCCGCTTCGTTCTCCGACATGGCCCACATGGTCTTGAAGGTTTCACCATCCATCTCTGGAGAGACCCAAGAGCAAAGCGTCGTAGTGAGCATGCCACCCATCCGCTACGATACATTGTCACCATGGTTCTCACTTTGTTGTCGGGCATCCTTCCCTGCGAGACTAACGTGATGAGCGCCCTATGGTGAAGGTCCAGCATCGTCAGTTGCGAGAAGACGACGTTTACATGACATCGAAGTCGCGTGACGTACCGCCCACGGAGACGTATAATGAATCGACTTGACATCTCCAGGTAACGCCTCAGCGACGATTGTCACCGAATGGCCAGCCTCTTGAGCTTTGATAGCGGTAGAAAGACCGACGACGCCTGAAATCGTGGGGTGTAACGCGCGTCGTTAGCCTCGGAAATGTTAGTCCAGGTTTCGTGGTCCTCACCAGCACCAATAACGACAACGGAGACTCCTGCCATTTCGGGAAGTTGATGGTAGTAAAAGAACTTGTTTTGTGGTGCTGGTGAAAATGACTTGCAAGGGAGATAAGACTCATAAACAAAGAAAAATCGGGCCGGAGTCTAGCCGAGTGGAGAGTAGAGGCATTTCGTGACCTCCGAGAACGTCACTGTGGCAAGTGACGGGAACGTAAGGCTGGCCACAACGTCCCCCGGTTGTTCTGTGCGCGGAGCCTGTTGTTTTACGCGTCTTAGCAACCCAGGGCGAGCCTTAGCTGATGGGGTTAACGCCGCCTAGGGAAGCTATAGGTTTGGTTGCGCGAACCGGCAGTTCCAGGGTCCGGTGGCCTCCCATATCGACGAAGACAAGGGCGCCTTTCCTCAAGAGAATGAGCGCTATTCTCAGAGTGAAGTATTGAAGATGCATGTCGTCTAGGCGAGGTGCAGAGGACTCGGGAGCGACAAAATTGACATCGGAAAAGCGTTCGACGCCAGGTATAAGCAAAGTCAAAGTCGCCGCTTACGCACGACGGTCTCTACAACCGCCACCCATTCATTCACCCAAGTTTCCTGCAACTTGCGATACATCTTAAAACCATGGTGAGGATATCAACTTGAAGTAACCTTTCTAATCTTTTCGCTAACGCGGTTCATACCCTCAGCCCTCCCAAGGAACCGCCACCGACGAACCTGCCGAACTCGATGCCACCTCTCCTACCTCCGCCCCTTTGCCAACCGCACCCCCACCCGAACTAGACAGCACGATAAACCGAATCCTAGCGTCCCACAAGACCGTTCGCGGGGTGATGATATGCTCTCGCGAAGGCCCCATCATCCGCCAAGCCGGATCGGCGTTCGAAGGCGACTTGGGTAAAAAATACGCTGTGGGCGTGAAGAAGGTCGTGGACAGCTGTAAAGCTGGCTTGATCGACGATGTGTTTGGGGGTACGGGTGGCGAGAGCGCTTCGGTGGGGTTTCAATGGCTTGTGTTGGCAAGGGGAAAGAAAGGCTGACGGCGGCGGGTGGATTTTGTAGGATGAGTTGAAGTTCTTGAGGATACGGACGAAGAGGCATGAGTTGATGATCACTCCAGGTGAGGTTTGGACTTGGGGAATGGGTCGGCGTGATTGCCTTGCTTCGTGCGTTAACACTGGGAACCATAGACGAACGATACCTCCTCATCGTGATTCAAGACCCAACGCAGTGAGGACCGTCTTGGACCACGCATTTTACCCGATATTGTTGTACTTTCATGCTTTCCCAAGACACTCAGCGACGATTAATACCTCTGAACGGGTGCATTCATCCATATGAACGAACGTAGACAACACTAGAGAGCGAGATGAGGGGAGTGGACTTCTAATACGCAGAGCCAAAAAGGGGCGAACAAAGAGTAAGTGTGTGATGTACGCAACAGATAACCAAAAACAGTGCGAGTAGGAGGGAAAAAAGGGGCTGAATCCCAGTAAAGGAAAGCCAAAGAAAGAAAAAAGAGTCCATGCAGAAGAAAAAAAGTCCAAAAAGTTCACCGAGAATGAAAAAAAAAGAAAGAAAGTTCGGGTTAAAAGCGGGTCTGCAGGGCGTGAAAAACAAGTGTCGATTAAAGCCAAGTCCAAGAAACATCCAAGAAAAGGTGCGAGAAAGGATATCATGCGGCAACGCAATGGCTACCGTCCTTGGAAGGAGTGAAGCCATCTTCGCAGGAGTGGACCACGCATTGAGCGCTGGTGGCGGTGGGCTCGCAAGCGACGTTGAGCGAGTTGGCGATTTTTTCGCAGTCCTTGCCGACACCGAAAGTAGGGCAACCACCGCAAGCGTTGAGGTCATATGAGTGGACGCTACACAATGGGGCCAAACGGTGAGCACGAGAAAGCAGAAGGAAACCCATATCCCGGGGGGGGGCGACGTACCACTCGATACCAGTTCCCATAGGGCAAAGGATCAAACCCTTGGGGCACATCTCGGTCTGCCTGCTCTTGAGCTCAGCCTTCTTGGCGTACTTGGACTTGGGCTGGTGCACATCACGAATAGCGCGCTTAGAGCCTGAAGGAGGTGGGGGGTTGGTTCCGGTCGGGGGCTTCTTGCAGCAGTGGTTGTCCTTGTCCCACCATGGGTAGGTGGTGGTTCCGCAAGTAGGCTTGGGGTTGGACGGTTGCGGGTAGCGAGGGGTGCAGCACTTCTTGTCACCGTTCCAATACCAGTACTTGGGGCACTCCTTCTCCTTGGGTGGGTTGGGAGGGTTCTTGGGTCCGCCGTTTTGCAAGCAGCACTTTTCTATTTACGGAAACACGGCGCGGCACGGATGATTAGCATGTGAGGGAATTACGTTTGGGCGAAGCGAGGTGCTTCCGACGAAGAAGCAACCCCCGGCAGCACGGGTGAATGAATGGACGATGAACACGTACTGGGTGCGTAGTAGAAGTGGGTCTTGGGGCAAGCATCATCGCAAGATGAACATCTTGGCTCGAGGGTATTTGGTGTTGTCGCGAGATCGTTGATGGGTGCTGGGTTAGCAGAAACGAATGCCGCGAAAAGAAGAGAGGCAGCAACAGCGAAGATAGAGGTCTTCATTGTGATGGATAGGTGTTGTCTGGGTGGTAAAGACTGTGGGTTGTGCAAAGAGTGTAGAAAAAAGAGTGGTAAGCCTCGAGCTTAGTGGGCAGGGGCTACGTCTCAAAGGTCGATTGGCGGGAGGAGGGGGATGGAGAAGTGGGTGGAGAAGACCTAGAGGACGAGCTGGAGTTATATATGGCGATGGTGCTGCCGAGGGAGGTGTGCTGGACTGGCTGGCAGCAGCGGAAAATAAAGAGAGGAGATGAAAGGAGAGTGGGGGGGAGGAGTTCTTTGGGCTGAGATGAAGGAGATGGAGACGGTCGGAATTCTTTATGTAGGTATACCAGGGTCGTTTGTTGAATCGCAGACCCCTTGTTTTCGTTTGTGTGCGTGTCTCAAGATTTGCAAGGGTCCCACGAGCATGTTACGCCGTAACCATACACCCTTCCAACCGCCGGTGTATCACCCTGGTTGTCTCAAGCTTTTTATAATTACTTGTCGTAAAAAAGCCACCAAAGCTACTCGGGTGTATATAAGCGACCCACGCCCCCAGAGTTCACTTGCGACTGTCGCTGCTCTTCATGAGGCGCATAGACAAAAGAACCAGCATTTGGAAGTGATCGTCGGGACCGTTGAATGGGAGAACCCACGAAGCATGGATCGCTGCGCATCTTGAAGCATCCAGGACTGGATGGTCGCAAAAAAAGAACAAACCGAGAAGCCAAGGCGTCCCTAAACAAATCGGCACATACAACGACTCGGCCCGACCTGACGTTTCGGCGAAACTTCTGAAATTGGGTCCCATTCAAATCCTTGCTCATCGTTCTCGACGTCGAAGAGTCCATGCAGATCCCATCCAGGGACTACAGCGAACGTTCCAGCTCAGTGGTGCATGTGCCTCCAATTCAGATCAAATGGCTTCTACTCGCGCGCTGTTGCAAATCATTTTGTTTCGTAACCTCACCCACCCGAATCAGACCACGCAGTCACGTTTTTCCCTCCGCTTCTCTACATAACGTGTTCGTTTCAACGGCTTGACATGTATTCTGAAACAGGCAGGTACTTTTTCTCAAACCCGACGCCGCAACGGTTTCCCGCGCGCCACGCTCGCTTATTGGCCGGGTGGAAACGACAAGGTCACGGGCCCCGTTGGATACTAAAATAAGCTTACGAAACCTTCATTCAACGACGGTAAACGCGATACGCTTTTCGCCCAGAGAGACGGTCTCGTTGATGTGACTGGGGGCCTCGAACTTCGACCTGAACCTAACACGCCACTTTCAGACGTCCCTCGCCGGCATCCCCCGCCCACCCTGTTTATTTTTTGGACTCCAAACTTGACGGCAGACTAGCAACGAGACGAGTTTCTATTCGTTTGAGCGTTTCTCTTTTAGGCCTGCTGATCAAGGGGAAAAAGTGACTTGGAAGAGGTCTGAACGCCGCATGAAGGCGTTCAACTTAACGTGACGAGGTGGCGTAGAACGCGGGCTAGCGGACGGCGTCTCGATTTGACCTAGACCGCGCCCAACGCTTCCTTTCAACAGAAACAGGCCACAGTGAAAAAAGGTCCCGGGATGGTTTCTTTTTTTGGTGGAGCCGAGTGACAAAGGGCCGGCCTTGGTTGCGTGCCGAGCGCGGCCACCGTACCTCCGAGGTCCCAAAATGCAGATACCCGCTCTAACTCACCGCTCCACTCTTCACCACCGCAACGACTGGTCGAGATCGCACAGGCAACACGAAGAAAAAAGAAGGATATTGTGGGTTTGGGAACGAGCTAAATCGAGGAAAGGACAGGAAAAAAAAAAGGTCGGCGGGACCGCTCAGGAAAACGTGCACCTGAACGGAGAGCACAAAACAAACAAACCCTCTCCTCGGGTCCCTGCGCGGAGATCTTGCCCGACTGGGTTTTCCCAGGAGCTTTCTTATGGCACGGTTAGAACCGACGTACATAAAAACAAATTCCAACCCTGGAAACGATAACGAAATGGCCGCTCCCAGAGTTTGTGTGCTGCTGCTGCGGAGCTCCAGGTTTGTTGTGGGGGAGGGAGCGTCTAGATTTGGAATTTCCTCCTCTGCTTCTTTCCTTCTCCGAAAACCACGTCGAGGTGTGTGTCGAAGTAGGTTTTCTTTTTTTCTGGGTGTGTTTGTGGGGTACGGATTTCGGCTACCAACCAATCCCGAGAGGATGTCGGCCACTCCGGACTCTGAGGAAGGTCGCTCTCTTCCACCAATAATCGTTTGCTGCGGCCCATGCTCAATACCGGGACAACCTTATGCCGTGTCGAAACTCGCATATTCCTTTGAACATCGAGCTTCTCGCAAACGACAGGCGTTTTGGTAAAGTCACGACGCAGCTGGCAGCTGCTTGCTGGCACGTACATACGTGACTCTCTCTTTCGGATGCCGAGAGGTACAGGAACGTCCCAAATTCGGAAAACACTTCGTAAAAGACGTCCAGTAAGCCTGTGGCTTATCGGCTCGGGGGAACGAACGATGCGCGTCACGCGAATGGGGAGGGGGTCCAATCGAGGGTGCACATGCAGATCATGAGCCAGCTTTCCGTCCAATAAATCGACCAACGCCCTAACGGACACCCTCTATAAAATGGCCAACACTCGACCCATCCTCATAGTGCTTGGGCCAAACAATCCTTGACGTACCTGTGAAATCGTCGGGGAACCGAAAAAGGGAAATGAAATAATACTTTTACCGTAAACAGCTTTTGAGGCTTCAAGGTCTCTAGTTCACGATTGTGGCTTGCAGTGTCTCGCTGCAGAATCCATTCGACAGGCGTGAAAAGGATGCCAATAGGGTAAATTCCATCGAAAGGAACGTCGGACCTCCCGGATTCGGAGTAATAATGTATCGGTTTAAGGAATGTGGCCGGCTTCAGAGTAAACAGCTTTAATAACCAGACGTTTTCGGCAGCAATATAAGCACACGTGTACATGGTCATCGTTTGTTTGTCTGATGGCTTCGGGGCTCCCGAACGAACGATGGGACGTTCCGTTAGCTGGAGGGCAAACAGTGTCCTGAACCAAGAAAGTTTCCTACCGTTTTCTCAGAAATAACCGACGTTTTCGGCAGCAAGATAGGCACATGTGACATTCGATGTTTGTTTACCTGCTAGCTCCGAGGTTCCCGAACGATGGTTAGCTGCGGGGCGAAGACTGTCCCGAACAAAGAACATTTCCTGTAAGTACTGTACCCACCACACCCAGTCGTATCGACACCTCGACGAATTAATGTTTCTGTTATCAACTGGAGAAACTTAACTCGCACCCCAAAAGGCTGAGTCTGGCTTGCGCTGACAACAAATTCCGTGGACCCTTCGGTCTCCCCACCGCACGCCACAGAGAAGCTGCCAACCACGCTCGGGAACGTGTACACTACACCCTCATCGTGTATGTACAATAGGTCGTGGATACAATTGAGAAGTAAACTTACATCGAGAGCTGGGGATCCTGCTCTTCCTCCCCTCCGACCGGTCAGGTACTGAGAACTGCTTCTTCATTATGTGGCTGGGCGACAAAGGATTTTCTATACATAGTTTGAAAAGCCTCCAACGAAGCAGCGGCAGTAAAGCGTCTATACGACCTTATCGGAAGACCACGTTTTAGGAATCGCGGGCACAGTAGTTGCCAAGCGGCCAGGATCGGAGGAAAGTTGTCGACAAAGTGCTTCCGAATCAGGCAACTTGAAGGATAGGACCCATGAGACGCCTTCGAGTTGTGAAGCGCTATCGCCTCTGAGGCACAGTGAAGTGTGCAAGGCTTGGCCAGATGAGGTGTAAGGGGAGAGATATTCATAGCACTGAAAACGCGCTTGGCCCTCAAGCATCAACGGAGGAAGCTTGAATTGGGAAAGCCTCGAGCTACTTCGACCTGGAAGAACTTCTGTCCCAAGGTAGCTGGGCACCCCTGCTTGCTGGAGGACAACGCTCACCTGCCAGGACCGGAGTCTATGTGGCACGTGTATGGAGCGCCTACGGACGGTACCCCAGCGCTCAGAAGTCACCCAGTCACCATACTTCACCAAAGTTCGAGACGTTTTCCTCCTCTAGGACGGTCGGGAGGCAGATTTCGGAGGGCAGGCATGGTCCATGCATTAATCCCGACCTCGCCTCCGCACAGTGCACCCCACCACGCATAAAGTTTCAAGCCTCTTATTTATCACCAGGTGGCCGTGCTTACACGATGAGCAGGTGACAGTAAGACCCACTTCGGCGTACCTTCATTCAAGCTGGTAAAGACACAGCGACACGAATCCAAGTCGGGACATTGCCCCATTGGACAGGATAGTCTGCAGGGCATCCAAGTTGGGAAAATATTATCGAAGGCGCAGGAACCGCAAGACGGACGGGGAGAGCCCTCGCTAGTAAGAACCTCATACTATAAGGTGACTCCGGGACCGCCTCGCACTGTACTAGAGGCACGCGGTGCCGAGTGAAGATAAATGCCTGTATTACTATTATGGTGACATGAAGAGGTATATCATGTTGTGTGTATGGGTAAAAACTAAGCCTGCAAGTTAACAAAAGGCCGTCCATCCGAAATGAAGTTCGTCGGGGCTTACCTCGAAAAACCAGGTAACCAATTAACATCGTTCGGCATCGCCCTTCCACTAGCCCAGTCGGTTCAGCTGCTTCTTGGCACCCGCAAGCTTCCCACCGACACGATCCACATCCTCAGTCAACCTATCCAGCATCTCGTTCTGCTCCTGGATCTCGGTTCCAATCGCCAGGCCGATCTGCTTCTGCCTCTGCAGAATGGCGGACAGCTGACTGAGCTGCGTGTCTTGGGTGTCCACCTCAGCTTGTTGCAGCTGAACCAGACCGACGTCGTCTAAAGGACGAGTTTGGTCGGTCTCGAGAGCGGCGGCGCCGAATTTGCGAGTGATGGTCCCGCCGTTGGAGACTTTGGCTGCCGCGGCGCCACCACCGAGGAGAGCGGCTCGATCCGCTGCAGACGCAGGGTTACGCTCGGCAGGAGATCCGCTGGAGAAACCGCCTCGAGATTGACGAGAAGCGATGACCATCTTGCCCAACTTTTCGCACTCGTCCTGCAACCGGGCAATCATATCGCCCCTCCTCTGAACCTCTCCATCGCTCATCCCAGTCTTTTGCATGTCATCCAAGCCCTTCGCGAGTCCACCTATCCGGTTGAGAAGGGCGGCGAGTTTCTTCTTGGCCTGAACGTTGGTTTGGTGTGATTGAGAGACTTCGCCGGCGTCGGACAGCGCGTTGCGCTTATTAATGTCCGCCTTGATATCCCGCACGAGCGATTGGAGCGCGGTATGCTCGTCGAGCCATGAGGAAGAGGTGAACTGTTGAGGTCCCGTAGAGGAAGAAGAGTTGCTTGTTGCGGCACCCATGGATGACGTCGTCGGGAGGCCGAGGAACGTCTTGAACGCTACGCACTCCCTCCACCTGGCGTCCTTGTTGCTCAGGATTGCCCTCAAGTACGTCTCCAAGCCTTCCTCCCTCTCCTTGATGATCGCTTCTTCATTGAATTTGCGTCTGAAGGAGAAGGTATGCTTTGGTGGTAAAGTAGTGGGTGGACGAGATCCGGTGCTTTTGCCCAACTCGGTGTCCAGGTCGTCGAATTCGGAATAACGACGCCAAACTTGCCAGGAGCGTACGGGGCCTTGAATCTCAATCCTATAGACGGTATGAGGCTTTGGCTCTAGACGATTTTCGTGTCCTTTGATGAATACGGCTTGGACAGTCGCCATTGAAAGGAGATGGGGATGAGAAGTGTTTGGTTGTGTTGGTCGGGACCGTAAGGTCACACCAGTCACCGACCCTTCTCCTCACGGCGCCGACGAGGATGAGGCGAGGCGGGAAGGTTGTGACATGTGATGAGAAAGGTAACAGATTGTGGTATAATTGTTATCTAGGTTACACAGAGAGCAAACAACTTTGAGCCACGGGGTGAATTCGAAGTTCAGAGTTCGCGGGGCTGCACACATTGCCTGCCTTCAAACAGTATCATCGTCATATACGAATCGAACCTTTTTGGGGTCCAGTGGAGCTGTCTTGACGAATGCATCATTGCCATCACTGAAGCAAGGCCAAACGAAATTAAACCTTGGACGCAGGGGCCGATAACGATCGGCAACTCACGGTAGTTTCTTCTCCTGATATACCCAAATTAGAAACAACGGTTAGCCGGAACACTTCTAAGGGCGTATTTAAGAGGGGATATTAACCTTGCAGGAGGCTAGCATAGACTGCAGTGTAAGGCAAACAGCCGACACGCTTAAAACCGGCGACCATTCGTTTCCAAGAATCGAAGCCTATTCAGAAATCGAGAATTAGTTAGAGTTACTAGACTCGTTCGATATTCAGAAAGACGCTACTCACGCAAATGAGGCCATTGCTGTAGACGTGCTGTTCCCATATTCGCACGAATAAGACCCCCGAACCTTCGATGGAACATCATGGAACCCACTCACAGGATGCACAGGCGCCTTGTACTTATCGTTCACAACAAAAACCACCGCAGGAGACTCGATGGGGTACCGAGACCCAAAGCGAAACTCGACGGCGAACGTCTCTCCCTGTCGTAGTTGCAAACCGGTAAAGGATCCTTCAGTTAAGCCGAAGCACTGCGGGCGCAACTGCCTCTCGCTGGCCTGCCTCACACGGCGGCGCAGCACCAACCTGGTACAGGGATTCTCCTATCAAAGGGCTAGCTAGTCAGTAAGGGAGAGGACATCTGGCGTTGTTTAGCGTACCTAGAACTTGGAGCTCGAGACGCCATGACTAGTAAAGAAGGGAGCTGGTAGTAGCATCAAGGTCGAACCTTCGGCGGGCGTCCTTGACAACTCACTGCGAGGTTATCTGCAGATAAGAGTGAAATTCCAGTTGGAGGGGTCCCCTAAAACACAGATTTCAGCAATCAGAGTTACAGCAAGGGTCAGCCCTTTCAGCGGATCATCGAAATGTTGCATGCCAACCTTGACACCGTTCAGTTCCGCCAACTCCTTCTGCAATCTCTTCGTAGACATCATAGCCATCTTTGCAAAATATACCTTTCTCTAAATTTGTTACGTTTCAACGGGTTAAGTCCAAGTCGGAACAAGAGTATGGTGGTGTACGAGTGCAGGAGAAAGCAAGCCCAACAGCTTGATCGGCGGAACGCCGGAGAAAGGAGACCAAGGTCGAACCGCGGGAGATTCGATGTACCCCCCACTCGCCCGGGATGACAAAACACTTTCGCCTTCGGTCCAAAATGTAACGCATCTAATTCGTCGACCCCGAGACTCCTCTCACCGGTCTAAGCGCAACCACATCACTTAAAAAGACCCGACATGAACGTCGCCCGAGCCACATCATTGAGAAGAGGGTTAGCGGCTGCCCTGAGGTCGCCAACCCCAACTTTTACCCGTGCCTTGGTCGCTTCGCAGAGCGTTGTAGCCACCGCACGACACGCTTCCACTACCGCAACATGGAGGCCCACTATTAGCCCACGAGTGCAGAGGAGTGCTGTTATGACTAGCCGTAAGTCTAATTTTGAGTCTCGTCTTCACAGTGACACCCATGCTCAGACCTACCTTACTAAGGACGAAGCATGTTCATTCAGACGGAGAACACTCCCAACGAAGACTCACTAAAGTTTATACCTGGAGTGGAGGTCATGTCCACTGGCTCTGCCGAGTTCCTGGACACCAGAAGCGCTTTGCCATCACCTCTGGCGATCCGGCTTATGGGCATCCAAGGAGTCCGCGCCGTATTCTACGGTCCAGACTTCGTAACCGTCACCAAAGACTCCGAACACCCGTGGTCTGTTATCAAGCCCGAAGTATATTCGACGCTGATGGAGCATTTCACATCTGGAGCACCGTTATTCCGCTCAGAGGAGGACAGGCTGAACGCTGGTCCTCAGGACACTCGGATATTGGAAACGGACTCGGAAACGGTGGCTATGATCAAGGAGTTGCTCGATACTAGGGTCCGTCCCGCTATCCAGGAAGATGGAGGCGATATCGAGTACAGGGGATTCGAAGACGGGATCGTCAAGCTCATGCTCAAAGGCAGCTGCAGAGGATGCAGCTCGAGCACTGTGACGTTGAAGAGCGGCATCGAGAGAATGCTTACGCATTACATCCCCGAAGTGAAGTCCATTGAACAGGTAAGTCCTCAGCATAACTGCAGAAGGCGCGCCTATTAACTTACGTGGCGCAGGTGCTCGATCCCGAAGAAGCCATCGCTCTAGATGAGTTCAGCAAGTTCGAGAAGCGTCTGGCTGATAAAGAACCCAAAAAAGAGCCAAACCCGTAAGCATCCCTACCATTTTTAGTCCAATTGCACTGGAACTAAACTAGGGGATTAAATTCCCTTCATACAGCATGGCTCAGTACATGTCACTATAATGAACGTCGCTATCTTCTAGAGACATGTGTTCTTATGCGAAAATTATTTCATTTTAATAGACATTCTGTATCATCCAAGGAGCTTAATCTGGGGAGAGGTTGGGCTTATCCTGTGGCCATGAAGGGCCAGTCCGATCTTAACTCCGGATCCGTGACTGTGAAGTCCATTTCGGCCACCTAGCTTTTGCGATTTCCTTTGCTTCGACTACTACTATGAACCTAAATTCCTCCTCTGAGCTCGCTCTCACCCAGACTCCGGCTCCCCGCCGATACACGATCGGCTCCAGAGCTTCAAAACTCGCAACGATCCAGGCAGAGATCGTTCTCGATGCTCTACAAAAGCTGCACCCGGAGGCCATATTCAACCTCGAATACATGACTACAGAGGGGGACAAGAACCAATCTCAAGCTCTGTACTTGCTCGGAGGGAAAGCTCTTTGGACGAAGGAACTGGAAGTAGAATTGCTGGAGGGCAAAATCGACTTGATCGTCCATAGCCTGAAGGACGTGCCGACAACTTTACCACCCGGATGTGAATTGGGAGCCATATTGGAACGAGAGGAACCGGGTGACTGCCTGGTGATGAAGCAAGGGCTGGAGTACAAATCTTTGGATGAGTTGCCGGACGGTAGCGTCATTGGAACGAGCAGTGTGAGGAGGGTAGCGCAATTGCGGAGACTTTACCCCAAACTCCAGTTCGCGGACGTCGTGAGTGCTCGATATTTGCATTTATGCTCTTCGAATTCTTACTCAGATGGCATGATGCTCTTCTAGCGAGGAAACCTGTGAGTCACAACCATCATTCACGGAATGCCTGAGATCCATTTCGTCTCAACTCCAACCTGAACCAGGAACACCCGCCTAGCGAAACTGGACAAGCCGGATGGTGAATACACTGCCCTCATTCTCGCAGCGGCCGGCCTCATGCGTCTCGGCTTCTCCGACCGAATCACCACCCTGCTCAAACCGCCCACCGTATACCATGCCGTTGGACAGGCCTCTCTGGGAGTGGAAATCCGATCGGACGATGAAACAACCAAACAACTGATCTCCGGCTTGACACATCCGGAATCCAACCTGATGTGTCGGGCTGAGAGGGCATGCCTAAAGGTGCTCGAAGGAGG
>KN822947.1:310694-418594 GCA_000827465.1 Tulasnella calospora MUT 4182
ACTGAGTGATGAGCCAGGTCCGGTTGGAGCAGAGCCTCCAGGAGATGAAGGGGGGCTGACGATTGTAAGGCCAGAGTAGCTGAAAGTGGTGTACGAAAGGCCGAATCCGAATTCATATCGGGGTGTGATTCCTTGCTGCAAGGTTGCCGAGAAATTGATTGAGTGTGAAGCAAGGGCAGTGAAGTTTGATGAGCTCACCTTGTCGAACCAGCGGTAATCAATAAACACGCCTTCGGAATAATTGATCGTGCCTCCACTGGTCTGGACAGCGGCACCGTAGTCCGAAGCCGCCTTAGCAATGGTATATGGAAGACGACCCGAAGGATTAACGTCGCCGAAGAGGACGTCAACGATGGCATTGCCAGCTTCTTGGCCAAGAAGACCTGCCCAGACGCTGAAGAAGGGGTCAGACGGAAGCAGGAGTTGACAACGAAAATCCACCTACACAGCGACGACGTTGGGGTTGCTAATCCACGGCTCCATAATTATTGGCTGTGAAAGGGTGCATCAGACAAAAGATCGAGCCTCCTTGCGAGATTTTACTAACCCCGACGGCGTTGACAACTACAACAGTCTTGGTGTTGACCGCCGCAACAGCAGCTACGAGCTAAATAGTGTAGGATATCAGACGAGCGAACACAATAGTAAATTTCTTCGTAGACTTACAGCATCTCCGTTATGCCAGGCTTTCAGATCGTTTCGATCGCCGGCGTTGTTCTCCACGGTCAAGTAACCTTCGCCAGAGTCAGCCGAGATAAAGACCAAAGCAACGTCCTTGTTCTTTGCGGCATTGGCAGCTGCGGTAGTATCTGAATCACTCAAGCTCGAAGTGACAGTAGCGCTGGGGGCTCTGGCCTTGATGGCGGAGAGAGGGTCGACTAGGTAAGGGAAGTCGGCGGTTCCACTGCCCCAGCCGACTGCAAGAATTCCAATATTGCATGCCCTATCCGTGCAGCCTTATGCCGGGTGATTAGCGGGCAGACGCCTGGCGCGGATATACTACCAACTTACTGTTCGGTCCTGAAGAGTTAGGGCCGGCATCGCTACCGATGACTCCAATGGTTGATGGATTTGTCAAAGGCAACGCATTGTTAGTGTTTTTGAGCAAAACGATGGAAGCTGCTCCAATCTGGCGGATGATGTTTTTATGGTTGCCCTGAACGTCGACGTGAGATCCGCTGCCCGAGTTCCAGCTGTCGAAGTTCACTGAGGGGTAGCCTGAATCTTGTCCAAGGAGATACCTGAGGTGACCATCATCAGATGCTGCAGTTGTACCAGTAACCGTCTGACTTGGACTCACCAGCTAGCAAGGATTCGAGTGGCCATGTCGTCAAGACGGGATTGAGCTACTTGGCCGTTGTTCACGGCTGTTTGCAGGGCTGGACCAAAGTAGCTGACACCGGAGTTGTACGAATTATCTCCAGGCATTACCATCTAGATACAATTTTTCAATTCAGTAGTTACCAGTCAATACAATATTCTTGTACGCACATCAAGGCCTTGGTTGGCGGCAAGAGCACCGCTTGGCATGTTCACCCACCAGTCCGTCGTCACATCTAGCGAACCCAGGTGTGTGAGGATGCGAGAAGGATTATCGGGGATATTTAGACGTAGACTCACACCCTTGGAAACCAAGTTCCTTTTTCAGCAGGTCGTTAATAGTGTGGTTGTTCTCGCAGGACCATGTGCCGTTAATCTTGTTGTAGGAGCACATAACAGACGCAACACCCGCTTGAACGGATTTGAGGAACTGAAATCGAGCTTTAAGCGGGGAAGGTTCGCCTTAATAAAGCCGTAGCAGTACGTACGGGGTGGAGGTAAAGCTCATGTTCAGTTCGATCGTCTACGACGGACGACTCGGTATCACGCGCAGCCTCTTGCTCGCTATTCCGGTCTTAGTGAGAGGTCTGGCTTTGTGTTCGCCTGGAGGTAGGGCTTACTTGTTTATATAGTGTTTGGCACTGAACGCAAAGCCTTAGTTAACCGTCAGGACTAACGAGGGTTATGAAGGATGCTCACCAAGCCTGTACACCGGCGCTTTGTATACCGGTAACAGTCTCGTATGCAGCCTCACCACTTAGGAACGGGTCGGCTACAAATTGCACGTGTCAGCAGGCGTCGAACGGTTGCCGCAGACTCTGTACCTCCAAAGCCTTCCCAGTTCCGACCAGCAGCTGCTGTTCGAGCGAGGTTCATGGCAGGGCCTATGTGCAGAGGAGAAGATTACCACCACTAGTCACTCGATGCCCCGAACTGTATGACGAACCCAATGCGACATGTATGCCCTTTCCTTTGAACTCTGCGCCCATTGCGGCAGCACGTTGGCGGATCAGGGACCGGTTCCAAGAGGCAGCTGCGTTGATGCCTCTAATTGGGGTGAATGGGAATTAGGCCCAGCACGGTATCAGTGCTCTTTCAACTCACGCCGGGAAGACGCTGATTTTGTCTGCATAGCGAACTCCAACGGGACCGTCCTGGAGGCAGAGGCCGGGGAAGCCAATGGAGGAGATGGCTGCCGTGTTCCCAACACAGGGGCTGGAAGGCATCATATGAGTCGTGCCATCTCGAAAATCTTCTCTTAAGCTCACCCTTTCTGCCACTGTGTGCCTGTAGCAAGGGCAATCTTATCCGCGTTGGATAACTTCGCCAACGCCGTTTTTGCCTGTTAGTCGTTGAAGTGGACAGGAAAGGTGACAGTTTCAGCGGCGATGCGTAGTTGCATTAATTCTTCCAAACGACTCGCCTTCGCAATGGCGGAAGGCCATGCTCCAGTTGGGGTGGACGAGGATGTTGACGTTGTAGTGGTAGAGGCTATAGGTTGGCAGCTATGATATCGAGCCTGGTTGCATCCTTAGCGTTGGGACTTACATGAAGATGTAGACGACTTTGTGGTCGTCGGAGAAGAGGTGCTTGAAGAACTACGGGTTGTAGTCGTGCTGGAGGAGCTAGTAGTCTTGGAAGTAGTGGTGGTGGTGGTAGTCTTTGTTGTCGTGGTAGTGGTCGCCGAGCCTAGGGTAATTTAGGATTAATTTTTAAGAGGTTCGAGCGTTACCAAAGTGAGAGCTGACCTGCCAAGCTAAGACAAGGGCAAGTTCAGCGTCAGCGACGGCCCTAGCGGCGAGAATAATTGGAGGTTCACCATTGAGAGTACCAATCGTTTGAATACACACAGACGTATGGAGAATCACAGACAGTAGACCCTGTTGGTGGCGGTAAATATGTTAGGAAAATTTCTCGTTGGATGTTATGCGATGTCGCACCTGTGTAGCCGATTCCTCCGCATTGACCTAGAATGGAAAGAAGTCAGCAATGCAACGATACAAAGAGGAACCGGTTAAACTGAACTAACCCCACTGTGGTACGGCGTCGACTTGAAGGAGCCAGGCAAAGGTTGCAAGCGTGGCGACTGTGTATTTCATCGCCAAAAAGGAGTGGATTGAATGAGAGGGTAGATCCTGTACCGGGGGCGTACGTGTGCAAAACCGCGGCGAAAGGCCTTGTATCCCTGCGACATTTTACTCTTATACCTGCAAGGAGTTTCCGAGTCGGCTCCGATTTGGCAGATTGAGGGCGCCAAGGGTGTCAGGGAAGTGGGCGGAAGATCTTAAGAAGGGATGTCGGTAGTGTCCATGGCCATTAGGAAGCGTCGATATCAGATTTATATATAAGAGATGAAATTCTGAGCACTGAAGTACCAAGAATAAAGCCGGGGCAGGCTTGCGAACAGGTGAGTTCCTTCACGCGCCTCACACTCCCCAAGCACGGTGTTGGCCAGACGGAATAGCCGATCAAGCGGGGTTATGCTATAGGTCCGAAACCGGTGAGATCGTCGGTAGCTGGACATTCTCGGGCGGAGAACATGTCGCAATCACGCGGCGCGACGCCGACAGATGCCCGAAGAAAACTGCGACGGCGACAAAGCCTGTTCTTCGTCGGAAGATTTCATGTCCCTTTTATCACTTCGACTTCCTCGGGAGTCGATGACGCCCTATGTGAGAGCTCCTTGGGGGTTGCTGGGAAAGGTGGTGGCGGACGAGGCGGGGTCAACGAGAGGGATGGCGGGGCACCACGGAAACGGCGGCTTTCGTTGTCATCACCCAAGCAACGAACGACCGCCGCAGGTGTTCTTTCCATCCGCAACCAAACCATGCAGACATCATCGTCGAAACCATCTCATGTCCAGAAATCTCCGGGTGTCTCCGCCGCCATGGTCAGCGCAAGCGCATTTGTGTCATCAATACAGCATCCCACGGATGGAAACATCTGTCAAGGATGGCTGTTGAAGAAACGCCGAAAGAAGATGCAAGGTGCATTCTCTTCTCCTGTGCTAGATGCCGAGGCTGAAAGATACCCCGCTCAGGATATGCTAAGAGGTACTTTGTACTCTCGTCGCAAGGGGTGATATCATACTCGTTTGAACCTGGTGCTCCTATTCGAGATGAAATCACCCTAAAGCTAGCGTCCATTACTTCCAGCTCCAATGACAAGTCAAGGTGAGGTGATTTTGTTATTTTACATAGAGCTAAGACTCGACGAATGGCGTCTTACAGGGCAATCCACATCGACTCGGCGACTGCGACTTTCCACCTTA
The DNA here is from genome assembly GCA_000827465.1 of Tulasnella calospora MUT 4182. Taxonomy (NCBI): domain Eukaryota; kingdom Fungi; phylum Basidiomycota; class Agaricomycetes; order Cantharellales; family Tulasnellaceae; genus Tulasnella; species Tulasnella calospora. Next base: position 315,286 of record KN822947.1, read on the forward strand.
AGGCTCTCGGTCCCACGTGAGTTCCTCCAGCGCAGGACTCTAGTTTTTCACCACCTGAACGGATCTACGTACTAGTGACTATGCGTTGTGGATGTCTGCTCTCCGAAGATTCTGCGCCGTTGCATCTAATCCTGCAGTGGACGACCCAACAGTGACGCCGCGGAGTCAACGGGCCTCTATGTCTCACTCGAGATCGCTGACAGGGTCTTGGATAGGAGTGCCAGCCAATGCGAGGGCACTAAGAGTGGCCAATGATATGGAATCGGTGGGCTCGAGCCTTCCGGACTGCTCTCGATCGGATATTAACGTGCCTAAACTTGTACAGACAATGAAGGAGCTTGAAGCCGTGCTGCAGGACGTCTCTGCGCTCGACCTCGGAAAGAAGCACAAGAAGCATTACAAAGAGAAGGACAAAGACCATCACAAGGAGAAAGATGCTCACCCAAACAAAGATATATTTGGCTTGTTCCATCGAAAGGGTGTGCCCTTCTTTTTTTTTTTTCCCTGCAGGCGCTGTATCCTGATGGCCCCTGTCAGTTTCGAACCCGGGGCAAACGCCTCCAGTCACGCCGTCACCTAGTACGGGCACGAACGACTTTATAGCTGAAACGCAGTCCTCCCCTCTGCCTCCGTCGTCGGCTACATCAGCATATGAACGATTGCAAGCTGCTGTGGCCACACTTCGAGCTCAACATGCAGCCCTTCTAAACGCCCTCGAGAGCACGAGCACAGCGGTGCCTTCTCAAATCATCAACTCACCGTTAGCGCGTGTCAGCGAAATGGTCGCTTTTGACAACAAGAGTCATAGGCACTCCATCGGAACCATCGATAGCTTAAGCCCTTCACTTTGGTTTGACGCGGAAGACGGAGCTGAAGAGTTCTTCCTCAGTGCGGAACCGACCGAAACGGAGCAAGCTTTGTCGGATCCTGGAGACGAGAGTGAAGAGGAGGTCGTAGATATCACGGCAAGCGATTCCAGCGGGGATGAAGCTCCAACACCGACCAAAGAACGATCGGAAGATGGAGATAGCAAGCACAAGGTAGTTATCCGGAGAACAAAGCTACCATCACCTATGGTCGGAGACGACGGAAGCCTGCTCGCAGTGTTACGGAAGAACGTTGGAAAGGTACCTCATGCAAACCTCTGCCGGGATATCCACGCGCTAATGGAGACGCTCCCTCTCAGGACTTGTCTACAGTAAGCTTCCCTGTCAGCTTCAACGAACCTATATCGATCCTACAAAAGTTTGTCAACTACTCTGATCCATATCTATCAGGGCTAACCGATTTAATCGTGTTCAGAATGGCCGAGGATTTGGAATACTTTGACCTACTCGGGTTGGCAGCAGTCTCAGCTGACCCAATTGAACGCATTTGCTTGGTCGCTGCTTTCGCAGTATCGGGATATTCCTGTACATTGCACCGAGCAAGCCGCAAACCGTTGTAAGTAAATTCCGTAATGACCTGCCTCCTATCGGAGCTTTGAGTGACACTGTCTCATCAGTAATCCAATGCTCGGGGAAACTTTCGAGGACTCACGGATGAACTACATCTCGGAGAAAGTGTCTCATCATCCTGCAGTTATGGCATGTCACGCTTCTGGGCAAGGATGGGAGTACTGGGCGACAAGTGCTGCAGAATCGAAGGTATGTCTGAACCTCGCTGGAGGGTACGCGGGTTCTTGACGCTTCTGGAACTGCCCGTTTAGTTTTGGGGTCGGTCTATGGAGATTAAGAATAAGGGGACTACACACGTTAAATTAGCAGGAAGTTACTACACATGGTGTGTGCATCGATATAGCCATTTTCCAGACGAATAAGCAGGCTCATGATGACCCTATGCACAGGTATAAACCTTCATCATTCGTCCGCAACCTTTTAGTGGGAGAGAAATATCTTGCACATGAAGGCGAATTGATTGTCAAGGACTCGACATCAGGACACCGCTGCGTCATAACGTTTAAGGAAGGAGGGTATTGGGGGCCGTCTCGAGCAGTCTCTGGCGCCGTGTACGGTCCATCGTCATCGACGGTTTTGGCAAAACTAGATGGAACGTGGAACGAAGGAATTTCTCTCCAACTAGATTCTAAAGGCAGCCATCTTCGGGTTCTTTGGCGAGCTCATAGCTTCCCTCCCCACGCCCACGAGTACTACGGCTTCACATCGTTCGCGATGTCCTTGAACGAAATTACCCCAGATATAGAAGGTCGACTCTGCCCGACGGACTCGAGACTCCGGCCGGACCAGAGGGCAATGGAAGAGGGAAGGATGGACTTCGCCGACGATGAAAAGGCGAGGCTGGAAGGAGCGCAGCGAGAGAGGAGGAAAGCGAGAGAGGATCGCGGGGAGAAATGGGTTCCTAAATGGTTCGAGCCTCATCCGACTGAGACAGATGAGTGGGTATACAAGGGCGGTTATTGGGAGGCGAGAGCAGCGAAGAAATGGGGGAAACTTGAGCAGCTCTGGTAAACTGGTCGCTAGATAGTATTTGGATTATTGGTTTTCGTGGGACTTGGTGATGACGCGAAATCTCTCGTTGTGACGTCAGAGCTTCAGTCTTCAACGGAACTGGCGATTTTGGCTTTTCGAGGGGCCATCCTCCCATCTTGCAAGTTCTTACTCAGGTTTCTCCCACGTGGAATTAGGCTAATCCCAGTCTCAATGAGTTTCGCCCGGGCTGTATTCTAATGCTTCGTTAAATAGGCATGGGTATTTGGTGCCGTCGAGAAGGCTTCGCTATTTATGATGCCCCGCATATCTACGTGAGATTGGTCTCGTCGCCCACCCTAGCTCTCATGGTCTGACTTAGCGGCCAAGTGCGAGATTTCAACAGATGGATCGGCTTTTCCCTTTTATATTCTTATCGAACATAGCATATATCAATTACGCCTGAGAATCCGGCTCTAGAGGATCAAGTATAACGCCTTGAGCCGGACGACTGGTGCGACCCTTCGTTGTACCCCTCTGCCTCAGCAAGCTAAGTGCGATCAAGTTTCTTTGGCACGCGGTGAAATCCTCGTCTGTCAGATTAATTGTTCTCCTGATTCTCAAAAAACTCTTTTATCAATGTACGAATCTTCAGCAGGAGGTACAACAGAGGATCTAAGAGATTTTGGCATTTGAGAAATCCATCTCTGGATGCGCAGCCTTGAATTTCTCAAGCATCTGCGAAATAAATTATTCGTTAGATACGGCGAAATTTTAGCTGCTATTGAACCCCAGAGCCCTTACCTCCATCTTCTTCATTTCGTCAGAGGTTGGTTTGCCAAGTTGCTGCAAGAAAGGATACTAGTGAGCTCCGTCGTTCACAGTCGAAAAAGGACAGAATTTACCTTTTGCTGATTGTCAAACTGTAATTGGCAGTATCGTAAGCACTCGACGAACGGGAGGGCAAAGCCGAAGACAACTGACCATCATCTTTTCGACCATTCCGCTTTGGACGGCTCATGCGTCAGCGATGATATAAAGAGGGCAGAGGGGAAGAACTCACCGAGTTTCGCCATCCAAATCGCTCAGCTTTCCGGGCTCAGGATTGATTTTTCGGACGTCGATCTTAGGATGGTGCTTGAGGACGTTCTCCCACCACTCCATCTTGCTCACTTTCTCCAAGTGCACGAGCACCTCCGATTGATCCTCTGCAAATTATAAATATATGTCAAGTTTCAAGTGTGAGACACAGGGTCAAACACACACCGATCGTCCAAGTGCTTTCATCCACCTTGATCTCCTTGCACAGCTCGCCCTCCATGATAGGTTCCTTGCCTTTGAGTCCAACGGAGAGTTTATTCCTCTGGATCTTGACGACCAAATCCCTTCCGCGTGTTCCCTTTGGTACGGGAACGTATATATCGACCTCTCCTAGTTCCTGCTTCCATCTGTAGGGAAGAGCTTTATTCGTTCATCATCGTTTTCAGAGTCCACTGAAGGATGAAAACATGTGGTCAAACCTGCTTGCTCTGCCTGCTCCCTTGCTCGATCCTCCTTATCTTTAGCTTCTCGCTGCTCGGGGGTGAGTTTGTCGTAGTCGTCGACGTCAGCCATGGATGTGTGCAACGGAGCACTTGAGTGGACGAGTGTCTGATTCAGCTCGCGAAACGGAGCTAAGTTCACTTACCTCCGCATTCCAGCGTCGGTCTATTTTGCGATTCCGTTCACCAGCTCTCACTAGCCTGTTGGAGGCTTTATTGCCCTCTTTCTCGAACCAGGGAGTCCTTCGCCATGGTTGATCAAGGCCTCCCTCCGCTCGTGGTGGGTCTCGTTCTCTTGCATCTCTCGTGGAGACGCTCCTTATCTGACACCTCGGTCGACACCTCCACACCACCCATTAGTCCTCACTCAAAACACGTATTTCAATGTACACCGTTGACCGCCTTAAGGGCATCATTCAAGGCTTCAATGAACATTGCGGCAGTAACTTGAATCGAACCGGCAAGAAATCCGAACTGCAGGAGAAGCTGAAGGCTCAACTGGATCAGTGGGAGACTACAACCAGCACCGTGTCCATCGCAAACGCGAAGAAAGTGCTAGACCACATAGACACGAACGGAACGTGAGTAGCGGGGACTTTTGCAATGACTCTTGCTGCTCTGGAAGCTTTGACCGCCCGTTTGCCTGCCTCTACGCGGGCGTTCGACGGGGCTTAGCGTTCCTCGCTTTGAGCTTCCTTCCCCGTCTTCTTTGAACGCTGCAACTCTAACACACCCCCTCTCCGCGATGTGGTCTAGGTACAACGCTACCCAACTAATACCGACTTTACACACACCGACCCCGCTTATGAAACGAACCGCATTGCCACAAACTACCGTGAATGGCGCTTCGGCACAACCCAGTAGCGCCGGTCCATCTAACGGAGCGGTCTCGTACCCTTCAGCTTCTAGACCTTGTATGTGGTTTTCCACCCATTTTTGCGCATGTGTCGGAATCTCATCGGAGCGACGCATTCATCACTTTGTTTAGCGATTCCCGGCATCCCCTTCAGGCACTCACCGTTTTTCGAAGTCGAGCAACACGTCTCCAATATCACCCCATGCCCAGGCAAGCCGTGTTCAACCTTATGTAATGCGAATTTCGAATTTTCTGACGCCATGCGGGGTTAATCTAGAGTCCCTCCACATGCAAGATAGAAAAACGATTTATTTCGATTTCACCTTGACTGCCGAGCAAAGGGAGAAACTTTCTGCTCCAGGGTATGCCTTTGTCCTCCCTGTTCTGTTAGAAATCGGGCTCACCTGAAGCGCGCTAGCACGACGTACCAACTCCGGTTATACTGCACCTCCTCCAACTTCTACACCGCTCCTACAGCCTTCCGACCTTCACCTACCAACAATCCTTGCCCAATGGAGTTCCCAAATACTTGTGAAATTCGAGTCAATAACACCAATCTCCATGCTCAGACTAAGGGTTTAAAGAAGAAGCCTGGCACCGCACCTCCGGCAAACCTCGGAAGCAGTGTGAGAACGAATGCAACTAACAAGGTGGAGATGCTGTACTGCAATCAAAATCCAGTGCAGGGGCAGCCGCCGAATAATCGGGTAAGTGGAAATTACAATGATGAGATAGTTGCCGGAAACGCTCACGTGAGGACTACGTGGGCTTGGTAACAGAAATACTTCGTTCAAGTCAACCTTGTTAAGGCGACGTCGCCCGATCAATTGGTAGAAATATTGAGAAAAGGGAAATATCGGCCTAAAGAAGATATCCTCATTAAAAGTGCGCACCTAGCATTTTGCTCACATGATCGACCATTCCTGACTCTAGATGTATAGTGAGGCAAAATGTGGATGATGACGATGAAATCGAAGCAGGACCGCAGAGGCTAAGCTTGAAGTGCCCGGTAAGCCTAATTTCTCGTTCCCGCCTGAACGTGTCGCCTGATGCGAAACGGTGGATGCAGCTGAGCTATTCGAGAATCGAAATCCCAATACGGTCATCTGCATGTCCTCATCCAGCTTGCTTCGATGCCAGTTCGTGGTATGGCATGATGGAGTTGACCACGACATGGCAGTGCCCAATTTGCGAGAAAACGTTGAATTTGGATGAGATGATGGTGGACGGGTGAGTACCGACTTGTCCGGCCGTATAAAAGACGGCACTAATTTCTCGTTCCTATCCAGATATTTCGATGACATCCTCAAGACAACGGACGAAGAGGTGGAGGACGTGATCGTGGAGTCGAATGGGGAATGGCACACTCAAGATAGCAAATACCACTCTACAGGTTGGGTTCGACCAGCCACAGATCCGGCTGCAACTCGCGTTGCTTCGACATCCACAAGTTCATCGACCACGTTAAGGAGTCCAGAGTCTGCATCAGTATTCCCCAACGGGTATGACAAAAGTTATGTCAACCCTGTGCCTCGCAGCTCCCCTCGGAGAACTTCGTCGTTCCATACGGCAGCGGAGGAAATCGTTCTGGATTCAGACGATGACGAGGCAGGCGCACCTGTCATACCAAGTGCTACTGCTCTTCGGCCACCTCTTAGGCAAGACAGTTCGACAGGCGGCGGGGGTGGTGATGACGTGATTGACCTTACCCTGAGCGACTCTGAAGATGAAGCGCCTCTTGCCGTAACAGTTGGGAAGAGAAAGGAACGCAGTCCAACTGACGGTTCGACCGCTGCATCCGACTCGAGCAAGAGAATGCGGTACGAGCCACCGCCAGGTGGATGGCGAGAGCCTGGGGGAGGGTCTTCGACAGCAAGCGGCTACCGGTCCTGGGGCAGCAATGGGACAGCCAGCAGCACACCCAACGGATACAGTGGAAGTGGCAATGGATCAAGTTCAAATTATGGGATGCGGTCGACCTCTTCCTCATACCCTCCACCCTCAGCACCAGCGAACACACTCAGCTTCCTCCCAAGCGTTCAGCTGCCTCCCTCAAATAGCTATGGTGGACCTTCGGCATACAACGTCTCGCCCCCTAACAACGCCCTCCCGTCTCCTTCGATCAACTCGTCTTCCCCTAATGCTAATTCACCTCCTTTACCTGCACCACCCGGCAGTTATCGCCAGGATAACGGAGCGATCATCCTTCCGCCGCTCCACTTCAACGGGAATAGCAATCCTAGATTGCCCGGATTGCCGAATCCCCCCATCTCGCCGCGGACATTCCCTCCGCCGCACCGCCCTCAAGGATCGTGGCGGGCACCTCCGTCTCCTGAACGGGACGTATTTCCACGGCGAAACAATGATCGTTGGTAACATCACACCAATCGAAAATTTTGACCAGGAGCCGGATCCTTTCATTTCGCGACGTGGCAACTAGCAAACCCTTTAGCCCGAATATGTTATGGTGTCTCTGACAGACCCACTCTGGTCGCCGTCGAGGTGACTTATTTCCTCCGGACCTGTGCGGAGTGGTTTATACTACGTATTTTATTGCTCTTTTTTGTTCGTACACTTCGGCTGTAATTACTCGATTTGTATGGATCGCGTCGGGATTTGGTGCCATTACTCGTTATCTGGGAAATTTCTTTACGTCCACGTCGCGTACGGTGGGGAGGCGGTCGTGTGAGATTGAGCGCTAGGCCGATGCGGGGGTTTCATGTCGAAATTCCTGAACCTCCGGGCGCGCCGGGAGAGACCGTGGAAATTCGGGCTCCCTCTGGTCTTCAAAAACTGCAGGTATCGCGCGCACATCCCATTCTCTCCAACCATCCACACCCACCACCTCTATCTCCCTTCCTCTCTCCTCTCTCCCTTCCCAAAAAATGGCTACAGTTAAGAAGTCCAAGACTCCCGCTGAGTTCGCCAGTGAGTAGTCGTCTCCCCTGCGGTAGTCGATCATGTTTGTTTTCCCATGGACGTGGAAATTTTCGAATTCTTTTGGATTTTTGGACGCGATTGCAGTGAACAGCCAACTGACGATGCCCTGCCTGCTTTACAGCCGACTTCATGATGGGTGGTGTCTCCGCTGCTGTCGCCAAGACCTCAGCTGCCCCCATTGAGCGTATCAAGGTCGGTCAAGCTCAAAATATTAGCCTCGTGGCACTCGTGGCGTCTGACCCTGGCCCATTTTTTTTTTTTTTTTGCGCGCAACAGCTCTTGATTCAGAACCAGGATGAGATGATCAAGCAGGGTCGTCTTGCCTCTCCTTACAAGGGCATCGTCGACTGCTTCTCTCGCACTTACCGTGACGAGGGTCTCCTTTCGCTCTGGCGAGGCAACACTGCCAACGTCATTCGTTACTTCCCGACCCAGGCTCTCAACTTTGCCTTCAGTGCGTTGCAACTTTTTTTGAAATAGCCATGGGTTGTTTATTCTGACCGGGACCGAATTTGAACAGAGGACTACTTCAAGTCGCTCTTCGGTTTCAAGAAGAACGACGGCTACTGGAAGTGGTTCGCCGGTAACGTTGCCTCCGGTGGTGCTGCTGGTGCTTCTTCTCTCCTCTTCGTCTACTCCCTCGACTACGCCCGTACTCGTCTCGCCAACGACGCCAAGTCCGCCAAGGGTGGAGGAGCCCGTCAATTCAACGGCTTGGTCGATGTCTACAGGAAGACCCTCGCCTCTGACGGTATTGGCGGTCTCTACCGTGGCTTCGTGCCCTCCGTCGTCGGTATCATCGTCTACCGTGGTCTCTAGTAAGTTGGCCCCGTCAACGCCAGGCGGGTTCAAAATCCTAACCATGACTGTCACACAGCTTCGGTGTGTACGACTCGCTCAAGCCTGTCGTTCTCGTCGGCGCTCTCCAGGGCTCCTTCCTTGCTTCCTTCTTGCTCGGCTGGGGTGTTACTATTGGTGCTGGTCTCGCTTCTTACCCTCTCGATACCATTCGGTACGTCGAACCCGCGCACCCAAGAATATTTCATCCAACTAATCCACTCCCATTACAGTCGTCGTATGATGATGACTTCCGGTGGAACCGTTCACTACAAGTCCATGTTCGACGCTGGCTCTCAGATCGTTGCCAAGGAGGGCACCAAGTCGCTCTTCAAGGGTGCTGGTGCCAACATCCTTCGTGGTGTTGCTGGTGCTGGTGTGTTGTCGCTCTACGACAAGCTTCAGGAAGTCATGTTCGGCAAGGTCTACTCCGGTGGCTCTGGTTAAAAGACTACTTCAGTCATGTCGTTCGTTGTTGGAGTCGGTGTTCCTATTATTTTTACATTTGCTTCAACATAGACTTGGTTTCCTCTCGCGTTCTATCCTTCCATCGGACAGTGTGCTTAATACGATACCGCTTTCCTCGATGCTGTCGATGGCATGCAGAGTCTTTCCGAGGGTCTTGGTAGTCTAAACGGAAATTTTAAGCTTGACAAGCGTAGGGTATAAAGTCCACGGTTTTGCGGCATGCTGGCCCCGGCCCGGATGGCCCGGTTAAAAGACGCGAGCTTTCTCAATGGACAATCCAGCAGGAGGCCGAATGGGGCATTGCTCGCTTTTGGCATGCTTCCCCTCCTGACATCACCTTTAAACCCCGCTTGCCCGTTTAGCTTTCTCCGGCGCTTAGGCCCATAACCTAGTGCAGCTAAGGCTTCATCGAATGAATGGCCGACTCCAGAGCAACGACTGCGTCTAATTTGGCCGCGCACAAATCTTGACCCGTTCCTTGCATGACAACCCCAGCCCATTTGTTTGCACCCCCAAGGTCGCAGGATCTGGGCACTTCAAACTTTCGAAGTGTTTCCCGGGCGGCATTGGTCACTCCGTCGTGTCCTGGGGAAGACAAGCAACCCTTGGCTGTGCAGATCTATACCCAGCAACCCAAGCTCAAGCTCCGAGTCGGGATGTGTGCCTTTTCTTAGACCCTCAGCCTGTGGGTCTGATTCCCAATGCCCAGAATTTTGGTTTTCCTGTGGCTGCAGCAAACTTGGACAATACAGCATTGACTCTCTCGATCCCTAAACACAATGCAGAGAAACGCCGTTCTTTCCGTCACATTTACGATCAACCTCTGTTTGGGCGCAGTGTGGAAGGTTTTGATTCCACTTCATGTCCGGTTGAACACTGTGCCCATCGAGGCAAACGAGGATCTCAGCTGAGGTCATTACACGCGCTCAGTGTGGACGATTGAGGTGGAAGATTTCTGTTTCCGAATAGCGAGCTGCGTTGTGAAGGATGTATGACGCTGGTTGGACGGGTAGGCTGCGGAAATTGTATTACGTAGCTCCTAACACTATACGTGAGGTCCTATTCGTTCAGGGTTGTAGTGGCGACAACTTTTTTTATACTACTAAGGCAAGCAGAGTTCCGTTGGGGATTATCAAGGCGACAACACGTCACCAAACTTGGCATGATACACCCTAAATACTATTGAACCTACGATCGGTGTTAGAAGGACGTGATAATAAGGTTGTCGACCTCCTGCCATACGACGTAGAGATCATCCAAGCAACCTCCTGAGAGATCATCCAAGTATCTCGCTTGGGCATGGTTTGTTCAGAGCACCGGATCTATTTAGCGTCCACTGTTGCAGACGACGTTCAGTGAAATCTTTCGGCGGATGTTGCCAGAGCAGCCTCGTGGGCCCTTCTGTAATCACCAATTCAGGCGGAGCTAAAGAAGACTCGTCAGTGGACCACAACAAGGAGCCAATAAGGATTCCACTGTAGAAACTAATTCTGTGCAACCGAAAATCGAACCTTGAGCCTTCAAACAATCAGATTGGCTGCACGCTAGCGCTAATTCCAAAGTGATCTAGATCTAATTTCAAGGTCCCCTAACCAATCAAAGGTATACAAGGCCGGAGGGGACATGATAAGGTATCATTTGACAGCGAGCCCTGTACCATGCTTTCTGGGTGACAGATTGGTAATCGACGCTATCCTGCACAGCTTCGTAGACCGTAACCACCGCCGGGGACTTGTTCGGATGGGCGGTCAGGACTGATGCTTTTATCTCAATAGATCCCGGACCCAAAAACCCATCAAGGACAAACCGGTGATGCAGGCCTTCTCCCTAGAGCCATCGCTATTTACCGGGACTGTGTTGGTTTGGATGATCTTTCTCATTCTAGGCCCTATCAAGAGTAACGCTAGGATGGCAGCTCCGCCAGATCGCCCGAAGCTAGAGATCATCCCCACGGATCGGCTGGTTTCCGCCTGGTGGCAAAATCCTCGGGGAAAATCAAAGGGCTGGCAGCTGTTACGTTGGATCCGCCCGTGCAGATGTGGACGGTGTTTTCAGGGAGGGAGGTCTGTGCCAAGTTTGAATTTGGACGCGGGCAGAATTCGAGCGCAAGTCCTGTGTAGAGGTGGAGCCGGTAGATGGTGGGCGCCACGGCATAGAACCAAGAACTTTCAGAGCGCGAAGCACTCGAATGAGAATGCAGAAGAAGCATGTTAACTGGGCTATACAAAGCAAGCCAATCGGTGGGAGTCGGAAGCGCTCAATCCAGTAGAACGACTCCTTAAACCCAGGTTTTGCGCGGAACCTGAGACGAGCCAGGGGTATGTTGAATTGGGGTCGAATAGAACTATGCAGCCTGCTGCATCAGTCCCTCGGAGTTTCGGTTTCGACTCCCAGAGCGATTAGAGCTTTCAGGGCCGCACCATCGACTGCTTGTTGCTTCCGCACTGTAGGGCCATCAATGAAAACATGACCGTTCACTGGAAGAGTCTTTGGTCAATTACTGAAGGCGGGTCCGCCGCTCAACCAGAAACACTTTACCCGTGATTTCAGCCATCCAATCTTCGTTTGCCGCCGGGTTTCTGGTATACGTCTCTCGAGTTACGCTCCAGCCATTACGCTGAGCAAAGTTGTGAAGCTGCATGAAGTATTGGACAGCGGGATTTGAGCTCATGTGTACGCGGCTAGGATGGTGTGAGTTTTGAATACCTAGGTATCGGAGATAGAAATGCCAGGATCGTCCAGCAGTGGGACTCGAGGCACACAGGAGGCAATATTTTCACCCAATTTTCCATACGGAAGGTTCGATTGGGCCAGTTGTAGTGCCGCAAACCGTGGCTTCGCGGGCTACACTGAAGATCCAGATGGCGGTTTCTGTTGTTTACCAAAATAATGAGAATTTAGGATATCCTAGAAAATTTTTACCTTAGATTTAGCAGTCCATTGAGCCTAAACGAGAACCGTATAAGGACGGAGTCATGAGGCTGAATGAAGGGTTGTGGTACCGCGTGGGAGTTTCTCGTCGAATCGAACAGCCTGAATTTGAATCTTGTGTGTTCACGCCCCTGTTGTTCCCTACCACTAGCCATTCTTCACCGTCCCAGTATATGCCATCCACGGCCCGTTCTCCATCATCGGGTGGCTCTCTGACGTCGCTGGACCCGTCTCCTCCACCTTCCACGGGACCATCGCCAAAAATAGCTGAATCTTCCAAAGCCAAGGCTCGGACGGGAGCATCAGACGCCAGTTCTGACCTGTCCGAGCTTTCAAGCGACGGAGAAAGTAAGTCGAGCTCGCTTATTTCCTTCAATCAAGCCATTGACCTGGAGTCTTTTAGAAGAAGGAGAAGCAGGGGAGCAAGAGGAGCAAGAATCCGTCGAGGATGTGTTAACCAGCGAGGAGGATGACGACGACGAAGACGACGATGGGAGTAGTACAGACCGTCCATTTGTATCCCCATCTTCAAGACGCAAGCCTCCGAAGGGCAAGAGAAAGAGTAAGGCCAAACCAGTGGCTGCAATTCGGCGACCGAAGACATCGCGCTCCAAATCGCAGTCGCCATCCAAATCTTCATCCAGGACCAAACCCGCGTCGTCCAAAGCTTCCGCAGGGCAACCACACACCTCCCGTCATACCCGAAGGGAAAGTGACAGCTTTAGCTCGGCCTCACACTCTGGTGCTGCCGCCCCACCCATGTCTGCGACTTCCTCATATGGCGTCGCTAATTCGGTGGGCGAGAGTGACGAAGAGGACACAGGGAGGCGATCATCAAGAAGTCGTAAACGCACCTCAATTGTACCGGGACAGATGTGGGAATGGGCTCTTCCAAAGGCTCCCAAGACCAGGAAGGGCAAATCCCAGGCAAACGCCGGCAGCGAATCAAACCACGGCAGCCCCGTGCGAGAGCCCTCTAGCCCGTCACGAGAGCCTGAGGGGGCGAGCACCGCACCTGTCAGTGTGGACCAAGACGAGAAGTCAGGGATTTCGGCGGCATCCTTCGAAGGAACGGCAAATGCGGAAGAGGAAGAGGACATCAAGCCAGACATAACCACCTTACAGTCGAATCCGGCTATTCCTTCCAAAGCTCCTGATATCGCGGTTCAACCAAGCGGTGTCCCAGAGTCTAATCGCACGTCTCCTGGTTTGCCTTTGGCAGACTTCACAAAGGGCTCTCGACGATCGTTTTCTGCCAGTTCGGTCAAGAAAAGCGCAAATTCGGTTGGGGAGGACACTCCTGCGGATGCAGACGCAATGGATGTCGATCCACCAGTTATTCAATCCACTGGATTACGCAGGCGTGGGCAGGCTGCAAACGCGAGTCCTGTGGCTGCCGCAGCCAGCCTGGATCTCCTTGCTCAACTAGCTTCTACGGCAGTTAAAAGAGACCCGAGCGCATCTACAGAGCCTGAAGATACCGCTCAGGCCGAGGGTGATGCAGCATCCAGTGCTGCTGGAGATGAGCCTGGGGAGGATGCTGGCCGAGCCCCTGAAGACGGTGACCAGGAAGAGGATGACGGAGCACGTGATGGGGACGATGAGCCTATGAAAGAAAACGGAGACGAAGGAGACGACGATGAAGGCGACGACGTTCCTCCTTCCCGACAGTCAGCAGTGGATGATGCCCAGGATGAAGATGAAGACGAAGAACAGGAACCAGCAGCCGAGAGCGATCACGAGAGTGAGACCGAAGTTCCCAAGAAGCCCAAACCTGCGGATGGTGAAAGTGAAATAGGTCCTGATGAGGAACCTGAAATCGAAGCTGAGATTGAAAATGAGATACAACCTACCCAGCGAGCGGAGGCGTTGGAACTACTCGCGGCGATGGAACTTAAACATGCTCTCCTACGGGAAAGGATTTATCTCGACAAGATGCGCTTCATTGCACGCGAAGAGAAGCTACTCACTGAAGGTAGGCCCTCTGTTGGCGTGTCTAAATTCCACTTACTCACCGCTGCGTTGCAGGAACTCACCCAGAATACCTTCACCTTCTCTCCGAACTTCAACGAAGGCGAGATCGTAAGCTTGACCTAGCAGGTATTCGGCTTGAAAAGGAGAGGGAATTTGCGTCGCACAAACGAAAGATGGAGGAACATGCCGTGTGGTCCTGGTGGAATGATACGCGGGATATTGTCAGAGATGATCTCGTGGCAGAAACAAATGCCAAGCGTCGAAGATTGGAAAGGGAAAAGCGCGCATTGGACTATCCTAGGATTAGTGAGTGGTACTCCCCCCGCCGATGTTTATTGTGAGGCTGATCTCGACTTGCCTTAGCTCGCCCCTCCCCAATTATGCCGGACCCTCTGCCCATGCGCACCCCCGGCTCTCCCAAGTCGCTGCGGGTTGCTATAAGAGCGCAAACTCATCGGCATTCGTCCCCCACTGTTGGTCAACCTCGAGCAGCCCCCACCCTCGCGCCTTTGACAAAAGATGAATTGTCGCAAGACCTGGAGCTTATTACCGGGCGGGTTCGCAGACAAACTGCAAATGTTAACCATCCTTCACATGCACCGTCACACGCTGTTCCGCCTCCGGCACCTTACCCCCCAGGCCCTCCACAACAGCCACATATCCAGTCACATCCTCCATACCCTCCACAACCCTCCTACGGTCCTCCGCCTGGTTATGGTCCACCGCCTCAGCATGGTGGCCCCCGCTACGGGCAGCCTATTGGGTATGGACACGCACCCGATCCAGCCGCTGGCCCGTACGCACCTCACCCACAACAACATCCGCCTCAGGGCTATCCTGAACAAGGATACGAAATGTATCCCAGTGGATTGCCTCCGGCGCATCAATATCCTCCGGGCCCTCCTCCTGGCCACCCGCAGTACGCTGGTCACCCTCCGCCGCCTCAGCAAACGCCGTACCCCCCTCCCCCTAACCAGGGCCCGCCTCATCCTCAGCAGGCTCCTCAGCACTACCCGCCTCAACCGCTACATCAGCCCCAGCCACAACCTTACCGCTACCAGATTCCTGGGCAAGACCCAAGTCCCCCGCCAGCGGCTAGCGGATACCCACCTCGAAATCCATGGCCTGCCCCAGGCACGAATTCCAAGTCCGGCTCTGGTCCGAAAGAGGTAAGTTCTGCTTTTCCCCTTTATCCGCACGGAAAAGGGATTCTGAAAGTATTCATTAGAACGGTCCCACTTCCCGACCACACACTGTCCATCCAAAGCAAGAGCCACCGCCTCCTGAGCGGCTGTTGAGGGACGAAAGACCACCGTCATCGTCAGGAAGACCAGGGGACAGACCTCCCATGTCTATGCAGCCCCCTCTGGAACAGCCTCAACCAGGTCTTCCCCGAACGCTTCCACCACCAAGTTCCACCACAACACCCCGCCCACCGAGTACCCTACCCCCTCCAAACTCGGCTCCGAGATCATCCCATCAGCCACCCATGGGGTCACCAACCACGACCATTCCGCAGTCTCAAGGCTATAGCTCTTTGCCACCACGTTCGACGGCAACGCCCTTGTCATCTGCACCGATTCGGCACTCCCAATCACCTCAGCAACGAAGGGCACCCACACCCCATGGCCCTCTCCCACCCTTTGGGGCAATGCTTAACGGCCCCTCCACTGTTGGTGGACCAACATCTGACCGAGCACCTTGAACTCTGTAACCCCAAAATCTCCCCATAGTTATGTTTCGCTAGACTGCCCGAAATGTTTTCTATATTTTATGTCTCGTAGTGATGGTATTTGTAGAGGCGCCTATCAGAATGGAACCACTCAACCTAAACCTGACCGGCTCAACCGCGAAGCCGTTGAGGAATAAACAACACCAAGCGCTTACGGAGACGCGAGTTAGCTTTCTCCCTAACACCACCTCCGACCGCCAAGATGAGAGAAGACCAGTGGATAGAGCAACTCCTCACATGCCAATTTCTCCCCGAAGCCGACATGCGAATACTATGCGACAAAGTACGGAATATTCTAATGGAAGAATCGAATGTTCAACCCGTATCAAGCCCGGTTACTATATGCGGCGATATTCATGGGCAGTTCTGGGACTTGCTGGAGTTGCTAAGGAAAGGAGGGATGGTTCCGGAAACTAGCTATATCTTCATGGCAAGTGTCATGGACAGCCAACCCCACCAGCTAGATGACCATTGGGGGTTCTGTTAGGGAGACTTTGTCGATCGGGGTTACTATAGCCTTGAGACTGTTTCTCTTCTTCTTGCTCTTAAAGCAAGGTAGGCTCGAACGGATCTCTATCCGAGCATATTCATTGGCTTACTCCCGTTGGCCTAGGTATCCCGACCGGGTGACTTTACTTAGGGGAAACCATGAGAGCCGGCAGATCACGCAGGTTTATGGATTTTATGGTGAGAGCCACGGTAAACTCCCGAAACGGCGGGACTTGAGGACCCTATTCCAGACGAATGTCAGCAAAAATACGGCAGTGCCGCAGTGTGGAAGGCTTGTTGCAATGTCTTTGATTACCTCAACCTTGCAGCGGTAAGGCGGCTCAACCGCTTCCCGACATTCCCTGATTAAGCAGACTTCTACCCTTTCTCGGCTACTTCAAGATTATTGACGGCCAAACTTTGTGTGTCCATGGAGGCCTTTCACCGGATATTAGAACACTGGATCAGATTCGAGTGTTGTCAAGGGCTCAGGAGGTTCCCCACGAAGGTGCTTTCTGCGACCTGATGTGGTCGGATCCGGACGAGGTCGAAACCTGGGCCGTTAGCCCAAGAGGAGCCGGTTGGCTATTCGGGTCAGCTGTGACTCGAGAGGTTTGCTATCATTCAAGCCCATTCGCCTTAGCTTTCGATCACTTATATCCCCCCCCCCCCTTTCTGACATAGTTCAACCGCGTGAATGGCCTTACACTAATTGCCCGAGCACATCAGCTCGTTCAAGAAGGCTACAAGTACATGTTCGACGAACGACTCGTGACAGTATGGTCCGCACCAAACTACTGTTACCGCTGTGGGAACCTGGCTAGCATCTTGACCTTGAAGGATGATGGATCGAGGCAATTCACCGTTTTTAATGCCGCCCCGGAGAACGAGAAGGATCGGCATGTACCAATGAAGCGGACAGTAAGCTTATAGGCATGAGTGATTGTCTGACTTTGACTCATTGCGCTTATTTAGGGCGGTGCAATGGGCATTCCTCATTACTTCGTATAGGCGCGGCTAAATATGGCAAGCTTGCTAAAGCTCATACCACACGCGGTTGAGCGGGACGAAAGCTCAAAGTACTTGTTAGAAAAGAGCTATTTGGTGGTAGGATACAGGTTATTGTGATCGAGTACCCGCCCTTTGGGTGATTCCTTCCTTGTTTCCCATGATTTATGACCATACAGCCGGACCGGGCTATTAGAGGGTGTTAGTATTCAATCTGGGGTACTTGGATGCTCGATGCTCACCTGAGTGTAGGTGGGTGGCTGTGTAGAAGGAGAAACAGCAATGTCAGCGGAACCGGGCCGATTCCATAACGACAGTATAAAATACTGACGATTGGATAGTAGATGTTGATCTCGATGCCAGGCTCGTGGCCGTTGTAGACACCAGGGATAGAGACATAGCTAGACGGGAGAGTCGAGCCACCGCCAAAGACGTGAATCTGGCCGCAGGAGATCTGCATGCGGAACGTGGTCAGCGTCGAGCCAGTTACAAAACCGACGCACAGATACAGACGTAAAACTGAGCACCCTGGAATGTGCTAGCGGCGTGAAGCGCAATATGTTCAATGCGAACGAGGTAGTCGCCATTAGGCAGCTTGGAGGGGACAGTGAAAGTATATTGCGCCAAATTATCGGTAGGGAAGGTGATTGAAGTGCCACCGTTCGTCACAGCGCTGATTTGGCCGACCTGTGCGAGTAGTCGGACTTAATATTTCTGCTTTCCGCGAAATCAGTTACAGCGCGGACTCACCTTGAACCAGACGGCGCCCGCACCGCTGAAAGTGGCAGCGGTTTGTCCGGTCGGTACCTTGGCCATGTAGGCGTTGAGAACGCCGGCGTGGTAAATGGGTTGGTCAAGAGCAAAGCCGATCTTTCGAAGTTTATGTTTCAATCGTACGGTCTAAAGACTGTCTCCCAATGTCTTGACTTACAGGGTTTCCTGCCTTGGTCCATGCAATTCCAGGTGCTGCAGTGGCTCCTTCGTTACAGGTGAATGCAGACGATGTCACATCGGTGACGGGGCTGTTGTAGTTGGTGTTTTGGCGAACATATTGGTAAGCTGTTGTGGTCTGAGAATATAAACAAGTATCAGCATGATCGTATGCGAGAGTAAATTGGAGGGCCATACCGTTCCGTTGACGATCAAAGACGTCCAGCGGTAATGAGCCGCGACTGGGGACACGACCGTCGCGGCGAGAGCAAGAGCAGCAGCGAAGAACTTCATGTTAAAGAGGTAAGGTGAAGCAAGTCTGTTGAGCTGTTGGGACGTTGATCTGTGCCTATTTATTGGGCGACAGCTATTTCGGAAGTGTTCCAGAATACTCTCGAGCCAGATGCTGCAGAATTGTCGCAAGAAATATCGGGCGCATCCACCGAAGTTAGTTGGCGGGTGTCAGTTCAGTTGGACATTCGTGCGAAGGCTCTGAGCTTTGGTGACGAGTATGGCGAGGTCGAAGTATATTCAGCCGACCTCAGCGAAGGTGGAGCACCAATCAAATGAGTGCACAGAAGGGTATGGGAAACCGACCAAGCTATGGCGCGAGGCAGATTATCCATTGCAGCATTCAGCCAGCGTCATGAGCGAACCATCATCGCCAATCGCTCGACAGCCTCGTCTACGAGCGAGAACCATGGCAAGTGTTCTGACGGCCAATTGTCGGACCCAAATTGCATCTTTTGCGCCCTTCGGTGATGCTGGAAGCTTGGCAGGAAGCCAAGAGACGCAATAACGCTCCATCAAGCATCCCGGAGAAGGGACCGTGTCGGGCACGAGGATGAATATGGCGAGTGGCCCGTGTCCTAGGCGTGCTCTTGATCTTCGTTTGTGGGATTGCTAACTTTGAAAGAAGATGAATCTATCCAGTTGGAACGATTTACTTGGCTTCTATTTTTGCGTGGAGACATTTTGGCCCCGACGTTTTACAGAGGGTCGACGTCAAGGGCTACGATGTCGGCCCGCAAAGACACCGCATGTCTCACGCTCCGGTAAAACGGCCACAGCAAGGCTTTGCTCGAGCAACAGCTAGCAGTTGGCATTTTACCCATGGGAGTAAGCGTGTGATTTCTTCGATGGGTTGGTCGGGGGCCAACGGGATAGGCCCGGAGAATGCCAGCATGAGACGTATGTTCGTTCTAGTCCAGGTCATAAGTCCACTGTGGGTGCACGAGCGATACTGTATACCCAGACATATCCCTCTACGCGTCCAACGGCGCAAGTCTCAACACCGCAACAGACTCCACGTGCGCCGTCTGAAGGAACAAAGCAAACCCTCTCAAACCCTCAATCACATACGTTTCCTAACGTCCTCCATGAGCTCAGCCAACATACCCAAATCCCTCGCCTGGGTATGAACGTTACAGCTCACGTAAACCAACTTGGCGAGTTTGAAGGCGACTAGTTGTTGTAAGAAGAGTTTGTCGCAGCCTTTTCGTGGCCTGTCGATGATGATCACGATATTTTGTGAAGGGAAGGGCGAAACTGACGAGAAGATGGTTTCGGATTTCCCAGCGAGGAAAGTGAGGATCTTCGTTCTGGTGATAAGGGAGGAGGGAGGTTGTTCAGCGCGGCATTGTGTTTCGCGGAGGCGATGCATTATTGGGATATCTCGACGCCCGCTACGTGCTCGAATCAGGGGCTGGGGAAATAGCGAAGAGCCCGGATCCGCGATACGTGTCGGCGAGGTGGGTTAACGACGATGGCGCTGAGGGAGAAGGTACGGCTGAATATGGCAAGCTTGCTAAGCTCATACCACACGCGGTTGAGCGGGACGAAAGCTTAGATAACTTGTTAGAAACGAGCCATTTTGGTGGTAGGATACAGGTTATTATGATTGAGTACCCGCCCTTTGGGCGAATCCCTCCTTGTTCCCATGACTTATGACCAGACGGCGGGACCGGGCTACGATAGGGTGTTAGTATTAGGTTAATCTGGAGTGCCTGGATGCTGAACGCTCACCTGAGTGTAGGTAGGTGGCTGTGTAGAAGGAGAACAGCAATGTTAGCGGAACCGGGCCGATTCCAGAAAGGGGGAAATATAAGCGACTGACGATTGGATAGTAGATGTTGATCTGGATGCCAGGCTCGTGACCGTTGTAGACACCAGGGATGGAGACGTAGCTAGACGGGAGAGTCGAGCCACCGCCAAAGACGTGAATCTGGCCGCAGGAGATCTGCATGCGGAACGTGGTCAGCGTCGAGCCAGTTACAAAACCGACGCACAGATACTGACGTAAAACTGAGCACCCTGGAAGGCGCTAGCGGCGTGAAGCGCAATATGTTCAATGCGAACGAGGTAGTCGCCATCAGGCAGCTTGGAAGGGACGGTGAAAGTGTATTGCGTCAAATTATCGGTAGGGAAGGTGATTGAAGTGCCACCGTTCGTCTTAGGAGTGATTTGGCCAACCTGTACGAGAAGTCGGACTTAATATTTCTGCTTTCCGCGGAATCAGTTACAGCGCGGGCTCACCTTGAACCAGGCGTTGCCCGCACCGTTCCAAGTGGCAGCGGTTTGTCCGGCCGGTACCTTGGCCATGTAGGCGTTGAGAGTACCGGAGTGGTAAATGGCTTGGTCAAGAGCAAAGCCGATCTTTCGAAGGATATATCTCAATCGCACGGTCTAAAGCCTGTCTCCCAATGTCTGGACTTACAGGGTTTCCTGCCTTGGTCCATGCAATTCCAGATGCTGCAGTGGCTCCTTGGTTGCAGGTGAAAGCAGACGATGACACGTCGGTAACAGGGCTGTTGTAGATGGTGCTTTGGCGAACATATTGGTAAGCTGTCGTGGTCTGAGGTTATAAACAAGTATCAGCATTATCGTATGCGAGAGTAAATTGGAGGGCCATACCGTTCCGTTGACGATCAAAGACGTCCAGCGGTAATGAGCCGCGACTGGGGACACGACCGTAGCGGCGAGAGCAAGAGCAGCAGCGAAGAACTTCATGTTAAAGGCTTTCAAGAGGTAGGGTGAAGCAAATTTGCTGAGCTGTTGGGACGTTGATCGGTGCCTATTTATTGGGCGACAGCTATTTCGGAAGTATTCCATGATACTCTTAAGCTAGATACTGCAGAATTGTCGCAAGAAATATTGAGACGCATCTGCCGAAGTTAGCTGACGGATGTTAGTCCCGTTGGACATTCGTGCGAAGGCTCTGAGCTCTGGCGACTAGTATGGCGAGGTCGAAGTGTATTAAGCCAGCCTCGGCGAAGGTGGAGAGCCAATCAAATGAGTGCATGGAAGGGTATGGGAGACCGACCAAGCTATGGCGCGAGGCAGATTATCCATTGCAGCATTCAGCCAGCGTCGTGAGCGAACCATCATCGCCAATCGCTCGACAGCCTCGTCTACGAGACAGAACCGCGACAAGTTTTCCGACGGCCGATTGTCGGACCCGAATTGCACCTATTGCGTCTTTCGGCGATGCTGGACACGCTTGGCAGGAAGCCAAGAGATACAATAACGCTCCGTCGAGCATCCCGAAGAAGGGACTATGTCGGGCACGATGATAAATATGGCGAATGGCCCGTATGCTAGGCGTGCTCTTGATCTTCGTTCGTGGGATTGCTAGATTTGAAAGAAGACGAATATATCCAATTGGAACGATTTGCGTCGCTTCTATTTTTGCGTTGAGATACTTTGGCCCCGATATTTCACAGAGGGTCGACGTAAAGGGCCACGCGATCAGCGTGCCAAGACACCGCATGTCTCACGGTCCGGGGTCGAAGCAAGACTTTGCTCGAGCGACAGGCAACTAGCAGTTGACATTCTACCGATGGGACTAAGGGTGTGATTTCTTCGTCGAGTTGATCAGGGCTAACAGGAGGGGGGGGGGATGCCAGCACGAGACGTCTGTTCGCTCGAGTCCAGGTCAGGAGTCCACTGTGGATTCACTAGCAATACTGCATACCCAGACATCTTCCTCTACGCGTCCGACTGCGCAAGTTTCAACACCGCAACAGACTCCACATGCGCCGTCTGAGGGAACAAATCGAACCCTCTCAAACTCTCGATCACGTACGTCTCCTTGCCTTCCCCAACGTCCTTCATGAGCTCAGCCAACATACCCAAATCCCTCGCCTGGGTATGAACGTTACAGCTCACGTAAACCAACTTGGCAGGTTTGAAAGCGACAAGTTGCTGTAAGAAGAGCTTGTCGCAGCCTTTTCTTGGCGGGTCGATAATGATCACGGTGTTTTGTGAGGGGAAGTGCGAAACTGACGAGAAGATGGTTTCGGATTTCCCAGCAAGGAAGGTAAGGGTCTTCGTTTGGATGGCGGGAGTGGGTGAGGCGGAAGGGGGAGGAGGGAGGCTGTTCAACTCGGCGTTGTGTTTCGCCGAGGCGATGGATTCTTGGGATATCTCGACGCCGGCTACGTGCTCGAAATGAGGGGCTAGAGAAATAGCGAAGAGCCCGGAGCCGCAATACGTGTCGACGAGGTGGGTTAATGACGATGGCGTTGAGGGAGAGGGTGTCGCGGCTGTGAAGATCGCATCTCGAACATATTCCACCAGCGGTGACAACACCGAATTGTTGTTTTGGAAGAAAGACCCAGCAGGGAACTCGAACCGCGTGTTCCCAACATGTTCTCGGACGGTTGCTTTGTAGTCGGTGATGCAGACGTGCGCTTCGCCATCCTGCTCGGAGGTGGTGGCGGTTGGTGGTTTAACGGATATGGCGTCCGCTGGGACCTCGGAGTCCGCTTGAGGAGGTGCATCAGAATTGGTATCAGCGGGTACGGCAGATGATTCATCGTTATCGGGTCTCTTGAACGAGTCTCGGAGTAGAAGAGTGGCTCCCCGTTTATAGGTGTGTAATTTGCTGGAAGTGAATGTCAGATTCTGAAGACCATGAACATCTGCAGAGTCACGAACTTTCGAACATTCTCCCGAATTCCTGGAAGAGCTTGATTCAACACGGGCGTAGCGATTACGCATTCTTCGATATCCATGACCTTTCTTCGGCCTTTCTCACCGAAGCCGATGGGCAGTTTGTTTGGGTCGTCGCTGTCTTTTCTCCTGGCTACGGGTGGCAGGTCAAAGTGAGGGGTTATCTTAGTTCGGTAACCATAGGTCTTTGGAGATGCGATTGTTGGGAGGATTGGCGGGACTAGCGAGGGTGGAAGGCCTGTATGGCATGGTGTCAGTGACCGCGATCTGAGAGTCGGATCATCCACCGCTCACCAGAAAAGTTTTTATACGCCTTTTCAACAACTCTTTGTTTGAGTTGCAGTTGAGTATCGTATGAAAGCATCTTAAAGGTTAATTGTAATCAGCCGGAATAACCCCCCACAACACGGAACGATCGTCCATACCTGGTATTGGCATCCAGCACAGGTCCCAAAGTATCGACAGCGCACAAGATTATCGTCTCTCATTGCTTCGTTCGGCTTGACAACTTCCACCAGGTCGGCAAGAGAGTGCAACCTCACGTTTGCATATACCCTCACTCGGACGGTTTCACCAGGCAATGCGAAAGGAACGAGGATCGCCCATGGGTTCGGTGAGATTGTTAAAGGTACCCGGGCGATTGCTTCTCCTGCATATGCGAAGACCGTCAGTAAAATCGCAAACTCAACGTATGGAAGGAGGGTGCGTACCATTCGAACTTAACTCATCGACAACCACCTCCAAAATCTGAAATTTCTCCAACGGGCTTTCCCAGTCCTTTCCCTCCGCTTTAAGCTTCTTTACAGCTTCCTCGCCACCTAACAAGTCGATTACATCTCGTAATATGACATCTTCAGATGAGCCTGGTTCAGGTGGAGGGGGTCGACGGATTTTGCGCTTCTTCCCTTTGCCCTTTTGAGCTTGGTTGCTGCTGCCGCCTTTGGCGGTACTAGGTGCTGAGGAAGGGCCAGCTACCGCTCCATGGCCATCGTCGTCCTCATCCGCTAACCGGGCTTTTTTGGCTGGTGGCGGAGTTGCGGATAGTGATCGTGCTCGATTTGTTACTCCAACATCGTCGGTATCCAGATCCATGACTCTTGAGGTTTTGGGGGAATGGGCGCTTTGCAAGGAATGATGAGAGGATTTATGTTGGAAGCGGTGGCTCGTCAAATGATTGCAAACTTGCGAAGGAGATATTCGGAGAAATGGAGTTAACGACGTATTGAGTCGCCTTGAATTCAGGTAACGAATCATATCGGGGGCGTTTGCTTTTCGTATTTTCGGGAGAGAGTCGAGTTTGTCCTGCTTACATGATCTGGTTGGTTTGTTTTTCTACCACCCACCCTCCCTCTTCTCGAATGAGCGGCGCCGCACCTCGAAGAGCGAATCCAAGACACCTCGTCATCGCTGGATTAGCAACATTTCTCGTTCCAGGTTGGGTTGTCTAGCCAACTATCACAGGGTGGAACTAACCCGCTTGGATCCCGGGACTCCCCTTCAGCATCCATTTACGCTGGTGCAAGTCTCCGACAAGCGATCTTCTCAGACCCAGTTCCACAGCCAGCGAAGAGCGAGACGGTTATAGAAGTACCTCCTCTAAACGAGTAAGTGTCATGCTTTGTAGTCGCTTGTATTGGAATGGTAACTGATTGTTGGCCATTCTGGAAGAAATGAACTTTCCGAGGCACATGCTTTATTAAAGGAACGCGAAATCATCGAAGCAAAGATAAAAGAAGCTCAAGCTCGCGGCAATCGACGATAACCCTAGCTGCAATGCTAATTTCATCGTTCACCGCGCTCTTTTTGAAGCCATTAATTTCCGTCGGAAACCTTTGACCCAAAGATCGAACGAACGTGCCACAAAACCCAGAGCGAGAAAGGCTTTCGGATATCAAACCATCACCTCTACATCCGTTCGGTCTCCAATCCCCACCGAAAGCGACTCTCCCTGCTTGTCATTGTACCTCAAAGCAACATAGTGATTCTTGATAAACATAGCACCCAGTATCGTAAAGCCCTCCACTCCGCCCTATCAATACCGGGTTCAGCGGTTGGGTTCCGAAAGAAGGTTGAGGGGAGCACGCACCTGCACTCCGGAAACACACCAGAACCCATCGCTGTCAAGAGGTTTCCAAGCAAGGTCTTGTAGTGGGACGCCGAACCGCCGACCGGCAACCACGAAGAATACGCTTGACGTCGCTGAGTTGTTAACAAGATTGGGAAGTGATGATGAGGAGGGCTTCTGAGCAACAGGCCCTCCTGGTGCTGATGGTTGGTTACACGGAATAATCCAGATGCCACCAGATTGGGACTGATATGCGTCAGGAATGTGGGTGTGGATGGACGCCGCAAGTGCCGTGCTGGTGATTATGAGCGAAGTCTGGAAATGAAATGAGACTTCTAGACGCGATAAGGCGGTGGAACATGACCCTACCCCGGTATCTAGGATTGCTCGACGAGGAGTCTTACTATCCAGAACGGATTTTCCTCCCATTTGAACGTCATCCATCGGAAGTCCCCTATGTCCAAGTCAAATCGTCAGCACCTCAGAATGGCACTTCCCCAAGGACCTTGCTCACCAATAGTTACTACTCGTAACGTCAGTCCAAGTTAAGCCAGCTTCGCCTCCAACGATCCAACGCTCCTCAACATAACCAAATGTGTAAGCACCTCCTCCACCGTCGACCGTCACACCAACGCGATGCGCCTCTCCTCGCTCTTTCTTGACCAATCGAATGCCAAGAACGTCCCTCTCGAGCTTTCGTTCAGATACAAGCGCCGAAAAGATTGTTCTCCCATTCGACATTCTAGCAAGTCGATCTTGAGCAAGTCCTACTAGGCCAGACGTTTCCGATGTTGCCCACGAGGGAGAGGAAACTGACGTTGCGAGGGCGAAGAGGAAGTTGTTCAGTTGTAATGCTCCGTCCCGTACGTTCGATGACGTGATGGACGTGGTGTCGAAGGACGTATAGCCCGAGGCTCCTGAACCGTCTCCGTATCCTATAGACCAAGAGCTGGTGGAGTTGCGGTAGGTCTTGGATTTGGATGGAACGAAGGCGGTGTGGTTGGAGAGGGAGCATGACGTGCAGGTCGGTGCGAAGAGGAACAGGTCGGAGGAGCCTGAACGCAGAAGGAGGATATGCCAGTGTTAGCCCAATATGGCGAAGACGATGATCGGTTGGGTTGCATACCTGTGTCGAAATTCAGTTTGATATCCTGTAATGGACTCCCAAACGAAAGCGTTCCGTACCACTATTTGACACTTGATCAGACATGAGTTCCTCTACAAATAGTAGGGGGTTTCCATACCTCGGAGTCGCTATCGTCGCTCCGTGCTTTAACGACATTCGATCCAAAGAGCGGGTCGGCGATAACGTTATTCAGAAGATTCGTCACAGGACTGGCAATCCCACCAATCAACCCTCCAAGAAGCCGACGATGATTCCTATGTCTCTTGTGCGCCTGAATTGCCTTGCTGGTCTTGCCCCCGGGTACGAGAGGTGGGAGCTTGACCTCGAGTTTAAATGGGATTCCCCAACGGCTCAGTACTCCGTTTAGAAGTCTGGAGACCGAGAGATCGTCAAACGTAGGATCGTGGTTGAGTGGTACCAAGGCCTTTCCGGCTATCGTGGCTAGGGTCCGGGCGTCTGCATTAGTTGCTGCCGCGAGAGTGGCGGTGATGGCGAAGGCAAGGCCAAGAGCTTGTGTGGGCTGTTTCATGGGCGGCCTTGGACGATGTCCTGGGACGAACTCTGGACATGGCCGCCGACGAGCTTATGAGCCGTATACGGTTTGAATGGAAGGAACAGAGTCAACGGTTGCAGTTACCCGTCCGGAGGTAGATTCCATCCATCGTCGCGGTAAGCGCGTAGTCAAGACAGCCCTGAGCCCGTCGTCCGACCTCCAGTCCGAGACCCAAGGTCGTGTGCACATGGACGGCGATGCATGTGGTCACTGACCGTCAGATAACGATGAGGACCCGTTCGTTAGTAATTTGGAAGTAATGTACGTAGTTGAGGTCGACACCGATGATGCGGAATGCAGGGGTCCAACGTGCGTAAACGGGCCCTGCCAAATAAACACAACATTTCTTCCCATCTCCTTCCATCTTTGTCTCCCTCCAGACTCTTCAATTACGCTTCAAAGTCATAGTTTTCGAGACTCTCCTTCTCTCTCCATCCATGCTGAGCGCCCCTGCTGCTCTCGCTCTCCTCTACAATGTCGCCCTCGCAGTGGCGTTCCCGACGACGACAGGAAATCTGCTGAAGCACACCGCTGAACCGGGAGATGAACCAGACGAGAAGATCGGCTCGGAGGGATTCTTCCTCAAGCTTGGTCTATCAGCTGTCTTGGTGTTATTAGGAGGAGCGTTCGCTGGGTTCGTCTATTAATCGTATCTAGCTTGGAGGTGGCGTCGTTGCTGATCGTACCTCATTGCCCGATGATGGCATTCTAGACTGACAATCGGCTTGATGGGATTAGACCCTCTCCACTTACAAGTCCTCGCAAATGCAGCAGACGACCCAAAGGAGCGAGCGAATGCTAAAGTCGTGTTGAAGTTGATGAGGAAAGGAAAGCACTGGGTCCTCGTTGTGAGTACGGCGAGAGCGAGGTTTACCCACCTCACTTTTCCGATCCCTCCCCGAGGCGGTCCCCGCTGACGTCGAATTCATCCAATTATAGACGCTACTCCTCTGCAACGTCGTACGTATAGAAAACCACCAGTAGCAATGCAGATACTCATCGAAGAACCTTCTAGGTGGTTAACGAATCCCTACCAATTTTCCTCGACAGCGCGGTACGCCAACCGCCTCTTGCCTTATTTGGACCCGGCCGACTTACTATGACACCCATGGTACATTCTAGATTGGTGGAGGTATCGCCGCTATTCTCATCTCAACTGCAACCATTGTCGTGTTCGGGTAAGTCCTTGTACTTTTTGTACAATGCTGTGGTTGTAGTCTTGGCTGACCTGCCGAGTGCTTTCATTTCTGCAGAGAGTGAGTGAACGCCGCCGGCTCGGCATGCCACACCCCATCTTCCAATAGAATACTGATCACCCACATTGCCTAACCAACGTCGTTAGAATCATTCCGCAGGCAGGTGAGTGCAAGCCTATATATGTTTGAGCAACAAACCTCTGACCAACGCTTTCTTCAACGTAGTATGCGCAAGATACGGTCTAGCAATCGGAGCTAAAAGCGCCACACCGGTCCTCATCGTCATGTACATCCTCAGTCCCATTGCTTACCCAATAGCCAAGTTACTCGACTGGGCACTCGGCAAAGAAGGTCCAACGACCTACAAGAAAGCCGAACTCAAGTCGTTCTTGCAGTTCCACCGAAATTCGAGTCTTGGCAGCTACACGAGTCCGACGGAGGAGAGTCCCTTGCCGTTGACGGATGAAGAAATCAGCATTTTGAATGGGGTGTTGGGCTTGAGCGAGAAGAGGGTTACGGATATCATGACGCCTATGCACGTAAGGGAGAACTTCAATGTCGTTGTGGAATGGAAGGCTGACTCGCCCCGGCGGGTTTTATTTTTCTCCCTTAGGATGTTGTCACCTTGAGCGCGGATCAAATCCTGGACCATAACATGGTGGACAAAATGTACGTTCTTTTATTGGGTTGGCACCCGAGGGATGTGAACGGGTGCACTGAAAAAGCATCATGCAACTCCCTCTCGTCCCGACGACTTCTCTTCTATCATCCGCAGTTTGACCAGCGGATACTCCCGCTTCCCAGTACATGAACCGCATCAGCCGTTGTCATTCCGAGGGTTCCTTCTGGTTAAAAAACTCCTCCTATACGACCCTTCGCAGCCAAAGCGAGTCGGAGACTTCAGGTTGACTATTTTACCTGAAGCCAAACCGAACATAAGTTGCTTCCAAGCTTTGGACTATTTGTGAGTTTTCGAAGGGCATGGCGAGAGAGGAGGGACTGATGAAGTGGAGTCGATAGCCAAACCGGACGATCACATTTGCTCCTGATTAGCAAGACTCCAGGCCAATCCGGTGGAGCTTTAGGTGTTGTCACATTGGAAGGTAGGATTTAACGAGAGAAAAGAGCTGGAGCACGCCTAATGCCGCCCCATAACAGACATCATCGAAGAAATCATCTCGGAAGAAATCGTCGACGAAACCGACGTGTACGAAGACATGCACACCAAGCGCCGAGCCAAACGTCAAAGCACAGCAGCCATCATGCGCGGGATCGTCGAGCGGGAAAATGTCAAACGCCGAATGTCGGATTCGTCGTTCGCTGGGTCCACCACCGCTTCGCAGCCCGGAACACCACTGGCAGGAGGCGCGGGTCCGTTCAAGCCCGGCGAAGCGAACGAGCAGACGCGATTGTTGAGCCCTATAGCGGAAGGCAGTGGGGGCTCGACAGCAAGCACGCCGAAAGCTTCGATAATGGCCAACGGCGAGGACTATGTTAACGCAAAAGGTGGAGAGCCAAATGGAAATGGGTATGGATCGGTTAGGTTTTCAGAGTCGCCACCGAAGCTGTAAGGTCTTGTATTGGAGTGTGGGAGGCTGTTTTTGAGAGGGACTGCCCGACGACGTGCAGTTGTTGTTGTAAGCACCGTCGAAAATCGCTGTTTTCTTGGCTTTCTTGCGCTTTTCTCGTTCTTTCTTTCTTCTTCTCTCCTTATAGCGCACTGTCGTATATCGCTCTCTATCGGATATTTATGTATATTCCAAAATGCGCACATAACTCGAACAAAAAGGTCCAATCTTACTAATTGCTTCGACCATTACTTCGCTTCAAAAACAAATTACGCAACCACGTCCAAACTAAATCTTCTGAGCAAGGTCGACAACACGCTCAACGAGACTCCAATCCGCTGGTATAGGGCTCGTTTCTAAATACCCCCTCTCAAGCCATGCTTTCGCCATCGGCTGAATCGTAGTAACGATGAACGCGAACACCCAGAGGTTCCCAAACCAGCCACCAACCTTCCGCCCTGTGATCTGGCGGAAGAGCCGTTCGACGACGAGTCCAACTGCTTGCAGGAGGAAGAACGAGTTTGTTGGGAGGTCGTAACCTGGTTGACCGTCACCGATGAGCATTAGGCTGAAGAGGGAAGGTGGAGTGAGCTATAGTCCAAGGTGAGGAGAGGCCAAGTGTACGAACTTGTGGTATAGTCCACTGGCCGCGAATGCTCCTAGCATCATCCCTGGCGTGCCTGTGACCGCGCGGAGAGGGTAGCCTAGGGTTGAAAGGAACAGACGCCGAGAAAGCTGCTTGGGAGGCACACCCGTTAGGCAAGAAAGAATCTTACGGCGATGCAACTCTCGCACCTGATGCCACTCCATAGCCCAAAGTTTGTGTAATGATTCCGACTTCCACTATAAACGCAGTTCGAGGTGCCAATGGTCAGTCTTCAGGGGACTAACCCAGAAAAACGGCTCAACCGCGCACCGGTTCACCATACAAGACTGGCCATTCTGCGGGCTCTCTTGCAAGAAACGCGACGTCCGACACACCGGCGAGCGAGTACCACATCGACATGTAACACCGGACGACCATCATCACGCTCACGGGCACGAGCAAGTGCATGCCCAGGCCCAAGTCCCGGTACGCGTTCGGCGTTCGAGACGGGTCGGTGATTTGTGGGATCGTCCTCCACCAGGTGTTGATGGCGTCCACGATCAAGTAATTCCCTATCACGTCTTTTAACATGGTCTCTTTTAGCCATAGGGTGCGATCGTGCGTCGGTCGACGGGCTTGCAAGGGGGGCAAGCGGAGCCCTTCGCCTGTACCAAAGTCCCATCCCATCCCGCGGTGAGAGAGGATTAGCTCTAGAGAGTCTATATAGCCGTGGTATATTTTGAGGTACGTTGGACGAGCTGGGTCGAGGTGGTCTGGCTGCTCGCCCGGAATACGTTCTTTGAGTTTAAGTCTGCCAGATGGGGAAAGACAGTATTCCCCGGCTCTAACTACGAAGAGGACTCCTGTAGTAGCTGTATTTTCGGGTGGTTAGATTTCAAGCCCCTGGGTGGCGGGCAATAGGCGAGAGCGCCGGTGGCTTACTAAACGGTACGTTCCATGCCATGGTCCTTGGAGGGAACCACTCGAGCCCAAACGTGAGCCACCATAGCCACGGAACTATTATAGGAGTTAAAGCAAGTCTGATGTTTTGGGTGTTTGGTCGGCGAACGAGGTAGCAGAGGAAGAAGTAGAGGGCGAGAGGAGGGACAGCGAGCTGGAGCACATTGTAACGGGTTACGGGGATGCGATGTTCTTGAGCTGGAAATATCCAGTGAAAGATTGTTCTAGCAGGCAAGCAAGGTCGATGTAAAAATTAAAACGTGTATATAATTATAAAGGAGAGGAAAGACTGCATACTGGACCGCGTTAGATATGTAGTGCATTGTCCAAGATGGTAATACAGGTCTGAAAGACGCGACTGTACTACTGGATGTAGTTTGCTTCATGGTATCTGTGGGTGGGTGGTGGAAGACAAGGTAGTGGAGACGTGCATGTGTAGGTTTGGAACAAGGTGGAGGACGCACGGAGGCCGTTCAGTGACATTGCACCAAACTCCGCGGAGCGGTCATGACGTCAGCTTTGGTGTCTAATCGTGATGCAGGCTAATGAGCAATTTCGATACATCAGGGATAGTGTGCTAGTGTACAAGTAACTGCCTATCTGAGCCGCCACCGCCCATTCGCCTAAGTAGGCATCTCATCGTTTGGCAGCATCTTTAGAAGGAAGCTACAACAAGGTTCAGTTACAGCCAGCTACCAACAGCATAATTGAATCGACGTACGTGTACATCCTGATCCTTTTCGGGGTTCCGGTCATGGACTTGAGGAGCGTGCTTCCACTCTTCAATGCGGCTCTTGCTTGTTTCGGGACTATGAGGCAGCCCGCCAACGGCACCAGGACTCGAGAGCTCTGCTGGCTTCTTGTACAAGGCAAACCAAGCACCGACTCCAAGGATTCCAACCACTGCGGCTGCAAGCTGTTGAGAAAAGAAAATCCTTCTCAGCATCGATCCCTTGGGAACGGCAGAACAACTGGCGCGAACGGGGTATAACTGCGGGTCTCTCCTAGCGAATCGTCGAGCCATACGTGTAGGGTCCGGATGTGACTAAACGAGGTAATCTTCAGTTAACCGACATCGAACAATAATTTAAAGGGGAGTATGCTTACAGGGTGGACGCCGGGCTCTTTGGGTGGCAATGGACCAGGTCGTGTGTTGTCGGCCATAGTTGCTATCAAGACGGGGGGAGTAGTAGATGGAAGAGTCGAGTGGAATCTCAAATGTGACGTTCTCAACCATATCCTGAATTAGGTGCTGACCCCAATGACGTTACAGCTCGCAGGGAGGCCCTTGGAGGCTGTTTGGGCTTGTTTGCATTTGGAGGGTTTGCTTACTCAGTGTTTTTCGATCAAGAACGACGACCCTTCTCCCAGACACCGACAGCTCATCATCCATCGCGCCACACTGATTCTCTGACCAAAGCTCTCTCTTTTTGCGCAAATTTACTGCGAATAAATCCTCACAGTATACGATGGGAAAACTTAAAGACGCCATCCTTCCGCAGCCGGCGTCGTTTGCCAAGAAGAAGCGATATGAGCTTCAGGTAAGAATAGCAACCAACCGCTTCTCCCCTACGCCCATCCCATCAACCACATACCTTTTCCTAACCATTCTGCATTGTCTAGACCGTACTAGGAACTGGTTCTTTTGGCAAAGTTATCAAGGCAGTATGGAGTCCACCAGATGGGAGCCCCTCAACGGTAGTTGCCCTCAAAGTGATACCCAAGAAACGCGTCAAGGGCAACGAACAAGCCATCTGGAGCGAGATGAGCGTCCTGGATGGGCTCGATCAGCCTAATATCGTTGAGTCTTTTTCCGCTCATAACATAACCCCCCCTTTCCCCCTGGCGAGCTCACCACCGCTCCGTTCCCTCCGGGCTGTGCAGGTTAAGTTCTACGAGTGGTTTGAATCTCGGGATAAGTACTACATGTCCTTCGAGCTTGCCGTGGGAGGGGAGCTGTTCGAACGCATTGCAGCTCTGGGACGTTTTACTGAAAAGGACGCCACTCGTGTAATTCGGTACGTCTTTGCCGGCGTCTGTTCTGTCGGGCTTCGAGACCATCCCGCAGTTCCCTCACTCAGGGTCGCCCCTTCTTCCCCCTTCTCCCTCATAGGTCTATTCTCACCGGCGTGCAGTATCTCCACGCCCATGACATCGTCCATCGAGACCTAAAGTGCGTATTGTGTCATTCACCATGCGATGCTCCGTATTTATGGCGCTGCCTGACGTCACACGTTGTTCATTTCCCTTTCTCCATGATCATTTCCCCAGACCCGAAAACATTCTTTACCGAACCAAAGAGCCAGATTCGGACATTGTCATCGTGGACTTTGGGATGTACGTTGCCGCGCACATCTGATTCATCCTCCATTCACGGCGCTAACGTTGTTCTTGACTTTGAAGCGCCAAGCACCTCGACACCCCTGATGAAGTATTGCACTCTCTTGCTGGTAGCTTCGGATACGTCGCACCTGAGGTCCTGAATAACCAAGGGCACAGCAAAGCGGTCGACTTGTGGAGCACAGGGTAGGTTCTAATGCCGTTCGTTCGGACCACGAAACCGAACTGATAGACTTGCGAAAACGGCATATTAGGATTATCACCTACGTTCTCCTTTGCGGTTACTCTCCGTTCCGATCAACAGATGCTAAGGAACTCATCGCGGAAACGACCGCCGGGCGGATTGAGTTCCATGAGCGCTTCTGGAAGAATGTGTCGGGCGAGGGTACGTGTGAGAGACAAACTGATTAGCGATATGCAATGCTAATGTCTTGGCACACGATTGCAGCCAAGGCATTTATTATGACCCTTCTCCAAGTCGATCCTAACCGTCGACCCACAGCCACTGAAGCTTTACAAGACAAGGTAAATAGGTCGACGGCATTCTCATTTGCGGCAACACTAACACGACCGCCCGTCCTCCTTGCGTAACAGTGGCTCACCGAGGCTACCGCCGCTTCATCAGAAATCGATATCGGCGAAGGCTTGCGTGCCAACTTTGATCCCAAGGCCAAATGGAAATCCGCCATCTTCAAAGTCCGCATCAACAACTCCCTTGCGAAATTGAACCGCTCGGTAGAAGTACCCGTCAAGGACGGTCGTACGACCAGCGACGAGGAAGACTCGGATTCTGACGACGACGTGTCGATCTTTTCTGTGAAGAAGAAAGACCATTCAGGGCACCCAACTGCCACTTCCGTGGCTTCTGCATCCTCAAAGGCGGCCGCGGAGGGCAGCACGCAAGAAAAGGAAGCAAAGGAAAAGGAGCCAGAGAAACCAAAGGAAGCAGTTGCGACACCGGTCTCTCCACCGCCCGCGGCAGCCGTGCAGCCTCAGACC
Organism: Tulasnella calospora MUT 4182; assembly: GCA_000827465.1. Classification (NCBI taxonomy): domain Eukaryota; kingdom Fungi; phylum Basidiomycota; class Agaricomycetes; order Cantharellales; family Tulasnellaceae; genus Tulasnella; species Tulasnella calospora. The sequence goes on from KN822947.1 coordinate 349,764, forward strand.
AGTACTAAGGGGGTAACGCCCACCGGAACGCCGCAACGTCCAGGCGCTCATCCGAGCCAACAACATCATCACTACGGCCAACATCATGATGACGACTCCGACGATGAAGGTCCTAGCATGCCCGGGTCGTTCCACTTTGGCTCGCCGAAAAAGGGCAGTCGAGCCATTACGCCGGACGGTCGGTCGGAGAAAGGTGGAGTTGACGCCATAACGGAGAAGTTGAGGAGCATGGGATGGAAATGACTATGGTGGGGGTAGCACCCCATAGTAATTCTTTCAAATCGTGGTGGTCTTTAGGGTCTTTTTTTGGCGCGAGTCTAAACTGTTTTGTTTAGCGAATTGAACTGGTCAGGATCTGGTAGAATGTTTGTTGTCAACGATGTACTTCTACTGCTCTTATCGTTCTCGGTCTTTTTGTTGCTACTTTGATTGTAATACCCAGCTATGTATTCATCCCCAAATTACATGTCCTTCTATGTTCGGTTTACTAGATCCCCTCATCGGATGAAGCCTAGAGGATTGCGTCCCCTTTACGATCGGCATCACCACCTTCCATCCTGGCACTTCGACTGCCGAATTGCATGGCTCTACGAAGCAAAACCGGGTCAGCCAAGTGCCATTTGACACTATAACCCATCTTGCTGCGTACCTCTTCTTCCTTCGACTTGCCAAAACCAGACCCATCTTCTCAGCAAGCATCCTCAGCAACATCTTATCACCTTTACCCTCTTCTAATAACGGATTTATTTTCGTTTCAACGGGAAGTTTAGCGAGGAAGGATACGACTGAGAGAGAAAGGAATGGGTATCGAGTCTCTTTGCCATTTGATGAGATAACACGGTCGTCTCGTCCGAGATTCCGACTTGGGAGGCGAGTAAGATCGAGTTGGAGCTGTGAAGGTTGGATTTAGTGCCATACCCGACAGCCGAAGAGGGTAAAGCGGTATCACCTCCTCGACTAGGCCTTGCCACTTATCTCTAATGAAGGCTTTTCGGTGCCTCGAGTACCCGCCTAAAAGCTCGTCTGAACCCAGGCCGCTCAGGAGAACTCGTGCCTGACTCGTATATGGCGTCGAGATTCCATCGGAGTTGGTAACGTGCCCTATTCCCCTTGATGCAAAGAATAACGCGAGAGCTAAGCTCTGGGGAGAGTGGGTCAGTCAGACGGGCAGGAATGCTTAGCCGTTCATCGTCGACTCGCCAGGTCCATCACAGTTTGATTCGGATACATGAGATTCTGAACTTGAGGTCGTTCGCGTTGACATTCCTGCAAACGAAGCTTGATGGGTAGTTTCAACGGAGACGAGGGAACAGACGCTCTCCTACCTCATAAGGAACGTTGATTTCGACCTGCCGTATGGGCACATTTCGTTAGCATGATACAGTACACCTAATAAATAACTCACAAAATTCCATGTGCGCTCTGGGCAACACCTCCGGAGCTCTTCCGCTTCCTCTCTTCCAGTCAAGCGATCTGGGACGTCGTATGTGGACCTCCCTTGTTCCGATACGTCTTGTTCGGCTGCCTCGGAGCTAGGTCGTACCTTCTTGCCTTTTCCCGACGGCTTAGAAGCCGCTTTGAGAGTACGCGGATTCTCAAAGGCCACGTTGAGCAGGTCTATCGGTTCTGAGAGAGGCAAATGCCTGGTGCCTCAACTGTCAACCAGCGTGCACTTTACTAGGTGCCAGCTGACGGACTTACTTGTGAGCGAGATATGCCAGAACAGTGCAGTCGATCCCTCCGCTGAATAAAACTGCGACACGTGCGAAGCCTGGACCAACAGGATGGCTATGTTCATGCAGCCATTTAGGCTCCCATGGGACACCAGGACAGAAGCGAACGTTGAACATACTGGTGTGGGACATGTTGTACCCGTAACTGAACGGACTCATTTAAGATATTAAAAAAATCCTCGAGGGCTTGTGTAATGCTAGGTGATGGCGAAGACCAGTCCTCCCGAACTTCGGTGGAGGGCAAAGCGTTGTTTAAGGGCGGGATCAACACCTGACGGATGACACAATAAACAAGAGCAGATGAATAGTCTTATCGAGAGACCTACGTATTCCATGATCGAAGCAGCTTCAGTAACCCGACCAATCAATTTAGTTGCCCCTTTAAAGTTAGAAACGAGCGTCTCTGGCTCTTCGATATTGTTGAACTTGACACAGTGGATGCCATCGGGAGTGACCTCTTCAAACTCAAAGTCCGTAGATATTCCGTTGCACGATGAAGCTATGATAAAATGCGGTTGCTCCGCGGTGGGATAGTGCACTAGTAACGATCTTCGACCTAGTGGGTCTCTTGCGTAGTATAGTGTGTTGGTCGATTTCTATGGCAAGATGTCAAGCCCACACCCTGACATGTTTCCAACCGCTAGGCTTCACGGACCTGGTAAAAGACAAAAGCATATCTTGAGTGATTGGTAAGGATCCTTCAGACAGGCACCATGTTGACGATGACCCACGGCCCCTCGATTTGAGCCAGAACGTCGACTGGCTGTTCGGTTCTGGTCAAAGCCTCAAACAGCTTCTTTCCATCGTTTTCGTTTGGTAGGACCTCCAGAGGTGATAATATGAATCGTTTTCAGTTCGGATGAGTCGCGCACATGCGATAGACTCAATGCTGCCTTACGTCCAGTCCCTCAAAGATCTAAAGCGTATAAGGTCAGCCTCCAGCCGTATAAGTCCAATTTGACGACTTACCTCTCCATTCCAACACAAAATGTCTCCGTCCTGGGTAAGGTGTGGCTGAGCCGTCACACCTTGCCCTCGAAGATGAAGGACTGACGCGTAAACTGAAGCTCTGAGGGTCGTGTCACAGGAGAGAACGTCTAGTTTGACGGCTTGCTGGTGATCCGGCCCTATTTCAAGGACCTCGGGTTAGTTCGACTGGAGTCTGAGTTTCCGCAGGAGGAATTCGTACCACGAGTGGCATTAAGGGAATGGAGACCTTCGATAAGAGATTCATGTTCGATATTCGTTCGGCCCTCTAAGCCTGAGCAAAATATTGAGAAAACTAAGCCACACATTAGGGCCTCCTTATATGGCCTGTAGGTGTTTTAAGCGGTCATGGTAGAAACAAAACCAGGCCGAAGATTCAGTTTGTGTATCCCACGATTCCGCCACCATGTCCCATCTCGCCGCCCCTTTACAACCTCTTCGGATTTTGGTTCACCTGCTGAGCTTATGTATTCGTAATGTAATGACAAAGCGCATCTCGATTCTATTCCCATGATAAATGTATGATCTCCTTGAACCCCGGACCACCTCGACGTCGCAACCGGGGGATTAGCGTATCGGACCACAAGAAATACATCTGGATCTCCCGTACTCATGCAGTTCTATCTGCAAGCGTGTAGTTGTCTAGGTGTCCAGTGAAGGCACCAAGGCGACTGACACGGCGGGGATCGTAGTAGCTGAGAAAACTTTCTACGAGCACGTGAACGGTGCTTATATAGCCGATGCAACTGTACAGTTCAGGGTGCACCCCGCTCGTTCCGACGTCCTTCGCAGATCGAACTCCCCTTCATTGTTCAAAGCACGGGTGCAAGTACCAGAGTAGTCAACACATAGACGGCCTCAGTGTTTATCATGGGGTTTCATTGATCGACGGGTATCTTGAGTTAATTTGTTCGGCTGGTTCACTCTGGGCGTGGAACTTCGCCTGCTACCTCAGTAGGAGTCACGAGCAGCGATCAAAGAGCCTCCGATCACCAAGTTATATAAGTGAGGAAATACAACGCCATGAGGTGAAGCGGGCGGGATTCTTATTGTTCTTGGAACCCAGCGCGAAGAGGCTTGCAATGGGCCGTAAAACCGCAAACCACAGCCGGGTTTCAAAGCTTATACAATCCTTTGCGACGTCGGAATTGCAACCAATTTTGTTCAAGACTGTCACGTTTCTAAGGTTCTCTATCGGTTCTCTCTGGCTTTTTGCCGGTCACTGACAAAGTGTGCGCGCCATGACGATCCCCAACACTTTGTCCCTCATCCCTCAGCCTCAGGAAGGATGCGCTCTGACCTTGCCCCACGCACCGTTCTGCCAAAGCGCCCCTCTACCCATAAAATGGCCGCTTGGACCCAGTATCATTTTGTTCCGTATCTTCCAGTATTCCCGCCTCAATCATCTAAAGTTCCTTAGAACCTTGGCCAACTTCTCACTCGATGTCTGGTACTATCGAGATTGACATGGATTCAGATGGCGTTTCTTTGATTGTATGTCCCCTATCACCGTTACCATGTTTTAAACGCGGTCCAAGCGCATAGCTTCTCAAACTCTTTCCATAGACGCTGCCAGCCTCAAGCTGTCGCACGATGCATAAGTGTCAAACCTGTTACAAGGCGTTCTCCCGATACACAGACATCCGGCGACATACGGATGCGGTGCATCTTAAGATCAAGTAATACGCACGCTTTGTCCACGATCTTCGCACCCTTTCACTAAGACGCGGCGCTTTGCCCGAATACAGGAGCTTCAAGTGTGAAGTTTGCGGAAAGTCATTCGCACAAAAGATCGGGCTCCGGACGCATATGAACGGCCAGTACGTCATTCCTAGTATCGCTTGCTCACTTAGGGATGACTTTACTGAACTTCTCGTATGTTTCAGCTCTGGAAACGCGCCATACGAATGTCGGATCGGGTGCGGACATCCACCTTTCCGTGACCCTTCCAGTCGAATGCGTCACGAATATGAAAAACACGCTCCTCCTGGATTTGAGTGCCCAGAAGGGTGCGGAAGGTGAATAGATGTCTTCATTCTGAGTTCACGTCCAGTCGCCAGATTAACAAACCATCCTTTGTTCGTCCCGCGGCAGCTTCAAGCGCAAGGACGCGCTCAAGGCTCACGTCGTCCACCGTCATCGCGACAAGGCATTTACATACACCGAAGAGCAAATGTCGAGCAAGATGAGCCGCGCGAGGTTCAACGAAGAGTTTCTTCGGCCGGCGATCGAGCGGGCCAAAGCGCGTCGCCGCGTCGAAGGATACGTCTCGGACGAAGATTACGATGCTTCTAAATCGGCATTGGAGGACTCGAACAAACCGCTCGCGTTGGTTAGCGATGCGCCTCTCGCTGCCGCAGTACCGTCCAACTCGGAGGGCGAGTCGGTCCTGGTTGGACGAGGCGTGACGACCCTGGATCCGCAACAATCGAGCGATTCGTTGGAGCATCAAGAACATGATGATACACCTATGAAGTCGCCAAGGGCTTCGTCACAATTCGGTCAATGGGTTCATACTCGAGACGCGCTGAAGCCACTCGGACACTCTCCTCGAATGCAGACCACACCTCCGAGAAGCGCCGCGCCGTCCCCTCCCACACCTCCTCTTCCAATGTCCGGGCGCCAAATCCCTCACTCGCCTCAACGGTCCTCCCCACTTCGCTCGACGCCCATCACCGCCGCGCCTCGCCTCGTTCCCAACGAGCTGCCGACGGGGACACAGAGCTCACCGATCAACACAACGTTCCCCGCCATGACGTCTCCCACAGTAACATTCACCAATAACAACGCTCTCGGACTCGATTTCAGTGGACCCGGCGGGGGTAATAATCATGGATTGCCTTATTTTTCGTCATCCGTGGCTCGTCCAATTCCGGCCTTCCCGACTGGAACGACCATCGATCCGACCAAACATTATTATCGAAGAGTAGTTGAGCTCCCGATTGGCTCGCACGGACAAGGCTTCTTTTCTAGTCCTCCGTCACTGATGGGTTCACCCACGCTCAGTCCCGCGCACCAGCCTGTTGATGCGAATGCGGTGACGCTTGGCGGACTCTCCCCGTCAAGCCGTGGTGTGACGGATCCTTCGTTCTTGGAAGACGAGATAATGATTTAAGCGGGGGTGCTAGGAATTTGATTTTTGATATGATTATGGTTTGGTGGCTGTTTTCTTATATATGTAGTTTGCTATCTGCTTGAATCTTATCAAATGCATTCGAGCTCTTATGTCTATATATCTCACACCCATGCACCCGCTTCCGAACTAATTGCGACGGGTCCGAGCAAGCCAGATTTGAACGATCGCCGCAATTTCAAACGACGAGCATGGGAGTGTAGTGTGCAAGGCAAGTTACGCCACGAGATTCGGACCCGATGCTCAATCTGGCGAGGGTAGATCAGGTACACCCCACTGCCACTGATGGTCCTCCTTCAGGTCCACCTTGCACCAATGGCTTGAAGAGCATATAACCAGCCTCAATACTGAGGGGAATGTAAGGAAGATTTTTCCTCTTGCATATTGCAGCGATCGTTGCACCCTCCCCTCCCCTCCCTCTGCCCAATGCGCTCCACATTCGTTTTCACACTCGCTCTCTCCATTCTACTGTCTGTAACAGCGGGATCAAATCCTCAGAATCCAGCCCGTGCGTGGGGTAGCAGGAACGATGAGCTGGCAGGCGCAGAGCCCAATTCACAAGTCAAACGCTTCCGCACCAATGGAGAGAGGTTTCGCGGGGATTAGGTCCTCTACCGCCAAAGATGAAGGCGAAAAAGAAGCATGTAGTAAGCTCGAACTGGCTTGTCGTGTTCAACAGAGAATGCATATTGGTGAAGTCTTTAAAGCAGGCCAAGTAAAAGAGGCGCTGTAATGAACGGGTGTTGGTTGGTCTAGTGCCCATCCACACCACCCCTTTGTATTGGATATGCTTTTGGATGATATTATTTAATTTACCTTTCTATGATGAAAGGAGTTGGCACCTCGAGTGATCGCGCTGGGGAACTCGGGCCTCGGCTTGACCCGCCAAGAAAACGCGTCTGGGTGTTGCTATCTCTGGAGCCACATGGACAGGAAGGTCCGGTCGACATGGTCGGGCTTCACGTTTGCGAAGTAGTTGGCCCTGTCGTCGCGATGAGCTCATCCGTGACGAGGAACGGGTGTGGTTGGACGAGAGTAGCTAGTGAGTAGCTAAAGTTATCCTCGTGCCGAGAATTTTCATAAAACTCAGTCCAAATCGGAATATCGGACGAGTTCTTGAGACGATCACGAGAGGAGACCCCTTGAGGCCGGGCGAGTGCGAATGTTGCAGGTGCCCTGAATTGGCTTGTTCCTTGTTACGTGCTAAAATGGGACCATGGTGCGCTTTGGACATAAGGGTGTGGTACGATGTGAGGTGGCACATGCACGGTCTTGCCTAAACCGCCACAAAGCGAGAACACCAAACGTCCGTGATGATCCTGAGTCTGAGATTCCGTGCACGTTCCCCGGTGAGGCCGTGCGAGGAGGATTGGCCCATGGGTCATGATCGCAGGCGGGAAAACAATTCCAAGGATCCTGGAGGTCGTTGTGATTTCCGCCCCCGCCCCTAGGTTCTCTCCTGCTTCTCAGTCCGAATCGAAACCATCCCCCCCCTCCCTCCCATCAATTCTCGACGCCAGCAAAAAGAATCGCGCTGTCAAAGACGAAGAGCAACGACGACAACAGCCAGCAAGGCATCTAGTACAAAGTTTCGGGCGGCATAGGACGAAACCAGTCGAACCATCTCCCATTTTTGTGGAGCCCAACCTTCTTCTCCCCAAAAGGCCCCTGAGGTCTTTGCATCACGCTCTCCAGCATCCTACTCCCATCCTCTGCTCTCTACCCTCTACTCTCGATTCCGACTAGATCCTAGGCTCGAGCTTTTCTCTTTTTCCATGCTATGGACACCCAATCTGCTGCTCGAGCGGTTCACTTTAGTCAATCTTGCGTCCTCATCCTAGACCATGAACTCACCGTGCCCAGCCTGTCCCCCTCTGGGGCTACTGGAGCCATCTTTCGGGCCTTCAACCCAATCGCAAAGGGATTCGCACTACATCTGCCTTCTACCCTTGGAGGAAGGGGAGCGCATGCTCGACGATCATCGTCGACCGAGTCGAGTGCCCTCCAAGTGGCCGACGATTCGCCTGGTGCCACCAGTCCGAGGCTGGGACGCCGAGTGTCAGGGTAAGTCCTCTCCTCTCTCCAGGAAACCTACAAGAACCTTATCGCGATATACGATTGTATTGTAGAGCGAGGAAAAACTCCTTGACCGCATATCCATCGGTGCAACTACCCCTTCGCAGCTGCCTCAAGACCCCGCAACGGGATATCCCACCAACACCCATATCCCCAACCGTACCCGGCTCATTCAACCACTCTCCTCCTCCATCACCCGTGCACGTTAGAGGCCGTTCCATGTCCCGGTCTTCACCTCCCCCAAACTCGGTATCGACCTCACCCCCTCCAGCCCCCGCGCACCACCTCTGCATTCCCACAGAAATCATCCCACTTCAACCTTGCTGCGATACGTGCAACGAGGTTACCGACCTTGCTTACTCCATGGGCAATTCGTACAGGATTTCCTGGAGTCCAGCTGCTGCAGCCAAGAAGAAGCGGGATGATGCAGAAGAGAGGGGAGATATTCTGGCCGGCTTGAAGAGGGCTTGCAACTACAAGTGGAATAAGATGATGGATGGAGCCGACGGCGAGGACGAGGGGGACGATGGGTTTGGTGGACCTCTCTCGGACGAGAGCGACGAGTGCCCCGGACTGCACGCGACCTCCTGTCCACCCGGGTCAGCCGCGGCTTTGGATCCTCTATCGAAGCTAGATGGATTATCAAGGTCTCCAGCTGCATCAACATCATCCCTCAACAAAGATTGGACTCCAGACAAGTACTACGACTCTGAAGATGAAGACCAAGACTTATTCCCGTTGCCTTCGCCCTCGATGTCACCCCAACCCTCTCCGCTCACCGGTTCTCCTGCATCGTCCGCAACACACCTTCCTTCATCTACGCGACCAATCTCGCCCCTCGTAAACACGCACAACGGCTACCCTCCTGTCTGTCGGTCGCACTTCCACGGTCAGCCCAGCTTGGGCTTGCCCCCCATCGCAGGTTCCGCACCGGCATCTCCCGCGGCAGGATCCGCCCGATCCTCAGTCGTCAGTTTATCAGACGCCGGCAGCGGGCGCAGTCGTGGCAGTGGTGCGTCAGAGTTTGCTTACTGTGTCAACACATTGTGTTTATCTAACCGGCGGTATCTTCTTTTGTAAACAGTGCAATCGCATCATTCTCGTGGACCGTCCCCGATCCATGTGGTAGCTTCCACCAATGCAGCTCGGCAACATCTCGACGCACCTTCAATCGCGACCGCCTCGACGGGTTCATCTTCTCGAACTGGCAGCTCCGGGCGGATGTGGACGACGTCATTCGTCCCCCCGCCGCTCCCGACTCGCAAGGACCTTCAAGGCCGGAAATTGGTCGGAGCAGAAGGCACCAGCAAGTCTCCTCTACTCGCATCTGGCAGCTCTTCCAAGTCGACGAACCTCAACACCACCGCTGCCTCCAAGTTGAAAGGCGAGCGAGATCGCGGTGAACGGGCCAATCCACCACCCATGCCGACGTATTCGGGTGCTCAGCGGGAGATCATGATCGTGGCGTCATCAAAGGACCGCGAGCGAGAGAGGGAACGCGAGAGGGGAAGCGCAAGCCAGCAGCCGAAGCAAAGGACGAAAGAATCTGGAGACAAACCGCTTCCGCTGCCACCACTGATCAGGAATCCAGCCTCGACTCAGAGCTCAGACAATACGCCCGACTCCACGCCTAGCGGCTCCCGAAGTGGGAGCGTCGCTCGACGGAACGCGGGCTCGCCATACTACGACGACTGCGAAGATGCCATGGTAGACCTCAGCTTATCCCGCGTCCCGACCGCAACGGTGCTCAACACTCCGAAATCCGCTCGATCTCAGTATGGCGCTCAAGAAGACGATCAACTCGGGCCCTTGACTAGTCCCGTCACCAGCCCCGCCAAAGCGCGTCGTGGGGGTTCGATATCCCAACAACAGCAACAACAGCCAACTCCACCCCGGACAGTGCTCAAGCGTGCCCTGTCGGGTCAGAATTTGAAGATCAACACCTCTTCCAGACCCTCAGCGTTGGAAGAGGCTGTCGCTGCGGCTGCGAGTTCGCGGGAGGGTCGACAACACCGCAGGAGCTCCACTGCGGACGTCGTTGACGAATCCGGGGTTCTCGTTACCCCATCTCGGACGGGTGGCGGTGACTCGAACCGCAACAGAGCTTCGAGCATCAAGAGACTCTGGAAAGGCATTGGGAGTATCACCAGTGGCATCGGGGCTGCTGCTGGAGCAGTTTGAAACCTTCTCGGTCTCCTTCCCCGGGTGTTTGGGAGTTTTTTTTGCCGCAGCGCATGCGGTGTTGTTCTTTCTCCATTCTTCTTACCTCTCTCTCTCTCTCTCTTTGGGGATTATTTATCAACTTTTTTTTTTTACTTTCACATTATCAGGATACGACGTACTGGTTTTAACGTAACGTCTCCGGAGCCTCTCGTTGATTTCTCTTTTTCCTTCTGTTCATACTCTGCATTTTTCTTACTAGGTAAATAGGATACATAGTCCGTAATGAAATCACCGATGTTTCACCACTTGACGAAGGGGTGCCAACCCTTGACCGGGGAACTCTCAAGACGCCGACCGAGCAGACCCCAGAAAAACATATAACGGCTGTGCGACCACAACTGGCTCCCGAGCACAAAGTTGGGTTAGACGACACTACCATGTACATCGTGATAAGGATGAGTACCAATATGAACTCAGCTTTGCCTTCCTTTTCGGGACGAGGACGGGTTCCCCCTGACCGGTCCTGGGTAAGACACCGACGACATTGCGAATGACAACCAGAAAACCGGTCAGTTCTCCCATATTGGATGGGACTCCTTCTACCTCAAATAAACCTCAGGGTCGCTTACGGAAAACTCGGTACGATGGTTGAGCCTATAGACGATTCCATTGTGGCGGGTTTTCGAGAGAAGACTCCCTTTGAGGTTCCTGCGATTGTCTAAGTAGAGGAGGGAGCCAGTGTGCCCTCCAGCTGAACGTCTTGGGTTTCTCGAGGAGCTTTGAACAATGGCTCGCGTTTGCTGGTACGCCGACCTGGCGCCCGAGAATGGTGTCGACGTCGTGCTAGAAGGGTTAGCCGGCCCATTGCCGCCTCAGGGCCGGAGCTCGCTGGCGCAGTCCGGAGGGGTCTCAAAAGGCTCTCAGCAGCAAATTTTCGGCGTGTCTGGGCAGTTCAAATCTGGGACAACTGTCTGAGATTGTCAAGTGGTTCTAAATTGGCCCAAGGATGACATAGATGCAAGTGTAAAAACGGGAGCTAAGGGATTAGGGTGTCAGGCCTAAACAGGTAGAACTCCTGAGGAGCTGGTAGGACGTACCACAAGGTAGGCGGGCATTGAAGAAGGAATTCCCAACAATTAGGTGATATACATCCCACTCACTCATCTAGCATCTCGGGATCCTTGTTCAGTAATCGGCGTAGATCACTCATCCAGGATTTGAATTGAGGGTTTTTTTTTGCTTCTGAGCAGAGACTCAGGGAAACATCATCTAAAGCTGGCAGAGATCTCTTTGCCCTTATGGCCAGGAAGTGGCGACAGACCTTCAATTTCTCGATGCACGACCACTCGCAGGGCCCATCTGAGCCCGAGAGAGTAAGTCGACGAAGGAGAGGCCAGCAAGATGCTGGGGGTAGGCTGTCTGCGTCCTCCAGAATGTCTGTCCAGAAGGGTAAGATGACCCCAGCTGTATAGCGTGAAAGGGAAAGATGTTCGATGTTTGGAAAAAAGTTGCGAAGAAATTTCGGAAATGGGGCCGCAACAACCGGACTGATACGCGGCAAGAAAGAGACGTCCAGGGTGGATACGGATGGTATTGAATGGATGGCGGTATCATCCATCCACGGGTATCGAGCACTCCACGTGTCCTTGAATCCAAGGATTACCAACCAAACTTCTTCTAGGTTGGGGGCCTCGAGATTAAGTAGCATGTAGGCCAACAAGCCACTGTCAAATCCGCTTAATGCGAGGCATCGGAGCCTTGGTGTTAAAACTGCCCGCCCTTTGTGATTCCTTGTCGGAAGCCGGTTTCGGACGATATCCGTTTTACTTTCTCCAATCAGCTCCAAGGTCTCCAGCCGTTCGCTCTGGGCAAGGATGTCCCACAGGTGCTCTAGCGGCCATCGTTCGAACATTGCCGAGGACAGTGATAGGTGCTGCAGTTGACTGATGGCCGGTGATGGTAAAATCGGTCGGAGGTGGACCAGTGACACCGACCGAAGGCCCCCAGCGCCTCTCGGAAGTGGAATAGGACGTGTAAACGATACTACTTCCCTCGGATCCCAGAGATCCAGCTCCAGACATTCTAGTGCGGGGAGTTCGAGGATCATCAGGGATTCCTCCAGCTGCTTCCATTGGGTGGACCCCCCGAAGCCTATCTGCAACCGCAGTTCTCGTGTACGACTCGCAACATGGCCCAGCAACCCAAAGACACCAGGAAGCTTAGGGCCGACCCGGATGGCAATGCGAATGGCGATGTCCAGGTTCTGCGAGCCCGACCGGGTGAGACAGGCTTTGGCCAGTTCAAATGTGGCCGGTCTATCGGTGATTTCTATGCGAGTCCAGAGGGTTGGGGTGGCTAAGGCAACCTGACGAACATAAGGGGTCGAGAGAGTGGTTCGGATTAGGTCGTCGTAACGCCGACCCAGTAAGCGATTGTTCGAGGTGAGCAGGTGACGAAGGATGATGACAAGGATTTCGGGAGGGAGGCTAGATATGCTTGAGGGTTGAACAGAGTGGCCGCTTTCCATGGTGTCTTCGATAGATGGTTAGTATGCGAGCTTGACAACCGAATTTATGGAACGTACCTAACGGCGTTTGCTGTTCAGGGTGGTGGTGATGGTAAACCAATTCGCACAAAGCCGAGCGGCGGTGCCAAAGATTTCAGAACAATAGATTTCTGGGAGACACGAGTTCACTAGGAGGTCGGGAAAGAGAAAGAGGACCGCTGATCACAAATGGCGGAAAGATGCAAAACACGAGATGACCGAACCGTGGGAACTCATTATCAGCAGGTTCTTGGATTGGTCAGTATTGTCAAGTATAATCAATGTAGACATCAGACATCACATCCGAGAATGCTCTCGACGGGCGTCGTGCAGAGCAGATGATTTATAGCGGTCCCCCGGGCTGAGGTCAATTAATGTACCTCCGAGGGGTCCCAGAGGGTTTCAGATCAGTGGTTGTCGCCGTGCCACGAGGATTGAAGTACAGGAGCGAGGTAGTTATGTGGCAAAGAGAGGACCGGGGATATATAGATTGGACGTGTAATTAGGGAGAGATTTTAGCAAAACATTGAGAAAGGATCGCGTCGTTGTCGGGAACGGCCGTTGCGGGTTAGCGTAGCTGGCTTCCGTCCATCTAGGCGCCCTGGCGAGACAAAGGGGTCAAAAGATTACACCACCAGCACTCATCTGGAGCAGAAAGCAATGGAATACCCATAAAATTTGATAGAACGCACTGCATGGGACCACGGATTAAGAAAAAAAATCCAAAACCGGCTGATATACATCCCATAGCGCGCTCACCCAACATCTATGGAGCATCCTTGTTCAGTAATCGGTGTACATCATCCATCCAGAGTTCGAATTGAGGGTTCTTCTTCGTGTCAGGGCAGACATCTAGGGAAACATCTTCCAAGGTTGGCAGTGCCCTCTTTGCCCTCACGGTCAAGAAGCGGCGACATATTTGTAGCTTCTCGATGCATGCCAACTCGCATTCATCCGAACCTGAGAGAGTGAGTCGGCGAAGGAAAGGCCAGCAAGATGCGCCCGGTAGGGTGTTTGGGTCTTCCCAGATGTCTGTCCAGAACGGTAAAAGGGAGCTAGCTTGACCCCGTGCGAGGGAAAGGTGTTCGATGTTCGGGAAGGTATCGTGAAGGAATTTCGGGAATGGCGGGGTGACTGTGACATCGCCGCTCTGGACCCGCGGCAGGAAAGAGATGTCCAACTTGGATACGGATGGGATTGGGCGGATTGTGATAGAATTTATCCACAGATAGCGGGCACTCCACGTGTCCTTAAATCCAAGGATTACCAGCGAAACTTCCTCTAGATTGGAGGCCTCGAGACCTAGAAGCACATGGGCCAACGAACCACTGTCCAACCCGGCTATGGTCAAGCGTCGGAGCTTCGGTGTTACTACTGCCCGCTGTCCTCGATTGTTTGGCGGGAGCCTCGCTCGGACGACATCTGTTGTACCTTCGCCAATCAGCTCCAAGGTCTCTAGGTGTTCACTCTGGGCGAGGATGTCCAACAAATCATTTAGCGGCAATTTATAGAACGCTGCCGAGGACATTGATAGGTGTTTCAGAAGTCTGATAGCAGGTGCTGGTAGAATAGGTCGGAGGTGGGCCAGGGATACCGACCGAAGCCCTGCAGCACCGGCCGGAAGCGGAACAGGGTGCGTCGGCAACCAGGTCTCAGTCGGATCCCAAAAATCCAGCTGCAGACACTCTAGTGCCGGGAGCTCGAGGGTTTCCAGGAAACGGTTCAGTTGGTCCCTCTGAATGGACTGGCCAAGCCCAATCTGCAGCTGCAGTTCACGTGTGCGACTAGCCACATGGTTCACTAATGCGAATACACCAGGAAGCTTGGGACCGACCCGGATGGCCATGCGAATGGCGATGTCTAGCTTCTGCGACCCCGATCGGTTCAGACAGGCTTTGGCCAGTTCAAATGATGCCGGGTTGTCGGTGATTTCTACGCGAGTCCAAAGGCTTGGGGTGGCTAGGGCCACCTGACGAACATAAGAGGTTGAAAGGGTGGTTCGGATGAGGTCGTCGTAACGTCGACCCAGTACGCGATTGTTCGAGGTGACCAGGTGGAGGATGACGGCAACAATTTCGGGAGGTAAGCTGAATACGCTCGAGGGCTGAACGGAGAGGCTACCGCTTTCCATAATGCCTTCGACAGCTAGTTAGTATGCGAGCTTGACAACCGAATTTGTGGAACGTACCTAGCGCGGCGTTTAGACAGTGAGGACTGAGCAACTTGCACAAGCTGGGCTGCAGTCACTGACTGTGATATAGCGCAAAATTTCTCGAGAAAAGAGTTTACTGCAAGGTGAGGAGAGAGAGAAAGCCGACTGACGAACTGATGAAAGAAAAGACAAAGGACCTCCCAACGCGGCGGGAGAACAACGAACCGCGGGAACTCATTATCGGTAATTTCCGGGCCAGTCAGGATTGCAACTTGCAGAAACGAGGCATGAAGGCCGCCAAAACGTTGCAGTCCGTCTTGCTGGATGGGGGCAGCCATGGCCCTCCTCCGCCTCGAGCATTGCAGTCACCGACTCCCACCACCACAACAACCACCCACGCAACAGCGTCTGCCTCTTCCCACATGAACACCGATGGCGAACCAACGCCTGTAGCAGATCCGGATCAGCAAACATTGGCCCAAACAGACAGGAGGATAAGAAGGGACCTCGACCTCGTGTTAGCCGGGAGCGTTATCACCAAGTCCTACGATGGAACATCCCAATACGCCCGCAGCGGCATCTCAGCCTGTGGTCTCGCAAGCTGCAATGCCGTCCGGATCACTCTGCAGCTTGAGCGTGACGGGACTACGGGCGTCGACTTGCTGCGTCAAATGATGACCAGGCAAATCGTCGAGGTGGGTGGGCGCCTTTGTCACACCCCGCTTGTTCAATGCTCATACACCTCCTCTCTTCAGGACATTATTCGGATATGCCCACATTGGAAGTCCCCTGCCCACCTAGAAGTTGATGAGATCCACAAGGTTCCGATGTTCTCCCACTCGCTACGCCTGGAGGGTACCGAACCGGAAACAGGCAAACCAGATTTTGCAAGTTTGACTAAGTTATTCAGGTCAGTATGCTGTTGCCGTTAGGTTTGCCTATAACTGAAGTAACTGTGAAGGCGACTGCAAACGTTAGCAACTGAACACCAGCAGTCTGTTGGAGCGGTCCTCACCAAGCCACCAGAAATATTCGCGCTCTTCGCCATCCTCACCCGGCTCCCACCTCCAGGTCCACCAACTGTGTTGGTTATTTTCGACTCTCACCCTCGTCCACAGCGAAATTTGAACGGCACGTCATTTTCGTTCTTCATTAACCCAACCGCTGCGGCAGGATACCTGAGCCGACTACTCTCTGTCGACCCCTCGCTCGCTAAGGAGATGGGTGAGGACTGGCAGTTACAACTCCTCCTGCAATACTCCGTCCACCTGTTCTTTGCCACCGAGCCTTCATCTCAAGCGGACCTCGAAACCGAAATTGACGATGCCAGCACCACCATCCTCGACATGAAGTCAGACCTTGTGGAACTTCGCAGCAAGTCGAACGAGTTGAAGCTCAAAGACGCAGTGGCGGAAAGTCGGATTACCCAGCTCGAGCAGGAGTTACAAGCTCTGAGGGAGGAGCTAAAGAAAACGAAAAAGTCGGCCAAAAAGGTGGAGAAGGAGCGGGATAAATACATCGCGGATTTGGAGGAAGAGAGATACAGGGCGAAGCGGAGAGCTAGGAGCTTGTCAAATGCTCGACGAGAACGAGAGAGGGAACAAGAAGCTGGACTCTTTGGCTTCGTCACCAACCTATTTGGAGGCCCATCGCCGTCATCCTCTAGATACGTGGAGAGCAGAGGCACGTCGTATCGGCGTAACGAGGATCCGTCGTATCGCCGCGGGGAAGACACGTCACATCGGCGTGGCGAGGATATAACATATCGGCGGAGCGAGGATACACATCGGCGAGGCGAGGATAGAAATCGGCGCAGCGAGGACACGAGGGGCAGCCGCCGGCACACGGATCGTGACGAGACTCCTCGTTCATCCCGTCGACAGAACACAACCACTACTAGTAGTAGCCGCAGAGATCACAGGGAAAGAGACCGAGATACTACCCCTCGACCTCCCAGTCCTAAGGCTCGAGGTTCCTCATCCCAACGCGAAGCTGGTCCCTCGACCGTCCCTAGCTCCACTGTCGTCCCCACAAGCACAGCACCCTCAGCAATTACTGTTACCCCTACTCCAGAGAAGAGACCTAGGAGGTCGTCTCACCGTCAGTCCGATCTCAGCACAGCACAAAGCCCAACGATGGTTCAAGAGTCTGTGGCTCGGGGCAGGTCCCGTGTACGGGATCACAAACAATTACCTCCTCTCATTATTCCAGAACCGACTGCGTCTTCCAGCAAGAGGAAAGGTCGCCGGGATAGCCATAGCACCAAACCAATGCCTCTTCCCAAAACCATCCCCACCCCACCGCCAGGCTTCTTCCCCGACGAGAAGGAATTCTTTGGGGATCCAGTACCTCCAAAGCCACTGACATTCGAGTGCAATATTTGCTTCCAAACCAATCGCGAGGAGGATCTAGCGCTTTTCGACGGTTGTGATCACCTATTTTGCAGGGACTGCATGAAAGAGTACATCGAGACGACAGTGAAGGATCTGAAGAGATACCCTATTCTATGTCCGGTATGCAGGGTGAAAGCAGGGCCGGAGGAAGGAGGTGGGACTTGAGGGTTATTATTTCATTCTACATTTATGGGTTTAATGTTCTTGGATTTTCATTTTATTATAGTTGTAACACGAGACGTGATCGAGATTGCCGGACTGTCCGAAGAGCTCATCGAGCAGTGGGTGGAACTGCAACTTGCCAAGCACGCAGTCAATGTAGATTGCAAAAAGTGTGTGCACACAAAGATGTTATGCCCTCGGGGTGGCTCCTAACTTTTGGCGTGGCCTCGAAGTTGTGGGGTACAGGTCCGAATCGATCGGGAGGATTTCATGACTGCACCACTCGTCGCTTGTCCGCGACCAAACTGCGACTATATATGGTGCAAGGCCTGCTTACAACCCGTAGAAACCAAAAGACCGGAAGATCATTCTTGTGACGGTATGGTGGAATTGGCCAAGTTGATGCAGTCTCAAAGATGGAGACGGTGTCCAGTACGCTCGCTGAGGCCTTCTCAAGACGGCGCTTTCTGACCAACCTTCTCCGCTAAACCTTCAGGGCTGCCAGACTCCCATAGAACGCTTCGAAGGATGCAACCATATGACGGTAAGGCAACATGCGAGTGTCGTACAGTGGAAACTGAATTCCCTTCCTTGTCCTAGTGCACTGTGCCAAACTGCAACACGTGAGCTGACTTACAGCTTCCGAGTGCTATATGCGACTCCAACTGATTGTCTCCATTTGTAGGCACTTTTGTTACGTCGACGGAGATATGATAATTCAGAGTCAGAGAAAACCGGAGATTGATGTTGCCATCCAGAACCATTATGGACGCGCAGACCACGGGTTGTTCGACATTCCTCCGGACGTCTAAAGAACGCTCACCATTCTAGTGTTGTCAGTTGACAACGGGACGGACAGTTGAAGAGTCCATCTTGCAAAATTCAAAACCATGACAAACGCCTCTCCATCCTCGTCGCTACCTAAAACGTTCAGCACAAGAGAACAGAAAGAACCTTACATCTCCACGACAGCTAGGTCTATTTTACAGTTTTGAGCCTCTTGTTTCTTAGCTTTCGCTCGGTCGGACTGACGGTATTGTAATGGGGTTCGAAGCAATACCGATTAAAACATGTTTGAAAGTGGTACATAAAATGTCAGGCATGAATAAGTTCAACATACAGACGCACGATGCAGATTTGTTTTCTTTTTATGAAGCGGCAACCGTTGGAGGAGTTTCCTTGACCGGTGACGCTTTTTCAACCCCAAGGACCGCTGCAACGTCCTCTTCCTCGGGACCGTCAGATTCTGGTTCAGACGACTCTTCACCAACAGCAGCGATGCCCTTAGATGGTTCTTTTAGAGCTGTAGCTACTACAGCTTGCGTTGTGGGTGCGGATTCGGCCGCCTTTTTTGCCCCGCCCCCATTCTCATCGCTCATGTCCGCATCACTGTCCTGATCCTGCACCCAATCCGACATCGTGACATCCTGATCAGCTTGCTGACGCTGCAAAGCCTCCGAAGGTGCTGGCTGACCGCCGACGTTGCGCACAAGTCCGAGCGGGAAGGTCGTCTTCATAACCTCCGCTTCGATGCCAAACGGTGTTCGGTTCATTCTCTCAATAATCGAGGCGTATTTGTCCCCTGAGTTAATGTCCGTGTCCGTAGAGGTCGAGGCGAAGGATGGCGGCTGGATGGAAACCTGGTCGTAGGCTTCTTCCGTATGGGATTGTGATTCCGTTACGGGGGTTTCAACGACCACTGGAATTTCGGTCTCAATGGAGGCACCCGCACCTCGCCCCCGACGCGGCTGAACTCTCTTTTTTGATTGCGAGGCTTTGATCTGCTCTTTCGAATGAACTCCAGGAAGTGCAAATTGGAAGGATGAAGGAGCGTGATTGGGATCTTCCTCTTCATAAGAATCGATCAATTCGTCCTCTTCTTCCGGTGAATCGGCTCTGGCAGGAACTGGGGGAGTCGCTTTAGGTTGAGGCGACTTTCGCTGTTTCTTCGTCTTCCTTGCAGGAGCAGGAGGCGGTGGCGGTTGCACGACGATTCCATCCTCATCGTCCTCATCGAGCTCGGAGTCTCCATCATCAACGGGCCGAGCAAACGAGGATCGCTTTCGCTTCTTCTTTGTCCCTTTGACTTTAGGAGCTGCAGGCTCCGCACTTTCCTTTTTGGGTGCGGTCGATCGCCGAGGTCTACTCTTTGCAGACGGTTTTGAACCTTGAGCGGCTCCATCATCCCCCGCCAACTGATCTTCTTCCTCGTTGTTGGTCGGTGCAGCCTGGTCTTCACCGTCCGCGGTCACGTCCATCGCAACGCCTGTACCCAATTCGCTTGCGAGAGTGTCCTCGTCTGCCTGTTGCAGCAAGGTTTTGTCGTCCCCAACGGACGGCGCGAAAATATCGACTTTGACATTGGCGAGCTGACTGGGTACTGGACCCCGGTTCGGACACCGACCGTATTGCGCGTGTCTTCGCAAGGCATCTTGCCGACTGAACTGCTTGCCGCTAAACAAGTCCGACGCTAGGTGAGCTAAGGCCATAACCCAGGAACAAGCGAAACTCGTACCATTCGCATATATGAGATCTTTCACCGGTATGAGTAGCTTGGTGCCGCTTGCGATCGTGTTCACGGACGAAAGCCATGGTGCTATCGAAAGGAGCAAGAAAGTCAACTTTCCGCGCTGGGCGAAAACGTGGACCCTTTTCCTCACCATCCTGCAAAGGTACAAGGGTATGACTTCTTCCCCAAATGAGTCTTGATGTGCGTCACGACGGTATGCTTCTTTGGGAAGATATGGTCGCAAATCTTGCACCGGAACTTGGTCGTCAACGGTACGCCGTGGAAGGTAGACGGACCGGCCACCGTCGTTGCCCAAGGGTACGATCCTGGGTCGGCGATGTTGACCGAATCCCCAGAAGCCGAGTCGACGACGGTCACGCTCGAGTCCAGCACGTCCACTTCCTCGTACAAGTCGTCGGGGCGTTGGTCTGCGAGGTCCTCGGGAACGTCGCGCGTGACGGGGGTGATCTTGCGCCCAGCTCCGTTCCGTCGAGACTCGTTAATGTCCGGAGGGGAAGGGTAGTACGAAGGTGAAGTAAGACTTGCGAGTCCCGGGATGGTTTTCGGTTGAGAAGAGCTCGCGTCCTCGGCACCCGCATGCTTCTTCTTCTCTGCCGCGCTGGAAGTGACGGGAGGAACGCTCGTGGTTGGCACCGGTGGGAACGCCGGTCGTCTCAATGGCTAACCCCGGTACGCGAGCGAAAACATGCCAGAAAAAAAAAAAAGTTCAGTGAACAAGTCACGACCAATCCCCAATTAGTAAAACAAATAAAAAAATTGGCGCGCACTACTCACATCAACAAGCCCATAAGGATACCCAATCCCATACGACGGTATCATCCCGACCTGAATACCCCCAGCGGGGCCGTACGGAGCCGCATGGGGGTTAAACGCGACTGCAGCAGCGTGGTACTGCTGCTGATACGTGTGCTGGTTCTGCATGAAGCTGTACGGATTGTAATGCGGTGGGAAAATCGGCATCGCAGCCAGATTCCCAGGAAACGTCGTCGCCGTCGCTGTTGGTGATGCATGGGGATGGGGAGGAGGGGGGTGTAACGCAGCGGTCGTGGGGGGCGTGGTACCAACGGCGGTGGTGGTGCTGTTCGATGGCAGCGCCACCGGAGAAGGTGCGACTTGTCTGTAATACGGGACCACCCCGGGCGGTAAATACGGATTCAGCATGGGTCCAGCTGTTATAATGGGTGTAAGATTGCCAGCAGGAGGTCCGTTGGCCGATGAGGACGCTGGGGGTTCTTCAGATGGGTTTGGGAGTTGCTGGGAGGAAGAGGAAGGAGACTCGGTTTCTTCGGTCGTCTTTGAAGCAGAGGTTTCCGTCTCCTCGGCCATTTTTACGCTCTCTTAATAGTGCGAGTAGTTCAAACGAGTGGCGTAGACGCGCTGCTGGATGGGGGTGGAGGGTGTCCCGGGCACAGGTGTTGCAGTCGCGACTGCCGCCGAAATCTCAACACTTCCGGCCGTAAAGGCGGACTTAGCGGATCTTACCACACACACATTCTCGCGAAAGGGCGCAAGGGGGAAATTTCACCGACAGTGAGATGCTCTTCATTACAACTAGACGGCAAAATAGCGTGTAATGTACGTCCAGAAGAAAGGGGAATAATAACAACAGCCAAAAGAAGAGCAAAAGTCCCGAAGGTTAGAAAGGGGCAAAAAGGAAAATGACAGGAAATGGCTTGACGCCGGGTATATAGATCCATGCACGACATGCTCTCGAAGTCCATGCGCTGGATCTGTGTTTTTGTAAGAAACCTTCATCTCGACACGTAGGACAGACGCCAACAATTGTTCACTGCGAGTCATCGCCTACCCAACAACTTCCAACCAACCACCATCCTTTAATGAGCCTTGCCGTTACCGTTGGCGACATGACCGTTAGTGGCCTTGTCGGCAACAACACCAGCATCCTTCTTTGCGACTGGCTTGCCTCCCTTCTTGTAAGTCCGGACGTAGAAGTCGATGAAGAGGAACAGGTAAGAGCTCAGCAAGGCGCAGCCAAAGAACGCAGCACGCTCCTCGCCAGCGCATGTGCCCATGGTGGGGAACTGGCCAGGCCAGTAGGTAGAGACGAAGTAGGAGTAGCCTAGGGGGAAGGTTGTACGCGTCAGAAAATGGTTTCCTATGTAGGATGCGATGATATGCATAAACTCACTGGCGAAGTAAACGACGAAGAGGTCGATGACGAATTGAGTGATCTGCATGGTGGTGAGGTACTTCTTCCACCAGATTTTACGGCCACCAGCGGTTGCCCAGTAGTAGTAGTCTGTGCCAGGTGATGAGCCCGCATCAGCTCGACTGTAATCTCAAGCCAATGGACGGATCACTTACACATGAAGACGTGGACCGTCAGGTTGAGGACGATCGGAACCCATGAAACGCTCGTTCGGCCGTTAAGTTGCGTGAAGCACAGGAGAGCAGTGGCGGAGTGATGGAAGACGTGCAAGAAGGCTGGAGGAGGAAAAGCCAAGGCTGTCAGTGGACACGTTCGAATTTTCGAAATTGTTCCTGGCCGAGGGCGCACCTAGTGGCTTCTTCTTGAGAGCGAGGAAAACCGTGTCGATGAGCTCGACGTATTTGAAATAGTAGTTGATAATGTAATAGAATTCGAGTCTCTGATTTCATAACGTGTCGCACAAGGCGGGCAAGCTTGGGTCAGCCGAACAGCTTCGCGAGAGATAGGGCGACGCGACGGCCAGCTCACCGGAGTCCACGCGCCGTAACCACAGATCCCGTAGAAAAGTCCATTTTTCCAAACGATAGGCACGATCTCCTCGAGCATCACGGCCAAGAGAAGACCGCTACCGGTCGTTAACAGCAAGTTGTGCAGCTACGCGGAACGGGGAATCATCGTTAGTCAGAACTGCTACACCTCCCGCTTACTTGCACCCAAAAACTCGTCGGATAAACGACAAACTCACCTGGAAGAGCCACGTCAACTTCAACGGCTGTCGTTCCCTCATGATCTCCCTCAGACCAAAGATTGTGGACAGATACACGACGATCGCGCTAGCGACGACGGGCCATGTCGACAGCGGCGTCACTTCTTGGTGATACGACGTGAGCCAGACCGGCAAGCGGAACGGAAATGATGCTTCGATGGTGTCTGCTAAACTGAACATGGTGCGAGAGAGCAAGACTGAGTGGGGAGGAGGGGAGGAGGTCGTGAAGAGGAAGGAGAAAGAGAGAAAGAGACGAGACGTGTGTTTGGGGTTTTAGATGAGAGGGGGAGAAAACAACACGGTTGGGAATTTGAGCACTTGCGCGGGGTGGAGGAGTAGGAAAAATACAAAGCCGCGTGATCGATTGCACAAAACGCCTCGGACTTTCGTGTCTGATGCCAACAGCAACGTCCGCGAAGGGGAAAACTTTGTCGACAGGAAGACGAAAAGGATGAAGGACGAGGGAGGGTGAAGACGAAAGAAAAAGTCAAGCCAGCGAATCGACGCGTCCGTAAATTTCGATTCGGGCAGCTGCTTGCTGCTCTTTGGCTTCAGGGCTGCTGGGCTACACAACGGGGACATCAAGTCCGGATACCGGGGCCGGAAGCATTCACGAGGAAATCCGCCACCTGTCATCATCGCTCATAATTGCCCAGGTCGATCCACGCGTGCAACGATGGGTATGCGGGAGAATTTCGCTTTGATAAGTACTTCTTCTATTATCAACAACGAAGTACCGAAAAATATGAGAACCAGAACAAAAAGAGAGAGGCCAGACTGAGGGAGGACTATACATGAGAAACCTACATACAAGGGGGATCGTGGGGGGAACGTCGAGCACGAGTACGGTCATAACAAGTCGGAGGAGACGTCGAGAACGGCAAAAGGGGGAAGAATGATGAGCAGAGAATCAAGCATGTGCGATCGACAAGAAAAGAAGAGCGGGGTTAAAATGCAGTTGTAAGATGGGGAGAATGCAAGCAGGCGGCGAGGGTGGCGAAGAATGTGTCGAGGTTGAGATATGGAATGAACGTCCATGAGGATAGATTATGAGATAATAAGTGCTGGAATGTTGCAGAGAGTGGTAATGTACAATCGGTCCCTAAGACAACCACAAGAAAACGACCCCAAAAATAAATCAGTTCCCTTCTCGTTTCACAAACCCGAGACGGGACCTGAACGGGGTCTAGCGCTTACCTCTGAACAAGCGACAGCTTTTCACGCAGCTTGCAGCAGACGCGGTCAAGCTCGTTTTGCGGTAATGAGGCGTAAGGATCGCCAGCGGCCACTCGGATGAGCGTGCACGAGGTCGCCGCCGAGACCGTGAGCTTGTAAGAGGCTTGGTACTGTAAACGCCCATGAAAGCCACCCAGGAATGAGACAACGTAAAGAGCACAACCGGTCAGCGTCACATGTTTCACATGCAGCACAATTGCGGGGAGAGAGAAAGGTGTACTCACGCCTGCAGCCCTCAGCTTGTCGATGAACGCGTGCACGAAGACCAATGATTTCGCGTGCAGGGCCCTTAGGTCATACAGGTCGATGCCTAAACGGAGTAACAGATCGACGTCACGAGGGGTCAGTA
Organism: Tulasnella calospora MUT 4182; assembly: GCA_000827465.1. NCBI lineage: Eukaryota > Fungi > Basidiomycota > Agaricomycetes > Cantharellales > Tulasnellaceae > Tulasnella > Tulasnella calospora. Next base: position 374,159 of record KN822947.1, read on the forward strand.
AAAACAAACGGCCCGGTGTTCAAGCAATCCGTGGGGGGAAGATGGGAGGACGAGGCACTGCTTCACAGGCCACGGGCGGGAAGCGCGGGGATGGGTGTATCCGAGAGTTCCCCAAGCGCGACAATATAAAGAAAAAAGCACGTACCGAAACCAGTCTGGGGGTCCTGAGACTGCAACGTCGGAAGATTGCATCGCAAGATAATCGGGGCATCCGTCGAAGTCGTCGACTTGACGAGTCTGTTACGATCGGTTAAGCGGGGGAGAACGGGGAACGAGAGAAGAAAAACAAGGAGTTCCGTTAGCGAAGAGCTAGGTGGGGAGGTGGCGCCAGATGTGCGACCGAAGCGAGACGAATATTTCGGACGAGACTGGATGGGGGTGACCAAGACTTACTCGAGGAGCTCATCCATAGCCTCCGCCGTCGTTTCTACCTGCGGAAGGCGAGCGGGGTCAGTTTCAAGCTGCATCGCAACTCTGACCGCACTCTAATGCGTACTTCTGAGACGTTCTCGTTGCACTGCACCGCCTCGACTTCCTCCTGCTGTAACGAGAGTAGCGGAGGCTGCTGCTTGATGATAGCGGGGTTGGAGTAGAGTGAAAGCATTTTGAGAGTCAAGACGGATGCGTCGCTGTCGTGATGGGGTCGGGGGTAGAGGAGCTACAAGGGGACGATAATACACGATTAATATAAGGGACGATGGACAAGCGGAGGGGAGGGGTCATAGGCCAGGTGAGCATGATCCATGTTCTTGTGGCCAGTTTAATCACGAGACATACCGGCATCGTTTTTGGGTATGTCTTGTGAGCGGGCGAAGAAAGGGGAAGGCGACAGGTCAAGCGGCTCGAGGGCAAAGTAGGGCTAAGGAAATTGCAAGTAAAGTCGAAGGCGAAGAGGGTATTATAGTATCAGCAGGGGAGGATGATGACAGGCGAGGGGAGGGGGGCAGGCGGGTGAAGTCGGTCTAAGCGGAGGAAAGTCCAGAATGAAATATACCAGCTCGTTGGGCTCTTATGTAAGCCGCACCCCATCCCCGGGCACAGCACGCTTCCTGCCCCTCTTGCACCCCCAACTCGCCGAACGTTCTTCTCTCTTTTTTTTTACATCAAGTCGGGCAAAAAGGTCAGTCTCCTGAATGAACAGTCAGGTGTTACCTCTTTAGGTCCCTTGAACCTAGCAATCACCAGGCAAGCCTAATCTAGTCAAAACGACCATAACGTACATTTGACCTCAACAGAGCCTATGTCGGTCTCGTGGCGGTTTAAGGGTAGCGAATGTGGTCATAAGTTCTCTTCGTCCCTCAGCTGCTTTGTCCCATCGTATCCAACCGCATTTTAGACTTAGCTGGCGTGATCTGGATCCACCTGAGAGGTCATTACGCTATGCGATTACACTTGGAATCTCAAGGTCCGGCGGGCTCGGTTACACGCACCGCTCACCAACGCCTCAGGCCCGTATCCGTCAATTTTGAATTTCATCCCCTGTCATGTCTCTCCTCGACCAGCGCAGATGAACTCCGAGCTCCTCAACGTCCGAAACTATCGAACGAACTTTCCGGACGTTCGTACGTATATATATACGTTGGAGCGAACCAACCGCGTAATTTCGCTCGGGGAGGCGTCAAAGCCCTCGCCAGGGCCTCCCCATCCCCGTTGACCGCGGGATGCAATGTCGCAATCCGCCTCATCCATTCGGCGAGACAACCCATAACACGCGCGTTACCACCCATCTCATCTAATCGATACCCAACCTAAAATTCTCACCCCCTCTCTCCTCTGCTATCAAGCCCGAAGCTGTTCCTCGATCGACGTTCCGGTATACTTTGGGTGCGTCGGATCCGCATGGACGTATAGGTGGCACCTTCGTCCGCTATACCTCCAGAGAGGCCTTCCGACCCACCACCCAGGAGACCAGAAGCACCTAGCAATTTCTCCTTGAGGTCTGGATCCTATACGTCACTTCCCTCCGCTACAGTAGCTCCCGGGCCGGGCCCACGGAGTTAAGCGGTTGCTTTTCTTTCCAGTCAGCCCACACACGACCACTCGGGCCATCACCGCCAATCGGGACTCTTCACAGCTCGAGAGTGCAACATGTTTGGCGATTCCCTTCCATCTCTCACCTCCTAAGCGCAAGAGGTCGTCTCCGCCGGTTCTCAGGCTCTAATAATAGGTACATTTCAAGTTCAAAAAGAGCCCGTGCTGCAAGCGGGCGCTCGGTAGCCAAAACCCTCGCTCCAACCGGGCTGCTCACAAGCCGGTCACACAAAGCCTCAAAGCCTCATATGGGGCACGGCACAATCACAAAGTCTTGGGTGCGACCGGCCGGGACTACATCAGGTAACAACCCCCCATTATCTTAAACGCCCAACGCTGTGGTATGCAGTCGTCGGCTAGCCAATATCGATCGACTTGGGCCAGGTGAAAGTGATGTAGCCATTGGGCCACTTGACATAGGCAAACTGCTATTTCGTCTCAGTATCGATAACGAAAACCAAAAAAACGAAAGACCCTCGCGCGCGGACTCAGGTGCCTATCACCTATCAGCGCACTTCGAATGCTTGGTAATTCTGTTGCACACGACATTAGACTTATTTTTTTTCTCCCCGTATCTTTCTCTTGAGTCTTGCTCCGCGCGGTGCGCGAACTTCCACTCCAAGACCTGTCGATGCATTCGAGTTCCAGGCGCAGTGCTTGTTTCGCGTAGTCTAATTCAGCTTTGTTGTTTCTGCATACCCTTGTATCGTTTCAATAGATTTAATCCCGTCTTTTTTCCTCGTGCAGCTTGTCGAACGTGCGTTGTCGATGATGATGGGGGGGGCCTTACGTTGACACACTCAGCTGGGCTCCCAACCCGTGAGCACTCAAAGGGAAAGTAACGCTCCTGTAGTCCGAAGTTTCCGAAATTCCCGAATGGCGTACTCTCGAGTTTTCCCAGACCTCGAGCCTCTTTTCGGAGTTTTGTTGTTCCATCGAGAAATAACCCCAAACCGCAATCAAACCTGTGATTCCGAACAATCCATGTGCACTTCTAAAGCTTGACAACGAAGAACCCTCTCACTCCACCGTGTCATTGTCCTTAATTCGTAGCCTGTGCTGCCTCAATGAGCCTCCTCGAAAGGCGATAATTCCAAGCTTTCAGCTCGACAAAGTTTGGATCGTCGAGGAGAGCACGTTCGATTGCGGGAATGTCTCGAACGTCGAATGCGACACTGGTAGAAACAAGGAGAGTTCAGTAAATCTCCCGAGGAGAAGCACGCCCTCTCGACCCCCGCTTACTTATTAGAGACGTGGTAGAGGCCATTAGGACCATTCACGACGTGCTCCTTCCACCGCCGATAGAAATGGAACCCGACGTTGACCATCATGCCCTGAAGCGTATCGTGCAAAGCTCGGCTCCATCGAGACCGTTCTTCGTTTTTCCTTTCAGCTTCGTCTTGCTCGTCCATCCAATGTCTGTCGACCAATCTCGTTCCGTTCGAGCTGACCGGGCGCCTCTTGGTCAGAAATTCACCCAAGCTCGGATAATCAAACCCCTCCCTCAAACTCACTGATGATAAATACCCCCATTGACGAAAAATTCGGCCATCTCCTTTGGAGCCAGAATCTGAAAGTCCGGCGACATGTCGCGCTTCCCTAGCGGGCATGGGGTGTTAGATGGCACCTCTTGTCTTCTATTCGGGCTGAAGAGCTCGGGGTATTTCGTTCGGAGCTCGAGCTCTTTTCTCTTCACTTGTTTGGGGTACTTCACCGGAGCACGTGGTTGTGCGTGAGCTGGCTCCTGGTACGCGTCGACAACAGTCGTGAAGATCACTGCAAGAGGAACAAGGTAGCTGAGAAGCTTCATGGGGTTTTTTTTTGTTTCGTTTACTTGGGAGTAACAGCGAAAGGCTGGCTCGGGATCGTCTTAGCGTTTGAGGGAGGTGGAACGAAGTAGCGAAAAAAAAAATTCCCGAGCCCAGCCAAGGATTTAAATATCACAGAAGGAGGCTTGTTGAACCCTTATGCACTTGACCATCATTCATACTTTTTTCCTGGATGGATGGGTGGTACGGTATCTGTCGGATGGGAGGGTGAAACGTCGAACCTCCGCCGGGCTGGACCTGGTTGGAGCACCTAATTCGGAGGGTGAGCTTCCAAGACCCTATTGTCGACCCCTTCGGGTTCGCGGACGATTTACACGGCAATACCAGAACGGAGCTTGCTTTTGCGTATTAGGCGAACGACGGAGAGGAAGAAGGCGATAGTAGAGCGCTACACCTGACTAGGCTTATCTCGGGAGACACGGGTTCTGTCGCCGACTCTCGGCGCGTCACCTGCTGATCAACATCCATTAGCGACATTAATACTGAAGCCTTCCTCGCCTTGAAGCTCTCGATGTTTGGTTTCAGCTTGGGGTGATTGAGAGCGCATCTTCCTTAAGAGCAGGATGAAGTTTGTTGAAGGTCCAGGGGCAAGGATGCAGCGCGTTTTTGGAAGACCAGACCCAACGAAGTAGAAACTCCCATATATTACGCGTCTTTTAGCTCAACGAACTAGACTAAATATCCAGATAGCGCATAGAATAATTAGGATATTTTGTCGACAAGGTGGATTGAGAGCGCATCATCAGGCACCGTTCCACTCCACGGAGATATCTTCCGCTTTGTCGCCGTCATGTTTACTTTGCTTCTCACCCCATTGTGGTTTACAACCCGACCAGTGGCCTGGCCGCCAACTGAACCGTACGACAACACGTCAGCAATCGGTCTGGACCGAAACTCGTCAACTCAACTCTCCAACGACGTTCACGATCGACGCTCTCAGATTCAGACCATGTCCAGCACGAACGTCAAGAAATCGGTTGTCCTAACCGGAATGCACAAAATACCCCCGGAAATTCTGATCCACATCTTCACATTCGTTGGACCTCAAGGTTTTCGCGCCTCTGGAAGACGGTACACCGACCTGATCCATCTCACTCACTCCACGTCGTACTGGCGGACGCTCGCTGTAACCACTCCTTCCTTGTGGACGCTTATAGACATCACCGACCGACCTTCTTCACTCGAGATCGCCAAACGATGTATCCTTCGCTCGTCTGCTCTCAAACTGAACGTGTCGGTCAGGATGGCCAGCCAGAGCCAAGCCAGGCTAAAGCGCACCCTGTATTTCCTCGGAGGCGTCGCTGACAGGACGGCCACTTTGCAAGTCAACTTAATCCTACCTGATTCTGCACTCTCGCAATACGCTCGAGCATCTTTCTCTCGCGTAAAGTATCCAGTATTGGAAGAAATGGAGCTAGACTTCCGAACAAGGTGGGACTCCCGCCATGGTCCGCCGTGGAGGGTCTGTGGGTTTGACCTTCCCGAAGACGCCCCCAATCTACGATCAGTTAGCATGGTGGATCTAGCTCCGGCCCTCGAGTCTACCGCCATCTCCAGGCTAACTCGACTGGTCCTCGAAGCACCGTCGTTTGACCCGGTCACCTGGCCTCCTGAACGCTTCTGGGGGGTCTTGGAACAAGCAACGGCATTGGAGTACTTGGAACTACAAAGCTGGTCGCCATGCGAGACCGGAGATAACCCATCCTCTCCTCCATCCATCCAGCATCCCCCAACAACCATCCCGAACCTCCGTCGACTGGTTCTCAGAGGGTTCGACAGCCAAGACCTAATTTACATCCTATTAATTCTGGATGCCCCGGAGCTTTCCCATGTACTGTTAGAACTCCCTGGACTCTCGAAGAGATTCAGCTCCGGGTGGGACGACGTCATCGTCGAGCACCCTTTCACCTCAGTCTCTTCGCTCGATCTTCGCTTACCGTACAGAACCCTGCCTTCTTTTCACGATCAGTTCCCAGCCTTCCTAACCAGGCTATTCCCCAACGTCAGGGAAATCTCAATGCCGTTGCCAGGCTCTTTGGGCGTTCTCCGACGGTTCATCCGGAGCTGGGAGCATCGGGGGAACGGTGCTCAAGAAGGTTCGCGTTGGCCAAACCTATCTCGTCTCGATATTATCGCGGGGGAGGAAAGATGCGACCAACGTTGCTGGGAGAGGCTTGATGTTGTTCGACGCTTCATACTAGCGCGCTCAAAGTTGTCCTTGCCACCCCTGGAATGGCTCACCCTCACCCTATGCGATTCGGTCAAAAAGGAGAGAACTTTTGCTCAAGTGGTGCAGTATACGCGTAAATTATTGGCTCCGAAGAACAGATTGGAATTGCGCTATACTAAGGTGTCATCGGTGCGTCAACTTCAGCGATCTTCCTTCATGCATCCAACTGAGGGTCGCTTCGATTATTAGAGTTCTTGTGAGAGATATTCAGCAGGCCGGATTTAGTTCCCGGTTCGAACACCTTCATATGGCTGGTAGCTTGTTGTGTTGTATATTCCGAAGAGAGGGTACCCGGAGATGAGTAGTAACTTGAATGTATGCCTTTGTTGGCGGAACTTCCCCTATCCTTTCGCATGAACCGTCCACCGGATCCCAATTCATTGCCTCCCTGTTGCATGTTGATTCTCGCTTCATCAATCGCTTCGCATACTATAGTATCCTTTGTATCCGTTAATAGGTAATACGCCATGTCCGTATTTTGACTTAGGAGTAGTGGCAAAAGACGGGTGAGGGATTGTCTCAACAGGAACAGACATCGGAGCTACGTACGCCTGGTTGGTTCTCGCCATGGGCGCACGCAGTGTGGTGTCGTCAACTCTCATCACAACGCTTATTTATTAACATATCCTTTAGCGACTTTCCACCATGAAATTGTGACGTTCCTTGTCCGTGGGTTGGGGTATTGCCTATATGATGACACAAACCAACGAACTAGATTATTCCACATACGTGTCTCCTACCTCATCGAAATAATGATTGAAAGTACCCCTGAAACGCGTCTAGATCTAGAGATGATGTGATTATACTGGGTGGACCGCTCCATTTCACGGAGATAGCTTCCGTCTTGTCCCCGCTGGCAAGGCCTTCTCACCACATTGTGGTTTGACAGGTGGTCTTGACGCCAACTAGTTCGTACGACGCCACATCACATTTTATACAACGGTCAGGACCAAGCCCTGGAATAATCTTTCCGATGATGTTCGCTGACTGACAGTCTCAGGGTCTAACCATGTCCGACAACGCTGAGAACCCGAACATCTCAGCCGGGATCTACAAAGTACCCCCTGAAATCTTAATCTGCGTCTTCAAACTCGTTAGTCCCCGAGGTCCCCAACCTTTTGGGAGACCATACAACGACCTGGTCAACCTCACTCACTCCGCATCGTACCTTCGGGCGGTCGCCATAAATGCTCCCTCCTTGTGGACACACATCGACATCACCGATAGGGCCTCTTCCTTCGAACTCGCCAAAGCATGTGTTCAGCGCTCATCCCCTCTCAACTTGGACGTCTCAGTAAGGCTGGCTAGTCGAGTCGGGGCCAGGCTACCAGGCATCCTGGCGTTGATCCAACACGTATCCACGAGGACGGCCGTTTTTCGAGTCAACTTATTCCTACCTGGGTCTCCCGCATTGGATCAAGCTCGAACTGCTTTCCGCTATTTCAAGTATCCGGTCTTGGAGACGATGGAGCTGGACTTTCGAACAAAGGACTCCCGGGACAACCCGCGGTGGAGAGTCCCAGACTTCTACCTTCCGGAAGACGCTCCCAACTTACAATCAGTGACTATGGTGGATCTAGGTCCGGCGGTCCCGTTTACTACTATTTCTGGGATAACTCGTCTGGTCCTCAATGCACCATCGTTCACCAACGTGAATTGGCCACCTGGACGCCTATGGGGAATCTTGGGACAAGCAGCCGCTTTAGAGTCCTTGGAACTGAGAAGTAGGTCACTCGGCAGGACAGGGAGTGTTTCATTCCCTCCTCCACCCCTCCAGCAGCCCCGTACAACCATCCCCAACCTCCACCGACTAGTTCTCAGAGGGTTCGAGATCTCGGTCCTCATTCACATCCTCTTCAACCTCGATGCACCAGAGCTTTTCGACGTCATATTAGAGCTCCCTAAATTCACCCACTCTGGGTGGAATGGTGTTCACGTGCAACATCCTTTCCTTTCGGTCTCGTCACTCGAACTTCTTTTCTCGTTCAGAACCCTGCCCGCCTTTCATGATCAGTTCCCAGCCTTCCTAACACGACTATTTCCCGAAGTCGAGGAGCTCTCGCTGCCTGTGTTGGGCTCTTCGAGCATGCTTCGAGCGCTGGCCCAGCGCTGGGAGAGTCTAACAAACACTGCCCAAGAATGTTCGTGTTGGCCAGGCCTATACCACATCAGCATCACCACATGGGAGGAAGCATGCGATCGATGTTGCTGGGATAGGGTAGATGCTATTCGTGATTTCATACAGGCGCGTTCAAAGCTGTCCCTGCCGCCTCTAGAATGGGTCACTCTCACCCTATGCGATTCGGTCAAAAAGGACAAGACTTTCGCTCAAGTGATGCCAGATATGCGTAGAACATTAGCCTCAAAGAAGGCGTTGGAGCTGCGTTATACCAAGGTATCATCGGTGCGTCAACTTCGATGGTCTACCTTCAGATGTTCGACTGAGGGTCACGTCGATTACCAGAGCGCGTGCGAGAGATACTATGCGACAGGCCGGTTCACGTTTGGTTCCTAGCTCGAACGCCTCCAAATAGATGCTAGCTTGTTACGTTGCACATCGCAAAGAAATAGGTACCCGGAGACGAATCACGATAAAGATGTAGTAGATATATTGACCGTTCCGGCCGTCCTGTTTGAAGCCACCGCCTACATGGACCTAATTAATCACCTTCTTCGCTGCATATTCCAATCTTGCCGATCACCTCGTCTACTATGGGATCCATTGCATCTGTTGCTAGATAGTGAGCCATGTCTGTATGAAGTGGCTCCAGGTTCTGAGGCAACGTCAGGTTGAATTGGTCTACCACGCTCCATCCGGCGTTTAGAGCCACTTTAGTGCCCAAGTCCGCCCAGTGTTGCAATCGGACGTTGGTTCTCCTGTCAGCGAATTTCCGAACATATTCGTCTGTCCGAGGAGGGGCGGCTGGTGCAGTCATGTAAACAAGCGTGCGATTTGATGAGCCTGGCGGAAGGGGACAGCCGGAAGTTGTAGAGAAAATGGACTGAAGCGTTTGGGTATACTGGGTGGTTGAGAATTGGTGCGAAGCTGCTAGATGAGCTGCCTGCGGAGTGAATGGATTATCGGTGAATCTGTCGCGTCACCTTTGTCGACTAGCTTGAACACATACGACGCTGACAACCACCACATCGGCATCTATCATCTCTTCGCATGCTGCGGGCTTTGCAAGAGTCACCCCTCGAGGATCCCTGAACAGTTGATTTCTTTAAGTTGGTACGACCAAGAGGAAAAGGCAACGAAAACCTACCACAGAAACTTGAAGTCTGTGTTGCCAACCGTGGTGTTCTTGCTCCCCGCTTTCGACTAAGCGGCGGAGGTCAGAACCAAATTTAGGATCTCAAATCCAGGCACATACCGATACCGTTAATATATCCTGATGCCCACTCAATCGGTAAACCATGGCGTCCCAAGCCACTCGACCATGGCTATCCCCAAAAAAGAGGACTTTGCGCTTCTTATCCGTGCATTGTTCTATGCGATCGCTGAATCTCACCCCGGCGTGCTTCCAGCGACAACTCTCCGGTATGAGGTTGTACCGTCCAATAATTGGGTAATTGTGACCTTGGGGAAGAGTGACCGGTGGGTAAAGAATGTCTAATGGGTGCGCTGGTAGGTAAGAGCCGCGAATTGGCGCACTGCCAGAGCAAGCGGGAGGTGATCGGTCACCGGGAGAAGAGGACGGAATTGTCATCACTGTCGCGTTAGGTAGGAGGCGGGTAGGTGGAGTTGGGACACAGTTAGACGGGCAGATGCTAAGCGCGATAGGCGAGTCCACAAGAGAGAGATGCTGTTCCGGCCACCGCTCATCCGTTTCCGAGTAGGCTTGATAGTTCTATCGTTCGTTGTCAGCAGTGAAGCACTCTAAACATTTATAACAAATCACACTCACAGAGAACGTCCACCAAACCTGCAGATACACCGTCCCGGGATTTTTCAATCGGATATCGAATGCGTACGAGCAATTGCCTTCATACGTATCAGAAATGGTAGCGTACCGCTCCGCTCCGTCCGTTCTAACAAGAAACGCATCAGGTCCCCTCGTATCGCGAATCCACTTGGACAATTCCGGGTCGAGACTTGGGTTGGGACCTCCTTCGGATGCCATGCAAGCAGTGAGGTTCGTCCTCCTGATGCGGAAGGTAAATTCGTTACAAGTGTAAGTTTGATGACACAGCTCCATATCAAAGGCATCATTATTTGAGGGGATATGCTCGCAGCTTTGACCATCGTGAGTTACAGGTGGTCGACCAACATCATACGGCGAAGGACAGGAGTGGAGGGTCGGAGGGAGAGCACCGAGCACTGCGTCGTGAAGGTGGAAGTGTGCCGGAAGCTTCGTGTTGGAATAGAGGAGAAATAATGCGATAATTACGATAAGCAGACTTATCGTAATGCCTGTGAGCCCGCGTTGGCTTTTGGGGCTGGCGTTGGAGGCTGGCATTGAGAGGATTTCAGGGAGGGTAAGCAGAATTGTTAAATAAGAATGAGAGACCAACGGCTGTTTGTTCGTTAGAAATCAAGTTGAGAATCAAGCTGAAGCGTTGGTTATGAAATATGGTATGTCCTAACAGTCGGGAAAACATCGGTCCCAAGCCAAAGCCAAAAGTGCTTACCTAAGTATGCCAAGCCCACATCGCTCAAGTCTCCATCATTATTTTCCCAGCCACGCGTAATAGAGTAGAACCATATTCGTCAGCTGTTAGTTAATCAACTCCTTGGAGGAATTCGTTGTAGGATGAGCGCCGCAAAGAAATTTGTGCTTGTTTGTAGGTTCGGCCGGGCTACATTCCTTCCCCGTTCCCTCGCCAAATACGACTTTCTGAACAACTCAAAGCTTTGAAGCCTAGAGTACGGCCATAATTGGAAAATCTCTCTTCCCTCAAGTGGCTGTAGAACTTCGACGAACCTGCGCGCCCCAAGGCTCAACGCGGGTAGCAAACTCTCCGCTACTCCTCCCTAGTTTTCATGACTGATGCTCCTTTTGGATCAGGTTCAGTGCCAATGGCTACCAATGTTTCTTCCACTGAGAGTTCTCTGGCGGTAGAGGCTTCCTTACGCTCTTTGCTGCTGAGCCTCCAGAAGTGAGTTCACCTCCATACCACCATCCACTTCTAGCACCAGGACGCTTCATCGCTAACATGAACGTTAGGAAAGAAACACCTTCATCACTGTCAGAAGCAGAAAATTTTGTTTCCGCGTGTCGAGCAATTCGATCTGCGGCGGGCTGGCTCCGATTTTCGTCACTGGGCAAACGTCAGCATATAAACCAACTGCCAAATGAAGTCCTCCACGAAATCCTACAATACGCGCTTGCGGATAGCGAAAATGGCTACATTCGACGTCCTACCACATACTTTGCAAGGCAGCAAGCCTTACGGCGAATCTCGTCGCATTGGAATCAAATCATCAACTCCTCCCCTTATTTTTGGAACACGCTGTGCTGCACAGATTCCCAAAGGAAACGGTTCGAAATAGCCTTGAAAAAATCAAGAAACGTAGGACTGCATGTCATGTGCAGGTCAAGCAATTACTGTCGTCGCTTTGCCGAGCGAATGTCGGAAGCATCGCAGCGTTGGGCTTCACTCGACATCCTCTATGACTCCTACTGGCACGACCACCTTCCGCTTCTAGCGCCGATGTTGAACAGCCTTGTGATCAACGGGCAGACGAAGCAGCTACCTACGCTTCCGACCCAGCATGCTCAAGGTTTATCCGTTGTTCTCTATCATGCGAGCACCTTCGACTGGAACACCGCCCCGGTTACCGGTTTGCGCGCTTTGGAGCTCACTGCAGTATTCCCAGCTCCAAGGGTAGAGCAGCTGCTGGATATCGTCGCCGCAAACCCCGGCCTGGAGAGACTCAGCATCAGCCACATGTCCTTGCAATCACGACCAAAAGCCCAACTCCACAAAGTCATAGCACCAAGTTTGCGCTACCTAACCTGCCCCACGCCTACCGCATCAGAGGCTCTTCTCGACTTCATCATCCACCTCGTCATTCCGGCCAGCTGTTCAGTGCATATCCCAATCTATCTAGACGAGGTCGCAGGCAACAGCATAGTGAAAGTGATAGAAAAAATATCTGGATACACGCGCGAACGTGTTAATCTACTGGATCAAGCCCTTCCGGTTGGCTGCGGCTCGACCAGCGTCGCTGGAGTGGTGTGGTCCTTTCATGCCCCCCGACGAATCCAATCATCATCGTTCGGATCAACTGGGGGCTGCACAAGCTTTCCAGTGAAGAAGGGTTGCGGGCTATAGTCGACCAACTCGAGCCAGCATTCCGCAATATGCGAGAGCTGCGCTTCGCCGGAAGAGAATCCACATTCGGCCCCTGGTCATTACCTAAGGTCCTGGGACTATGGTCCCAACGCCTCCCCCATCTATCTTCTCTCGCCGTTCCAAGTGATTCTTGGGCGTTGGACCATCTCACAAAATCCCAACCAGAGCACGGGTGGGCATATCCGAATCTTCAGCGCCTTCGTTTGTTGGGAGGGAAGTGGCAATCCAAGCTTGTAGAGCTTGCGAAGAACCGGCGTGACGATCCAACCGTCAAAACTATCGAAACCATCGGTTTGGAGGATATTTATGTGGAACCTCAAGACTTAAACTCACTGAAAGAGCTGGTCGGTGAAGTGGTAGTTGAAATGCCGAGGTCACGCGAAGTAATGAAGTTAGAGTGTCTAGTGTAAGATATGCCCCAAGAATCGCAGAACCATCTGGCCCAAGTTAGAGTCGAATGTGCTTACTAAATACAGATCTTTCAATTATCTTGCCCCTTTTTTCAGCTATACGTAGTAGTAGTATAAAGCTATCTCCATCGGTGATGCAGTACTACAAGATGTGGGCCCGAAAGGAATTTGTGCATGTTTGCGTTACCTAATTTACACCGCCGCCGGGCTTGGCTTGCCTCTCCCGGTCCCTCACCCTCAATTCTCGTTTCTGAACCGCACTCAAGCCTAAAACACCCAACTGTAATACTTTAAGTCACTATATAACGACTGCCTCTTTGACGAACGTGCGCGCACGGGAGACTCGATACGGGTAACAAGCTCTTCCCTTATGCTCCTCTAGTACTCTGAGGGTTTCAGAGCTGATACTCCTTCTGAATCAGTTATTGTGCAATGGAGACCAGAAAACTTCCCGGAAAACGTCTCCTGACGATTGAAGCTTCTCTCCGCACTCTGCTTCAAAGCCTCCAGAAGTGAGTCGATTCGAACGCCATAGCCACGCCTAGCACCGGAATGATCCGTAGCTGACATAAAACTCAGGGAAGGAGAATCGAAGTGTCTTTTGGAAGCAGAAAACGTCATAAAGACTTGTAGAGCAATTCAATCCGCGGCGACCGGAATCCGATTCTCGGTTCTGGCCCAGTGGAATGCCCGGCAGGGTATTAACCAACTACCAAATGAGGTCCTCCACGAAATCCTGCAAAACGCACTCGCAAGTAACAAACCCGGCTACATTCGGCGTTCCATCCCGTACTTCGCAAGGCAACAAACCTTACGGCGAGTCTCGTCGCATTGGAATCAAATCATCAGCTCCTCCCCTTATTTTTGGAATACGCTGTGCTGCATCGATACCCAAAGGAAACGGTTCGAAATAGCCTTGGAAAAATCGAGAAACGTAGGACTGCATGTCATGTGCAGGTCAAGCAATTACTGCCGTCGCTTTGCCGAGCGAATGTCGGAAGCATCGCAGCGTTGGGCTTCACTCGACATCCTCTATGAAGAGTACTGGGACGACCACCTTTCGCTTCCAGCGCCGATGTTGAATAGCCTTATGATCAACGGGCAGACGATGCAGCTACCGGCGCTTCCGACCCCGCATGCTCAAGGTTTATCCGTTGTTCTCTATCATGCGAGCACCTTCGACTGGAACACCGCCCCGGTTACCGGTTTGCGCGCTTTGGAGCTCACAGCAGTCTTCCCAGCTCCAAGGGTAGAGCAGCTGCTGGATATCGTCGCCGCGAACCCTTGCCTGGAGAGACTCAGCATTCGCGACATGTGGTTGCAATCACCACCAACAACCACTGAACTCCGCAACGTCACAGCGCCAAATTTACGCCACCTGGTTTTCCCCACGCCTGCCACATCAGAAGGTCTTATTGACTTCATTACCCGCCTTGTCATTCCGCCCAGCTGTACAGTGCATGTCCGAATGTATGTGGGGGAGCGCGTAGGCAGCAGCAGCGTCCCGGAGCTGATAGAAAAGCTGTCTGGATACACGTGCGAACGTCTTAATCTACTGGATCAGGCCCTTCCGGTCGAGCTGCGGCTCGACCCGGGTAGCTGGAGTGGTGTGGTCCTTTCATGCCCCCCGACAAATCCAATCATCCTCGTTCGGTTCAACTGGTGGCTGCACTGGCTTTCCATTGAAGAAGGGCTGCGGGCTATAGTCGACCAACTCGAGCCAGCATTCCGCAATATGCGAGAGCTGCGCTTCGCCGGAAGAGAATCCACATTCGGCCCCTGGTCATTACCTAAGGTCCTGGGACTATGGTCCCAACGCCTCCCCCATCTATCTTCTCTCGCCGTTCCAAGTGATTCTTGGGCGTTGGACCATCTCACAAAATCCCAACCAGAGCACGGGTGGGCATATCCGAATCTTCAGCGCCTTCGTTTGTTGGGAGGGAAGTGGCAATCCAAGCTTGTAGAGCTTGCGAAGAACCGCCGTGACGAACCAAGCGTCAAAACTATCGAATCCATCGGTTTGGAGGATATTTATGTGGAACCCCGAGATTTAAGCACACTGAAAGAGCTGGTTGGTGAAGTGGTAGTTGAAATGCCGAGGTAACGCGAAGTATCGAAGTTAGGGGAAGGGGTCAAAGTTCATCCGGCTCCGTCAGGATAGACTTCTCTGTGTATGACATACTAGGTTTCTGTCTTGGATTTGAATCGAGTGATGACTCTGATCAACAGAGAAACAATGCAGCGATATCCGAGTCGGTCCGTCGACTAAATCGAATTGTCTGACATCTTCAGTGTGTCGTAGGTGCCCCCTCTTGCGTCGCCGATGCAAAATCAAGACGCAGTTAGACTAGTCTCCAAGCTTCCAACTATGGACTACTGCGTTGACAATCAATTTGAGCGTCACCTTAGAGTGTAATAGTATAAGATATGCCCCAACAATCGCAGAACTATCGGGCCCAAGTTAGAGTCGAATGTGGTTACTGAGTACATATCTCTCAATTCTCTTCCCCTTTGTTCAGCTATATGTAGTAATAGTATAAAGCTATCTGCATCGGTGATGCAAGACAAGATGTAGGCCCGAAAGGGGATTTGTGCATGTTTGTGGTTTACCTAATTGACACCGCCACCAAGCTGGTCTCCGCCTCCCCCGTTCCCTCACCCTCAGTTCTCATTTCTGAACCGCACTCAAGCTCAAACACACAGCTTTAATCATTTAAGTCACTATATAACGACTAGCTTTTGACAAACGTGCGCGCCCGGGAGACTCGACGCGGGTGACAAGCTCTTCCCTTATGCTCCTCTAGTACTCTGAGGGTTTCAGAGCTGATACTCCTTCTGAATCAGTTATTGTGGAATGGAGGCCAGCAATTTGCCCGAAAAACCTCTCCTGATGATTGAAGCTTCTCTCCGCACTCTGCTTCAAAGCCTCCAGAAGTGAGTCGATTCGAACGCCATAGCCCACGCCTAGCACCGGAATGATCCGTGGCTGACATAAAACTCAGGGAAGGAGGATCGACGTGTCTTTTGGAAGCAGAAAACGTCATAAAGACTTGTAGAGCAATTCAATCCGCGGCGACCGGAATCCGATTCTCGGTTCTGGCCCAGTGGAATGCTCGGCAGGGTATTAACCAACTACCAAATGAGGTCCTCCACGAAATCCTGCAAAACGCACTTGCAAGTAACAAACCCGGCTGCATTCGGCGTTCCATCCCGTACTTTGCAAGGCAACAAGCCTTAAGGCGAGTCTCGTCGCATTGGAATCAAATCATCAGCTCCTCCCCTTATTTTTGGAACACGCTGTGCTGCATCGATACTCGAAGGAGACGGTTCGAAATAGCCTTGGAAAAATCAAGAAACGTAGGACTGCACGTCATGTGCAGGTCAAGCAATTACTGCCGTCGCTTTGCCCAGCGAATGTCGGAGGCATCGCGGCGTTGGGTTTCACTCGACATCCTCTATGACGACTACTGGAACGGCCACCTCCCACTTTCAGCGCCGATGTTGAATAGCCTTGTGATCAACGGACAGAGGATGGAGCTGCCTGCGCTTCCGAGGCAGTATGCTCAAGGTTTATCCGTTGTTCTCTATCACGCGACCACCTTCAACTGGAACACCGCCCCGGTTACCGGTTTGCGCGCTTTGGAGCTCACAGCAGTTTTCCCAGCTCCAAGGATAGAGCAGCTGTTGGATATCGTCGTCGCAAACCCCTGTCTAGAGAGACTCAGCATCAGCGACATGTGGTTGCACTCACAACTAGCAAAAGCCAACTCCGCAAGGTTACAACACCAAATTCACGCTACATAGGCTGCCCCACGGTTGCGACATCCGAAAGTCTTATCTACTTAATCACGCACCTCCTCGTTCAGCCTGAGTGCGGTCTGAATATCCGGATGTCTGCAGGCGCTCCCGTACACGACCTGTCAGAGCTTGTAAGCAAGTTGTTTGGATACATATGCGAACGTATCAACCGCCTGGATCAGACATTTTCGGTCGGACTACGCTTCGACTCGGGCTGGTACGGAGACATGGTTCTCGAATGCCCCCCAACGAATCCAGTCATCTTCCTTCGGTTCAGCTGGTGGGATAGAAAGCTTTCCATAGAACAAGGCCTGCGGCATATTGCTGACGAACTCGAACCTGCATTCCGCGGTACGCGGGAGCTGCGCTTCTCCGGCCAAGAATCGGCGAGAGGCAGATGGTCCTTACCAAAGATTCCCAGATTGTTCACAGAACGTCTACCATACATATCTCGACTCGCCGTTCCGAGTGCTCCCTGGGCATTGGAATATCTTGCAAACCCTGAACCAAGACATGGATGGGTATCTCCTCATCTGCAACATCTTCGCCTGTTGGGAGGAGAATGGCAACCCAAGCTGGTGGAGCTTCTGAAGAACCGGCGTGACGAACCAGACGTCAAAATCATCGAAACCATTGTTTTGGAGAATGTTCACGTGAACCCCTCAAACCTGGAGATACTAACAGAGCTGGTTGGTGAAGTGGTAGTTGAAACGTTGAGGTAGCGCGAACTACCAAGGCCAGGAGCGGGCCAGGCATCATGATCATCCGCTTCCGTCAGTTAGATTCATTTCTCCCAAAGTAGCTTGCTGGTTACCCCTTATAGATTGGTATTTAGTGATGGTAGTAATCATTAGAGAAACAGTGGTCCGCTGTCAAGGCCCGCACGGTCGAGTTGACTGCAACGAATTTTGTGCGAAACCATCAATACGTCCTGCGGGGCTTCTCAACGTAAGTGCCACTCGGCCCAAGTTAGAGTCAAATACGGTCACCTCAGTGCCCAGATCAAGTCACGTGCTTTATTTTCAAACTATATTGAGGAGGGGAATAAGGCCATGATCTCCAAAGGTTGTTGTTGAACCTCACTTGTAGTGGATGTGACGGCCCGAAAAAGAAATTTATTCGTGTTTGTGGATTACATAATTGGCACCGCCACCGGGATGTCCCTTCATTCTCCCCGTTCCCCTAGCTTGAATTCCCGGATCTGAATCCCACCCAAGGTCCAGGTACTCGACGGATATACGTTAGAAACTATTCCGTTATCAAGTGAGACCAACTCTTTAGCAAACTCGCACCCCCTGAACACTCAACACAGGTCACAAGCCCTGCACATACGCCCCTCTAGTAGTCTGAAGTTTTCATGGCCGCTACTCCTTCTGGACCGGGCATCTTGCCCATTAATACCGAAACTTTGCCCACCAAACATTCCCTGATGATTGGAGTTGTACTACGCACTCTGCTACGAAGCTTACATAGGTGAGTTACCCCAGCGCGGTCATCCCCTTCCGGCTCCGGGATGCTTAACAGCCTACACGAAATTAGGGACGAAGAACCACCATCCTTTATAGAAGCAGAACATGTTCTAATGGCTTGCAGAGCCGTGCAACCAGCAGCGACCGGATTCCGATTTTCGCTACTGGGTCAATGGAACGCTCGTCAGCATGTTAGCCAACTACCAAATGAACTTCTCCACGAAATCCTGCAAACCGCGCTCGTTGATGACGAACTAGGCTACATTCGACGTCCCACCGCATACTTTACAAGGCAACAAGCCTTACGGCGGGTCTCATCGCACTGGAACCAGGTTATCAGCTCCTCCCCTTACTTTTGGAACACACTGTACTGCAGGGATGCAAAAAGGAAACACTTCGAAATATCTTTGGAGAAATCAAGAAATGTAGGGTTGCACGTTATCTGCAGATCAAGCAAATACTGCCGTCGTTTTGCGGAACGGATGTCGGAAGCATCACAACGATGGATGTCACTTGACATCGTCTATAACAATCACTGGCGCAATTACCTTCTTCTTCCAACACCAATGCTAATTAATCTTCGTGTCAACGGGCAAGGGTTGCGTCTACCTGCGCTTCCTACCCAGCATGCTCAAGGATTATCGGTCGTTCTCATGCATACCACCAGTTTTCGCTGGGAGATGGCGCCAGTTACGAACTTGCGCGCTTTGGAGCTTACGGAGGTATGTCCAGTTTTGGGGATACGGCAGCTGTTGGATATCGTCGCTGCAAACCCTTACCTGGAGAGGCTCAGCTTTAGCCACATGTCCTGGGGGTCACGACCAACAACCGCGGAACTCCACAACGTCATAGCGCCAAATTTACGCTACCTAGGTTGCCCCACGCCTGCCACATCAGAAAGTTTTCTCGACTTCATCACCCACCTTATCATTCTGCCCAGTTGTTCAGTGCATGTCCGAGTGTATGCGGGCGAGGTCGTAGGCAACATCCCGAAGCTGATAGAAAGGCTGTTTGGGTACACGTGCGAACGCGTTAATCTACTGGATCAGACCCTTCCGGTCGAGCTGCGGCTCGACCCTGGTAGCTGGGGGGGTGTGGTCCTTTCATGTCCCCCGACGAATCCAACCATGCTCGTTCGGTTCAGCTGGTGGCTGTACAGGCTTTCCAGCGAAGAAGGGCTGCGGGCTATAGCCGATCAACTCGAGCCAGCATTCCGCAACATGCGAGAGCTGCGTTTCGCCGGCCCAGAATCCACATTTAGCCCATGGTCATTACCTAAGATCCTGGGACTATGGTCCCAACGCCTCCCACGCCTATCTTCTCTCGCCATTCCAACTGATTCTTGGGCGTTGGACCATCTCACGAGTTTCCAATCAGAGTACGGATGGGCATACCCGAACCTCCAGCGCCTTCGTTTGTCGGGAGGAGAGTGGCAATCCAAGTTGGAGGGGCCCCTGGCGAAACGCCGTGACGAACCCGCAGTCAAACACATCAAAAACATTGTTTTGGATGGTTTTCATGTGGAGCCTAAAGACTTAGAGGCACTGAAAGCGCTAGTTAATGAGGTGATAGTTGAAACGCCCAGATAAAGGCCGGTCGGATATTGTCTGTGCTGTCAGGAACCACTCTCTCAGTGTAACCTGTTGGTTGTCCCTCATATAACAAAACAATTAACTGCAGTGATTGATAAAGAAACAACGGAGCGACATCAGGAAGGTCTATGCGATTAACTATGTCGAACTTTGTGTGACAGCATCGATATTTTCCTTGCGTGTCTTTTCTATATGCTGCCAGTGCAAATCTGATCACATACAGACGTCAGCGCGTGCCTAAAATACTTAGATTGGTTCCGTGGCTCACCAACGATGGGGTACGTTGTCCTGATGCGCTCAATTGGTTCCGACATGACACGCAAGCGGCGCAATTCATCCTGTACTTCTTGTTCTAGAGCTTGTCTGACGTGAGGGTTGGGTTCTTGCAGTACCAACTGAGCCTTGATTTTATCAATCTTCTCTAAAATCACGCCCGAGGCGAACGCGAGGAGTACCTGTAGAAAAAGGTTGGCAGGTCAGTAGGGCCATATCTGCCCTAGGAGGGGCTATGATGTAATGTCTGCTCACCCCAGTAATCATGCACATTCCCTCTATCGCCGGAACCCCGTACCCGGGAGGTGGGCTGCCAAATAGCTGGCCTAACTCGTCCACAGCTTCCGCTGTCACATTCGCACACTCGTGTGCAGCTCTTAGCCTTGTATTAAAGGCAGTGTCTTCGTCATACATGGGCATCATCCCGTCTCCTACCATGGCATAAGAGAGGTGAATCTCTGTTGCTAAACCCTTGAGACGAATCAGAGTCTTATAGCATGATGCTTTGAACGCCTCTCCCCGAGTACGGTTGGCTGCAACTTCAGTGAACGTAACTGGGTTGTTAAGGATTCGCCCATAGCTTTCCTTGAACTTGTTTAGACTCTGTTGGAGACCCAAAATATCCATGTCGACAGCCAGGCTTGAAGATAGGTTAAGCTCCTGGTAGAGTTCAAATGTGGCGGGAAGTAGAATCCGGCTTTGGGGCCTGCTGAAGTTGCGGGTGGCGTAACGAATGGCATAGTCAAGCAACGTCAGCGCTTTCAAAGGTAGGGCTTGGATATTGTCAGCAGGCTGTTCGCTCCCATCGAATAGACTGTCGCAGGACGCATGGGGTAAGATGAACGCCTCTCCCTGAAACAATAAACAAGTTTTAGTGAACACTGGAGAGAAAGTGCTTTAGCTCTCTGTCACACACCGTAATGTATTTCTGAAGATCTAGAGGGAACGCAGTTGTCACGTGGCACGTGTCGTCGTTGTCATACGTGGGAGGTAGACCTGTTAATAGTGATCGAACCTTGTCACCATAGTACGACTAATACAATGCGTCAGTTCTGGGCAACAGGAATTAAGTCGATACCCGGTGCTTACGTGCCAGAATATTGCTATCCTGATAGCCAGGTCCTCAACGGTCGTTGGTCTTCCCAATAGAGTCCTATCCCAACGGCTCTGCCCTTCTTGGGGCGGCGGGTGACCGGGAGCCATCTCTTGCATCACCTCATAATCAATTTGATGAAGCTTGCAGTTGATGATTAGCCTTCAAAGACATACGGGATGAGCCTATCATTTCACTTTTTGACAAATCGGCAAGGCTAACCTGCATGCCACCGCAAGGGAATACTGGCCCTCCATAAGTCTACCTTTCCTGAGGAACCAGTAGCTTATTAACAACATTGCTTGGAGATAGTCTTGTAGCCGATCGACATCCCCTAGGCTCTGGGAGCAGTGGGCTTGAGCTCTAGCTAACAGCTCGCTGTCTGAAGGTGTTGACTCTGGAATGACGAAGTTGCTCCCCGCGCTCTCCGGGGCCTCGGGGTCATGCACTGGGTCGGCAGGGACCATGGTAGCCATGTCCCTGGCCACGAGGACAATGGCGTTAAATAGGCAAGGGTGAGGTCGCCGGTGGGTGTCTGGGTCTTCCACCTGCTCGACGAGAAGGGGTGGGACCAGCGCAACTCCATAGCGAAAGCCTTCGCGCATGTATAGCTTTAAACTGGAGGGCGACGCGTGAGCAAGGTAGAGTGAGGATATCTAACCAAAACGGCATGTCCTTACATTAATGCTCGCTCCGATTTGCTCATTGTTCGGTCAAGCCAAGGGTCGTCGAAGTTGTCCGAAACAGTTTCGGGATTTTCTGCCTCAGGAGATGGCGGATTGGAGAGTTCCAGGGAGGCAACCCAGTTCCTGGCAGATTCCGCTGTAGGGATATTTCGAATTGCTTCAGAGGTCGCAACGAGGATGTTCGGCAGGGTAACAGGCAGGGAGGCTGTATTACCTGATGAAGTCGGTGGTCCTTCATGTTCTTGAGCTCCTTCAAGCTCCGAGAGAATTCGATAACGCTCTTCAAGGTCTGCGAGTTTGACTTCGAGTGCAGATGTACTGGTCGACGCTCGGGGTTTGTCGAGATAAACGCACTCCTTGTTGCCGTGCCTGCAGTTCTGGCAGATGGGACGCGTTCCGCTACATCTCTGCACACAAGGCGGTGTTGGGAAGCTCGAACCTGCAGCAAATGAGGTGACACTCACAATACGTCGATAACGACAATACTCGCAAGCCTTGCCTTTGCCCAAGGTAGGTCCCTTGGCACGATATGCTCGACGGGGTGGTTCTTGAGACGGCTCGGATACGCCTGGTGGTGCTTCGGTTTGCTCGGTTGAGTTGTCCATTGTAGGGATGATGGCGAATGATGATGACGGTTACTCCTCGCTCTTGTGAGCCTTATATATGTACGTCCAGTTCGGAGGATCGGGCATACGTCACCAAATCCATTTCCCGGGAGTCCTTGGAAGATTGGCTGTTTGAGATTAAAAGACGCCGACGCAAAGGGCGTTCAACTTAGGGCGATTCGTAAGGAACAGCTTCAGGGAGACCATCCGCAGCGGAGAGCGAATGTGTAATCCCATTCCGCCCCGCAACGTCTTCCCGAAATTAGACGCGTCGGGACTCTGTATGGCTTTCGGAGTGGAGGGAAGAAGTTTAGGATCGTTCGGTCACGTCGGAGAGGTTGCTGAAGGACCCGAGCCCTCCCGATGAAGTGGTGGCCCGTGTCCTACACGTAAGCAAGAGATAGGAGTAGTAATCAGAAGGCGTTATCACCATACAGTCTAGATTGAGACATTTTCTGGGCAGATTACTTGCTGACCTGACGCTGACCCAACCATCCGAGCTGCGCGGACTCTGTCATAATATCGTTTACGCAACTCAAAAGTGTTATATACCCCCTCCAAAAAAGCCTCATAGAGCGTCACTACACACTTGGTAAACGGTTGAGGGGTTTCCGCAAAGTATGCCGGGGAATGGAGTGGAATGTTCTTGCGGTATTGGGAGGCCATACCATACGTGGCGGGCCAGAACGGCGTTTGCAAATGGACACCGCGATTGCCTGCTTTGGATGGGAGACTGCCAATTTCGAACCTAGGTGTAGGAGGATATAGTAATCTTCCAAGAGAAAGGACAAGTGGCTGGCTCGTTTTCATTTGTCGGTCCAGGGTTCGCATAGTCCAGTGGGGCGGTGGGTGCTGTGTTCGCAATGCCTGGACCACGGGTTATCAGAGACGAGGGACTACGATGAGCCGGATAATGACCCTTGGATGTGATCAGCTTTAATCCTGTAATGCGAGGCCAAATTTCGTTGGTAGGGAGGGATTACATTTAATGGTCATGGGTGAATGCATGCGGTTATATGTCCTGATGAATGCATTGACAAAGATAAGAGCTAACGGAGCGCATGACAAAGTGGATTTGTTCCGAGGTTCGTTTTTGCGTACGAGTAGAAGTCCATGATACGTAGTAAACCGTGTCCGAGACAGGAACGATGAGTAGCCCTAAGCTATTCGACCAAGCCAACATTTGACCGATTATTTCTCATCCTCGCTGTCACTAGAGCTGCTGCTAGACGATGACGATGAGCTGGAGCTACTACCGCGACGGTGTTTCTTCTTGGCATCTTTCACCATCATGGCCTGCTTCTTGATCTTGACGTTGAAGTAGGTCTATCATTGAAAACACGTAGCAGCGGTCGTGTGAGCTAACCGGTATCGGGTCCAACCCGATTAGCAAAATACTCACGCCAACGGAGAAGCCAACCAGTTGGAAGAACAGGGACCAGAGCTACGGAGAATAGTTGGTAAAATCAGACACGGCGGCGTCGGAGGACTCCCCGCGCCCACTTACCGGTGCTGGGACGAAGCGAGTCGCAACGAATGATGCGCTCGGTTGGAGGAGCCAGGTGAGCTGTAATTCGAGGGAATGTTAGTGTTTCACCCGAGACCCTGGGTGGAAGAATCGCTGACCGTCAGCATCTTGACATATCCCATCCTCACTCTGCTAAGGATCTCCTTGCCACCCCTTGCACCTCCAATGAATGCCATCGACACAAGGAAGACTGAAAACCAATATTAAGGTCATGGTTAGCTCTGGATTCGTCCCTGAGCACCACCGAATAACGGCAATTCGGGCGCCGGCTAAAGCCGTTTCCGGTGACCCCCCAAAGGGGCCAGAAGCGCTCAGCCACAATTGGCTGAAGACACGCCTTTCCGAACCCGCAGCCGTGCCAACACGCTCAGGTTGGCGAGATCAACTCACCCAAGGTTTGAATGGGCGCAACGAGGAACATCTGAGCGCACAAGTGCCCAATCTTGGACTTGAGGCTCGTCCTGCCAGCGAACCACTTGTGCATCCACAGGCCCATGTAATGGTTCATCGGAGCGGAGACGAAGAAGCCGTAAAGCGCCATTTTCACTGCCCGTCCGTCTAACTTGCAGGCTGCCATGATGCGAGCGGACAACGCGGCGTCCTTTGAGCATTTGAACTTGACACCGGCGATATGGTTTGCAAGGATCTCTTGGAAGAATCCGAGGGTGCCTGCAGAGAGTTCGTTTTTGTTCCGGCGTCAGCCAGTGCTCCGAACAATGAAAACGCCACTGATGGCCGGGAACCAAAAACAAAAACGCACCAGAAGTGTAGCACTTGGTCAACAGCGGCCTCGCTACCAGAGCAGCCACGTATCTAGCCACGAGCGGGTTCTTCATCAAATCGAACGAGAATTTGGACAGGCAATTGAACTTGAGGATGTTGAACTGCGTCTTCGCGCCTGTTGGGACAATCATCCGAGAGTTTCGATACAATGGGGTTTCGTGAAATTCATGAGCGCAGCAGTAAGGATAAGGGTGTTCAATGCAGCCACAGTCGAGGAGAGTCATGATGATGAGGTAGGTGGTGGAGAAAAACGACGAGGGGAGGTGATGGGAGGAGGGGGAGGGATGATGAGAGGACAGAAGGACAGCGAACGGGGTGATGCGTGCCTGTTCGAGGCGTGGCCCGTGCGAACTATCTACAGGCGCTCGAGGCCCGGCGGCGGTCATGCAACCTCACCGACTGCTCGCGACTAGGGATCGATTTCGAAGAACTGGCGACGCCGAAGCGCCGATAAGATGGGATTTTCGCATACGGTATCGACATCCATACTCATAGTAAGGTGTAGATTACAATAAGATAGATACCAAAAAAAAGGCACAGTATGCGCACCCGGGATGAACGACAGGGGAAAAAAAAGTAGGATGTATGATACTGACAGCACAAGACCTCTATGAATAGATAACGACACTCTACTTCTTGTTAACCCTAAAATGGAAGGTGAAAGGTCAGCTATTGAAGTCGCGTGCATCGCGTGGTCACATACCAAACTTTGACATAGTCAGCAAAGGACACCATGCAGACAGTTTGCCAGATACCAAGGCCAATACGGGGCGTTACACCACGGTAAAGTCCACGGATGCCGTTATTGCGGTAGATGTATTGCAGAGTGTTGAACACGGTGAGCTTGGCTGGCCTGTCAGCGGCAACGTTCTTGGCAGCAGATTGCATCTGTGGCCATAAAATGTTTGGTCAGCATCGTGTTTTGTCCGAATATCAGCCCTGCGTGCAACGTACCTCGACACGGACGACCTCAATAGGTTGATTCCAAGTTGCCAAGGCACCACCAATGGTCGAGCTGGCAATCTTGTCCAAAGCGCTCAAACTCTCGCCTTCCTTCTTGCCACGAGCGGACCGAATCATGTTCTCGGCCAAGCGAGCGAAACCCATTCTATCAAGGGGTCGTCAGAACCGCGTATTCACCTTCACAATCCGAGCCGAAGACTTACCGAGAGCCCCAGTTGGTGCACTGTCGAAGAGCGACGGCATTCACACCCTTGTTGATACCGCGAATACCCTCGCGGCGGTAGATGTCGCCGAACACTGCCCAAGTGGACATAGGCTTGACGCCAGTTGCAGCTTGTTTATGTCGCGTGATTTCAACAGTCTTCATGGTCGTGCAGAAACCTGAGACGAAGAAGTGGCATTGTGTGATTAGCATGTGCGTTTACCGCTTAGACGCCGATCGCTCAATCACGAGCCAAATAGGGCAAACGCGTCGAAATTTTAGAATAGCCCAAAGCAACTCTGAACAGAGCATGCCTGGGTGACAAGGCATAGAGGAGAGCGAAAGGGTGTGTGTTTAGGAGTCGAAACTTACCCATAGTAGCATAAGCCTGGCAGATACCACCTCCCATACCACCAAGCAAACCCGCGACGGCGGGGTTGATACCGTTCCCGATGGAAACCTTCTCAATCTCCGATGCAGCGAAGAGCAGAACGGCACCTTTTGTTGAAGCTTCGATCCATGCCTAGGCACGCCCAGCGTCAGCAGTGAAGTTGGCACCAGAGTGAGGAACAGCCTACCCATGGAATCAAGCCCTGGTAGAATCCAGCAACGCCACCTCTACTCCATACAGTAGCGATGGCTTGTGGCATGCCCTGTGACCGGTTGGCAGCCATCTGGGTTTTGAGCACCTCTAGCGGTTGACCCAACGTCGTGACCTAGGAGAACGATAAGCAAGAGAGCGGGTAGAGCGCAAATAGGTGCCTATATACCTCCTACAATCCAGGAAGCAGCATCAGTAACGTTGGGCGCACAGATTCTCCATGGAAGTCACTCACGAACTAATGCAGTCAAAATTGCAACGTCGGCAGAACGAAAAAGTTGACGGCCGGAGGCAAGCAAGAACGTCAGCGAAAACGCGTTCACTTTTTGACCACTAAGCAAGTCTGTTCACCATGTTCATGATACCACCTAGGAAGAGCACAGTGCGGGTCAGGCAGGCTCCGACGACGCGGAATCAGATTACATACCAACGGCAATATTAGACCAGTTGACGCCCTCTCCTGGTTTTCGTGTTGGAGCCATTTGATACTACTGTAGTCTACCGAGAAAAGAAAATGAGAAAGAAGAGAGACTAGGGGGGAGAGCGAGTAGTAGAGAGAAGCTGGGGGAGAGGGGGGAGAGGAGGTTGGGGATGGGATGGCGACGACTTTTTGGGAGAGGCTATAAGCAAACGGCGTGACGAGAAACCCCAACAAATATCGAGCCATTCCAAAACCAGGACCCTTGTCTTCCCACTTTCTCATCCCTTGCCCTGCCAGTACCCCAATCAACACTCCAGGCACTGTCAGCCATCGCAAATTGCTCTAGAATGATATGGTGATGGGGTGTTGGAGTTTGACGGTCCGCGCAGCGTCTCGCGTCGCGCGGTACAGCGTCCGGTCTCGACAGTGCCATCAAGGCAGCGGTCAGCCTGGCGCCAAAGAATAGGCTTCTTTAGAAACACTTCACTTCACTCTGCTAGCACAGTAAGCGACCTCAGACCGCGTATCGAATCGATTTGATTGTCAATACGTTCGAAGCTTCTAGCGGCTGCGCCTCCACCTGTGCTCCCCCAGAGCACCGAGCATTCTGTATCGTTCATGGGATTGATAGTTCTCCTGGTATATTCTTAGCCATCCTGATTCTTTCCAGCACCAGAACGACCGAGAACTAATAATAATAATATCACGTTCATAGGTCTGGCCTCAGGTTGTGTCAGCCTTCGGCACGGATCCGAAGCAGGCTTTGTGTGGAGACAGTTTGGCCAGAACTTTCAAGACTTCGTTTCGCGCGCGAAGGCCAACTCCGCTACTCGGGGTTCTCCCAGGTTGACCCACCGAAACCCGCCTCATGCGGCAGGATTCCTTCAACATGGCAAAGGCGAGGACCAACTTGAATCCGTCTATTCGCTTGAAGCCATACGACTGGTTCGCCGCATGAACCTTAAATCATGGTAGCCTCTGCAACAGAACGTGCTCCGATGACGGAGGGTCCGTAACCGCCATATAAGGCGTGCGTCCCGGAGGTCCCTAAATCACCAGAAATACCAAGAAGCGCACACTGTGACGTTCTGAGCCACATATCTGCTTATGATTCGAACGTGAAAGGGCATCCGGGCAGGCTCCCCCGCATCGCAACCCCTTCATCATGTCTTCAAAGCATCCTAGACATGGCGACGCCAGCTATCTTGTATTTCTAGTAGGCGTTGCTTTATCCACGAGATCCCCGATAGTGTGCCTTTGATGATTCGAAACTCACCTTAGATCAAGGACACGATATTCCATGTCCCTGTCCGGCGTCTCAAACAATCCCAGTACTTCTGCGACATGATCGAGGATGCGGACACAGGAAAGGAGTCGGAGGGTAAGAGTGATGACCATCCCATCGTCCTAGGGGGGATATCAGTTTTCGAAATGGCGTGCTTCTTAGATGTCCTAGACACTCCGTGAGTACTCGGCGGATTTCGCGGGCCTCCATTCAGTCTTACGTGTATTTTCGTTGTAGCTTCGTATTTGGAGATCCCGAATTCAGCTTTGAGCAATGGGCCGCGGCCCTCCATCTAGCTACCATGTGGAGTTTCGACGACCTTCGAAAGCGTATCATTTGTCAGATGGACGACTTGACTGCCTACGCTAGCCCTTTCGACGTCATCACCATTTCCCAAAAGTGCAGGGTAGAAAAGTGGTTGCATCCGGCTTACGCGGCACTCTGTCGCAGACAGGATAGTTTCACCGACGATGAAGTGGAATGGCTTGGCATAAAGCGAGCTGCTGCGCTTTGGCGGATTCGCGAATCATTAGAGTTTGACAAGCCTCTAGAAATCCCACCATCTTCTCCGTGTTGCGGTGGGCGCGTGGTCTGTGGCAGTTGCTCTAATGCACTGCTCCAACAGCAGCCCGGGGCCAAAGGAGGCAAATCGAGGCTCAAAGCACGAGTTGCCAAGACCCTAGCGCGTAGCGTTACCCTTCCAGGAAGCCCTGGGCCCGTGTTGAACCACGTTTTGGAGTTGATCAAGATGGAGGAAGCGCTGAAGTTCGCCTAAACCGTTTCGAACACTTCAAGTGCGCACAACCCTTCAAAGTATATACATCTCAGAGGCTTTGTTTTACTTTTCCGACCTCGTTATGTAATTTCCGATTGCCCCACTTTCACTTTTGCATGAGGTGCTAGCCCTGTGAGACCACTTTATCGTCGATGTTTAAAGGACGAAGCATTTGGTCCAGCAGTGTGATCTTGTCCTAAGCGGAAGACAGTTCAAACGTTGAGACGGACTCTCGCATCCATGCCAAAGACAGTCTTATTCTACTGTGCATCTATGCTGGGCGGGGACGGGCATCTGACTAGTCAGCTGCACATCCTTAGGGGCTCGCGAAGGAGGTCCTGATAACGGAGGTCCTCTTGTTACCGGACTGGGTCTTTCTGCTTTCCACCACAGTCCTCACATAGCAGCCCTCCCTAAGTTTAGCAAAACCTCTATTCCTCTAGCCACTCGTACTCAACTTACAACAGCCTTATAATGCCTTCAGAGCATCCTAAGTACGGCGATGCAAGCTATCTGGTCTTCTTGGTCCGTTAAGAGGCTCAGTTAATCGCCGAGCCGTGTTGCTAATATGCTCACCAGGTCGAGGACATAATATTCCAGGTTCCTAGGCGTCGACTAAAGCAATCTCGGTATTTTCAAGACATGCTCGAGGACGCACATACTGGTGCAGGATCTGAGGGAAAGGATAACGAACATCCGATCTCCCTGGGCGGAATTTCCGCCTTCGAGATGACATCTTTTCTTGACGTCCTGGAAACTTCGTACGTCAATATGTCACGGAAGAGGTTCTCATCTCATTAATGTCCGACCACCAACTTGAGCAGAGTTCTGTACGACGACCCGGGCCCGACGTTTAGCCAGTGGGCCGCCGCTCTCCATCTTGCGACCATGTGGGATTTCGATGATATCCGGGAGAGAATCATTGTTCAGATGGACAAGAATATATCGGAAGTGGAGCCTATGGATAGGGTTGATGCCTCCTTGAAATGTCGCGTTGAGAAATGGCTCCATCCCGCATACGAGGTCCTTTGCACGCGGGATGCAGGCCCGTCAGATGCAGAAGCCGAGCGGCTCGGGGTCCTCAGATTAAATGGGATCTGGCGTATCAGAGAGGCTCTAAAGTCGACGGCATCGACGCCTACCCAGTCCAGTTGCAACTGCAATTCTTGTCGCAATGGTCGGCCATCGTGCTCAGACTTACTCAAGAAGGAAGAAGCTTTAAAGTTTCCTTGAATATTTCTTGACTAGCGTGTCTTAAATGACTCCTGAGTTAGGTATTTCTATTAACAATGCCATTTTCTCATATATATAGAACGGTTTCTTTCACGGGGATATATTTGTGCCGGGGGTCCCGCGTGCCATTTTCGGAGATGTTACTTTACGAATGTTACCGGAGAGTTGTTCTCGTTCATCTTTCACTTCGCGAAGGCCCGAGGCATCCCGTTTGAGAACTGTTCGGATAGTGAATGCGAATCTACACTGCCCATGATGCGTCATCTGTTCCTCGATCCTCGATCTGCTGTGGATATTGATACTCACCAATAATAGAGGCTCGTGCATTATCAAAGAGCCATCAATGCGCTCGAGGTTTTGCCTTTGATTTGGGCTTTCAAGAGTGTTCTGCATCGTTCATGGCATTGCCAACCGGCCTCCCCCCAGACGCACTTAGCCCCCCCCCCGGGTGATTCTTTCCAGAACTTGGAGAGATATTTTGGCGAGAGCATTCAGAAACCCGCCCGCCGCGGCAGGCCAACGGATCTGTGTCATGCTGCTCCACGGGACACCCTTCTTACACGGTGAAGGGGGTTTCCTAAAGCCAAAGCCCGTCTCACCAGCCGTTCGGTTGAGCTAAAACGCAAAAGTCACCCCGACAT
Organism: Tulasnella calospora MUT 4182; assembly: GCA_000827465.1. Taxonomy (NCBI): domain Eukaryota; kingdom Fungi; phylum Basidiomycota; class Agaricomycetes; order Cantharellales; family Tulasnellaceae; genus Tulasnella; species Tulasnella calospora. The sequence continues at coordinate 404,907 of KN822947.1, forward strand.
AGTTCTGGGACGATTGTTTATTCGCGGTGTTCGGATCATTTGGGATCAGAGAGACGTGATGCTCAACTGTTTGCCATTACAAAATTTGGCCCTACGCACCAACCCTGCAGGTGGGTTCCTTAATCCCCCACACTGAAAGAGCAAAGTGTTTAGGGCTGAGCGCAGTGCTAAAAGCTGCATTCCCCAATGCATGTCTAGACGTCGGTTTCGCTCAAGACCAGGGCATTGCCTCGTATTCTCGTGTAGACAAATGATGAATCGAGCTATGCGCATGACGAGTCATTGTGGGAAGTTCTGATAGCGGAGGCCCAAATTTTGCCTAACTGGGTCTTTCGGTGCACCTTCAGAATTACCCGGAAATATTACTAAAATGCAATACCCATTCAATGACAGAGCTCGACCACACCCCCAAGTCCGATAAAACCTCAGCCCCTCAAGCACATATCACCTAGTTCTTCAAAACGCTGTGATGCCTTCAGAGCACCCGAAGTATGGCAATATTAGCTATATGGTATTTTTGGTCTGTGAATCAGCCAGGTCCACTCCGCTTAGAACCATTTTGCTCATCGATCTCCCAGGTTGAGGACATAATATTCCATGTTCCTACACGCCGACTGAAAGAGTCCCCGTACTTTCGCGACATGATTGAAGAGCCACATACCGGGTTAGAATCAGAGGGGAAAAGCAACGACCATCCGATATTCCTGAGCGGAATTTCTGCCTTCGAGATGACATCGTTTCTTGACGCATCAGAGGCTTCGTAAGTCCTTGGAGGCGGAATTCGAAGCGATTTTGCTTTTTAACATCGGTCACCACCCAGATTCCTCTGGGGCGATCCCCAACTCGACTTCAGCCAATGGGCCGCAGCGCTCCACCTTGCGACGATGTGGAACTTCGATGACATCCGACAGATGATAATCGACCACATGGACAGGACGATTTCGACCGCGGACCCTATCGATCGAGTTGACACCTCGTTCAAATGCAACGTAGAAAAATGGTTGCACCCTGCGTACCAAGCGCTCGTTCAACGTGGGGAGAGTCTGAAAGATGAAGAGGTCGAGCGGCTAGGACTTCGGAGATCAGCAGCACTATGGAGGATTCGAGAGTCGCTGGCATTCGAGCAGGTCCCGTCGGGCCTGATATGCCCGAAGTGTAATTATGGCTGCAGCTGCGGAGATTGCGACTCTTGCCGAGCACTACAGTTCCGGCAACGACTCCTAGCTAGTCGGTCCGGGGATTGCGAGGATGAGGTAAAATCGGATCAAAGATGGAACTCGTCCGTTAGCGATGCGCTGGATTTGATCAAGCTGGAGCCCGCTTTAAGTTTTAAGTAAGTAACCCTATGATCCGGAGTCGTTATCTAGATGCATTTATGCACGTGTATATACGAGTTATGGGCGCATAGCTAACTCAGACCCTCTGTTAATGTTAGCCGTCATACTGATTGTGCAGCATATCACGCTGAATTTGCTCTCCCCTCCAATGTCGTCCCGAGGTAAGAGGTCCGCGACCAGCCACAGTTCACGAAAGCCCCTAAGCGTGAATTGAATAAAAGATGGGACCATAGGTAGTTCAAAGCCTTCTTATCAGGTAAGATGTTACACTAGGACCGAGCTGAGCCCGTCATGGATCAGTTGCACCGCTTTATCGAGTTGCTGTGGCACCCTGATAACGGAGGTCCACGTTTTACCTAATCGGGTCGATTGATTGGAGAGCCGATCTATCTGCATTGATAACCACGAAGTCATTGACAGCGCTATCCAAGCTCAGTGAAACTCCCATCTGCTCTTGTCTTCAACATATCACGGAGCCCCCATGCCTTCACAGCACCCGAAGTATGGCGATGCTAGCTACATGGTGTTTTTGGTCAGTCGAAAGCCTAGCATGCGTCCACCCTTAGGGCCAGAGTTGCTCATCCTTACTGTAAACAAGGTCGAAGACGTGATATTCCACATTCCGAAACGCCTCCTAAAGCAGTCCCAGTTTTTTCGTGAGATGATCAAGGAAACGCACACAGGACTAGAACTCGAGGGGAAAGACAACGAACACCCGGTATCCCTGGGCGGAATTTCCGCCTTCGACATGACGTCGTTCCTTGACGTCACGCAATCTCCGTGTGTTTACCATACATCCCTAACGGTCCCATCAAGCTGACATACAGCCCGGGTTTTGAATAGACTTCTGGACGGCAATTCAAAACTGACCTTCAGTCAATGGACAGCCGCTCTGCATCTTGCGACCATGTGGAGCTTTGACGATATCCGAAGGAAGATCATCGAGCAGGTGAACAAGATGATCTCAGCGGCGGACCCCATAGACAGGATCGACGCCTCGTTGAAATGCCGTGTCAGAAAATGGCTCCATCCGGCCTACGTGGTCCTTTGCAAGCGAAAGACAGGTCTCACAGACGCAGAAGCCGAGCGGTTGGGACTTCGGAGATCAACGGCAATCTGGCGTGTCAGGGAGTCCCTGAGACCGATTCAGTCGCCGGCACCCCAACCCCAGCCTTCCCCGGGCTGGGCCGGATACAGTGGTTATGGCCCTCCCCCGAGCCCGGCTAGATACGGCGGTCGTGGCCCGCCTCCACTTGAGTGGCCACCGAGGCCTGCGCCAGCATCGCCGGTTCAACACCTAAACTCTGGAAGTTCCAACGTGAACCTGTCGGATGCCAAGGCGCTAGACTTGATCAAGAAGGAAGAGGCTTTGAAGTATTATTAAGTCGTTCTTCGCTCGTGTTCGAATCTCGCCGAGTCTGGTAGCGTGTCGGTCTCTCTTCGAATTTGTTCTGTACTTCGATTCGTAAAGCACGACAACGTAGAACCTGCAAGATACATCATGAAATTTCATGTCCAGAGAGCAATCCCCGCGTGGATCCGTTTCATCCTGAAACGTCTTTGCCATCAAGGATAACACGCATTTGATCCCCCAGACCGAGGTAACAATAACGTGGAGATCTCATAGACTACCAAATCAGGAGTCATAGCTCGAACATGGAGCCTAGATCAAGCGCACTTACTCCTAGCCACATCTCGCTAGTCCCAAACCCCCTGCACAGCAATCATACCTTCAAAAGATTCAGAATTTGTGACGCTAGCTATTTGATCCTCCTGGTTGGCCATGGGTCGCAGCGAGCATTGTCAACGAGCAGACCCGCACCCTAAGCTATCGCCCTCTTGTAGGTGAATGATACCTTATTTCCCATCCCATCCCTGCGCCTGAAGCAATCGCGGTACTTTCGTGATATGATTGACGAAGTTCATACTAGCTCAGAAGGAGGGAGGAAGGGTGCTGAACACCCTATTCGCCTCGATGGGATCTCTGCCTTTGAGATGAAATCGTTCCTGAAAGCCATAGATTCCTCGTGAGTGGAGTTCTTTGCAAGCGAGGGGCCGTTCCTTCAGATGCAGAAGCTGAGAGGTTGGGCCTTCGGAGGTAAATGGTAATTTGGCGCGTCAGAGAGTCCCTGAGACCGATATCGATCCAGTCGCCGAGCCCTCCGGCTTATAGTCCGGCACCCCAACGCTCATCTGCAGACCCTCCCTTAGGCTGGGGGAGATTTGATGGTTATGATCCAACTCCACCAGCGCCACCACCTCTATCGGATGCCACGGCGCTTGGCTTGATCGAGCAGGTAGGGGCTTTGAAGTTCTCTTAAATTCTTCTCAGTCAGCTTTCGGATCTCGTAGAGTCTCTTGGCCTATTAGTCTATGTTCTGCTCTGTATTTCGGTTCGTAGAGTGCGACGAGATGGAAGGCGGAAGGTACATCATGGAATTCCATCTGTTTGGCCCTTCTACCCCCACCTTGAGAGAGAGAGAAGTTCCCCCGTGGTCCCGTTTCATCCTTGCCATCAATGGTGGTGTGCACTTGATCCCCCCGGATCGAGGCGAAAATGATAACATGGAGGTCTCAGAGGCTGCCAAATCAGGACCCACCACCTGGGAACCAGGATGACGCGCACTTAACCCAAGCCTTTTACGAGACAACAATCACAATAGCTCCAGGACAGCGACCATGCCTTCGAAGCATTCAGAATTCGGGGACGCCAGCTATTTGATCTTCTTGGTTAGTTCACCACGAGCAATATTGCCAACAAGCAGACCCGCTCGCTGAGCTACGGTCCTCTTGTAGGTCGACGACACCTTATTTCAGATCCCGCTCCGGCATCTTAGGCAATCGCAATTCTTTCGGGATATGATCAATGAAGTTCATACTGGTTCAGAAGGAGAGGGGAAGAGCGATGAACTCCCTATCTACCTCAGTGGCATCTCTGCTTTCGAGATGGAATCATTCCTCAGGGCCATAGATTCCCCGTAAGTAAAGCACATTCTCACAAGCCGTCCTACTTAATGAGTCTGCCATAGTTTCATATACGGTGATCCCAGGCTCACCTTCAGCCAATGGGCATCAGCCCTCCATTTAGCGACCATGTGGAACTTTGACGAAATCCGAGAGAGAGTTATCTCACAGATGGACAAGATGATCTCCACTGCGGACGTCTTTGAACGTATCGACGCATCTCTAAAGTGTAGAGTCGAGAAGTGGCTTCACCCAGCATACGAAACCCTCTGCACCCGAAGCGAAACACTCTCTGACTCGGAAGCAGAGCGTTTAGGGTTTCGTCGAGCGGCAGCAATATGGAGAATTCGAGAGCGGTTCCTTTCTGACCAGATTCCTTGGACTGCCTACAACAGAAGGTTCAGCAGGAGGAAAGAACCAGAGCCGGATGACCAACCACGAAAGGAGGACCCAAAGCAGTCCGCTTACTATCAGGAACCAGAGAAGGAGCCAGAGAAGGAGCCAGAGCCTGACGAACCAAAGCAGTCGACTTACTACCAAGAACCAGAGAAGGAACCAGAGGGGTTGTATTACGACGACCCTCACCCATCAAATAGCCGCAGCAGGGCGAATGTTCGAGTCATGATTGAAAGAGAACAATCCCTAAAGTTTCCCTCGTGATTTGTCTGCGGAGCCGAAGGCGGTGGCCGTTGACGTTCAGGTTCTGACTTAACCGCAGAAAATCACAAAATAATGATACAATGGGTTGCTATTCAGTCTGTATCTCCCCAAGAATGTATTTGAGAGTCTGTGGAGCGTTTGATCTCCTTAAATCAAGAATAGGATGGAATAGGGCGATCTGATGACCAACTTATGTTCTCGGGCGCGGGGTCCCTCGGACTAGAGCATAAGGAGGTTCCTGCGTATGAGAGTGCATCCTGCTTGAACGCCGAAGTTCGGGTGCAGTAAGAATATATATGTGACGCTTGAGTCCTTATGAGTTACAGAGGTTCTTGGACGGTGATTCCTGGCTCTCGTTCAACTAGTGGGCAGCTGGCGGTTATCTCGCGGATGTCGGCTACAAGGTATTTCGGCGACGGCTGAAAGAAGATCATTGTTCAGACGGATGGGATCACTTCTGAGATGGAACCGAGTGACTGGATCAATGCATCCTTCAAATGTCTTGAGTCGTGTGCAGAAGCGGTTTCACCTTGCAGATGGCGTTCTATGTAAAAGGGACAAGAGTCTATCGAGTGGTGAGGCTGAAGGTTCAGGACTTCAGAAATTGGCAACGCGTAGGATCAGAGAGGTGGCCTTTTCAAGGCAAGGTCGAATACTCAGTCAAACACAACGTATGAAACTCGGATATGGACTCGGCGATGTCGTCAGCCGCCGAGATCCGCCTGAAGTCCGTTGGTCGACCGTGTTTCGTTTTGCCAGCAACCTCGCTGAGAATGGCAGACGATCACAGCTTGACCTTGGCTACTACCGGCTCTCCTCAATCATGCTCCGCTTCTCTCGAAGTGTCTTCAGATCCGTGGAGCCAAGTGGAAGTTTACAGAGGCGCCATCGAACTTCCCGCGGTAAGTCCCTGATCACATCAGCAGAAGCCGGAGCATCTCATTCGCTGACGCTTTCTTGTCCGGAGCCTCGACTCTTCCCAGTATAAAGCCAAATTCACAAATGGCTCACTTTTCGCAGGCCCGTCAGATGCAGAAGCCGAGAAACTGGGCATCCTCAGATTAAATGCGATTTGGCGTATCAGAGAGGCGCTAAAGTCGACGGGATCGACGTCTACCCAGTCCTCCTGCACCTGCGCGATTTGTCAGTCATCTTCCTCGGCGCATTTGAACAGAGTTCAAAACTTAATCAACAATGAAGAAACTCTAAAGTTTCCCCCAATCCTTCTTGGCTAGCGTGTTGGACGTGACTTCAACATTGGTTGTTAACCAATGTACCATACTCCTGTGTTGATATGACGGTCACTTTCACGGAAAACAATACTTACGCGCCCTGTGCCTCTTTCGAGGGTGTCACTGATACGAATGTTACCGGGGTGTGATATTCTTTGCCTTTCAATTTACAAAGGCCGAGGCATCGGGCTTGAGGACTGTTCGGATAGTGAGTGCGGGATCTAGAGCACACGTGACACGTCAGCTGCCCTTCAGCTCAAGAGCTGCTGCGGATATTACTCGCCGATAGCGAAGGTCCATGATTTCCCATACAAAGCCGTCCCGCAAGTCAGCTTCGATATCAGTGAATTGCCCCAGGCCAGTATATATGCGTTTGTCATTACTAGCTCCAAAGGCTCTCCTAATCTTCAGCCAGCTCTATCGCGGGGGAGCCCACAAACTTGGAGGAAAACTATCATGCCTTCCGAGCATCCAAAGTACGGCGATGCTAGTTATATGGTATTTCTGGTACGCCAAGGAGCATGAAGGTCAAGTGAACAGCGTTGATAATCTACTTCTCAGGTGGAGGATATCTTATTTCATGTCCCTCTCCGTCGGCTCAAGCAATCTCAGTTCTTTCGCGAAATGATCGAGGAAACGCATACTGGACTAGAGTCCGAAGGAAAGAGCAACGAAAATCCCATCTTCCTGAGTGGAATCTCCGTTTTCGAAATGACATCCTTTCTCGATGCACTGGAGGCTTCGTAAGGCATCTTCATAGGGTGAGGAGACGGGAGATATAATCACCTAACCCGGAGCGTTTTGCAGATTTCTTTCTGGAGATCCCAAGCTGGAATTCGCCCAATGGGCCGGCGCACTCCATCTAGCGACGATGTGGAGCTTCGATGACGTTCGCGATATGATCATCACTCATATGGACAAGGCGATCTGGACCGCTGACCCTCTTGACCGGATCGACACATCGCTGAAATGCCGCGTCGAAAAGTGGCTCTATCCAGCGTACGAAGCACTCTGCCAGCGGGCGGAGAGTCTTAAAGACGAGGAAGTGGAACGGTTAGGCCTTCGTAGATCGGCTGCAATCTGGCGCGTTCGGGAGTCATTGGAGTTCAATCAGACCCCTATTTCCACTGGTTGCCCGAGTTGCGGCTTCAACGGGGTGACTTGTCGAAGTTGCGAGTATTGTTGGTCCTTACCGCAGCCTGGAGCTTCCGTTCCGCCAGCTCGCAAAATCACCGTGAAGAAAAATCAGAAACACAATGGAGTAACTGCGTTGGATTTGATAAAGAAGGAAGCAGCATTGAACTTTGTATAAGGCTCTTTTAATCGATAGGCTATGGTAGTACGCGGTAACGAGGGTAGTGTTCTTGTCGAGCCTTGTGTCGCACATCAGTCGCCGATCCAAGCAGCAAGAAATACATTGGCTAAATTAGGGGAGAACCCAATATCGAAGCGTTGCCAGGCTCACGTTTTAGTCTCGCAATAGCCCGTCGCGAACTGCACTCTCAAAACGTTGCCGAGTCGAGGCTGGGATTGTTGCAGCTCGAATATGCAGCCCCTCCAGTTCATATTCGCAATGCAATAGCAGCCTTTTGGTGGGCTTACAACACTGTGGCCTATAAACCCCTATATACTACGTAAATGCTTAGACTGGCCCAAGTTCAACCAGTGGGCAACCATCCTTCATCTTGCGAGGATGTGGGCTTCAACGACATTCGAAACGGTATCGTCTCAAGGGAGCTGGTGACCGGACCAATGCAGCCTTGAAATGTCGTGTGCAGAAGTGACTTCACTTTGCATATGGAGTTCTCTGCAAAAGAGACAAGGGTCTATTAAACGACGAGATTGAGGGTTCAGTACCGTGTAGGATCCGAGAGTTGGTATACTCAGGAAGGCCAACGAGTCTGACACCCGGATGCGGGCTCGGCGGTAGTCAGCCGCCGAGGTCCGCCTTAAGTCCGTTGGTCGACCGTGTTCGTTTTGCCGACAACCTCGCTTAAAGCGGCAGACGATTACAACTTGAGCTTGGCTACTACCGACTCTCCTCAATCGTGCTCCGTTACTCTAGAAGTGTCTTCAGATCCGTGGAGCCAAGTGGAAATTTACAGAGCCGTCATTCGAGCTTGTCCCGGTAAATACCGGATCACATCAGCAGAAGCCGGAGCATCTTTGCTGACGCCTGCTTGTCCGGAACCTCGACTCCTCCCAGTATAAAGCCAAATTCACAAATGGCTCACTTTTCAGCATCAACAGCTTTGTTTTCAGCATCAATAAGGGGCACAAGTAACCTACCCGCATCCTGAAATTCAAACACTTTGTTTCTGCGCTCTCCCTGGCTCTACTCGCCACCCTGTTCTCCCCACAACCTATTCCGTCGCTAAACTCAACATCACTTCAGCCGAAATGCCCTCAACTGAATCCACCACTTTGTCCCCACTCTACCCCAACGTCAAGCTGGTTCCTCGTCTCAACACTGAACGCGGTGGAGGTATGTACACACATCATTAAATGTTTCAGAACTTGTATTCTGACCGACTCTTCATAGCCGACCATGGTTGGTTGAAGACCTTCCACACCTTCTCCTTTGCCAGTTATTGGGATCCTCGGCACATGTCATTTGGCAACCTCCGAGTTATCAACGAAGACCGTGTTGAACCCGGCGAAGGCTTTGGCACTCATGGTACGTTTGATTTAAGCTTAAGATCATACAGGTGTTGACGGGTGTTGAATTTCGATCGTAGGTCACCGCGAGATGGAAATCTTCTCGTACGTCGTTTCAGGCGAACTTGAACACAAGGACAGCATGGGCAACCTCGAGATCCTCAAACGCGGCGACATCCAGCTCACTTCCGCGGGAACCGGCATCCGTCACTCCGAATACAACCGCAACAACAAGTCTATGGTGCACTTCCTCCAGATCTGGGCCGAGCCACATACTCGGGGTTTGAAGCCCACATACTTCACTCGCCACTTCACCGACGAGGAGAAGACCGATAAACTCGTAACAGTCGTTGCACCCGTTGGCAGTGAAGGTGTCAAGGAAGAGCGGGAAGGAAGCGGACCTGCACCGGTGCAGAGCAACGTGATTCTCAAGTCGACAATCCTCAGTCCTGGAAAGAGCGTGGAGCATATCTTCTCTGCTCCTGCGTCAGCCGAGACTCAACGAAAGGGTTATGTCCACGTCATCCAGACGAGCGGATACAACACCGGTGCTGCCAAGGGTAACAGTACGTCGTTTGCGTTGCTCTTTCTTCTAATTTGAGAACTAACCATGTCATTTACAGGAGTGCGCGTGAACGGTGGTCTGGAACTTTCGGAAGGTGACGGCTCGTTCGCTTGGGGCGCCGCTGGCGACAACTTGCTGATTGAGAATGTCGGAACAACCCCGGCCGAAGTTTTGATATTCGACATCGAGTAAATGATTTAAAAGGAACCTTCGGGCTTGTTTATATCATGTATTGGACGATCAGAGTTTATTGTATACTGCAGAAATGGTTTTATAGTGGTCGTTTGCCAGTTTTTACATTCACAGATTGAGCAACATAGCACGCCGAAACTGCTTACCCTTGTAATGTGGCCCTGTGGTGAGGGGGATTGCGACTAGCCCCGAAGCCCCTGTGCGTGAATTAAATAAAGGATGGAATCATAGGCAGTTCTAAACCTTCTCATTAGGTAAGATGTTACACTAGGACCGAGCTGAGCCCGTCATGGATCAGTTGCACCGCTTTATCGAGTTGCTGTGGCACCCTGATAACGGAGGTCCACATTTTACCTAATCGGGTCGATTGATTGGAGAGCAGATCTATCTGCATTGATAACCACGAAATCATTGACAGCGCTCTCCAAGCTCAGTGAGAAACTTCCCGTCTGCTCTTGTCTTCAACATATCACGGAGCCCCCATGCCTTCACAGCACCCGAAGTATGGCGATGCTACCTACATGGTGTTTTTGGTCAGTCGAAAGCCTAGCATGCGTACGCCCTTATATACGGCCAGAGTTGCTCATCCTTCCTGTAAACAAGGTCGAAGACGTGATATTCCACATTCCGAACCGCCTCCTAAAGCAGTCCCAGTTTTTTCGTGAAATGATCAAGGAAACGCACACAGGACTAGAACTCGAGGGGAAAGACAACGAACACCCGGTATCCCTGGGCGGAATTTCCGCCTTCGAAATGACGTCGTTCCTTGACGTCACGCAATCTCCGTGTGTTTACTACATACTTCTGACAACCCGCAATTGCACGCTGACGTACAGCCCGGGGTTTGAATAGACTTCTGGAGGGCAATTCAGAACTGACCTTCAGTCAATGGACAGCCGCTCTGCATCTTGCGACCATGTGGAGCTTTGATGGCATCCAGGAGAAGATCATCGAGCAGGTGGACAAGACAATCTCAGCGGCAGACCCCCTGGACAGGATCGACGCCTCGTTGAAGTGCCGTGTTGAGAAATGGCTCCATCCCGCATATGTGGCCCTTTGCACGCGAGAGACCGGTCTTTCAGATGCAGAAGCCGAGCGATTGGGAATTCGGAGATCAACGGCAATTTGGCGTGTCAGGGAGTCCCTTTATAGACCGAATCCCCCGGTCAATCCACCGGCCAATTCTCCACCTTCAGTCCCGACCCCCTGGGGATTCCCACCTGCGCCAGTTCGAGTCCCCAACGTGATCCCGTCGGATGCGAAGGCGCTAGACTTAGTAAAGAAGGAAGAGGCTTTGAAGTTTTCTTAATCTGGGCTGCCCCAGTGATCGAATCCCGCAGAGTCTCATAGCCTGATGGTCTATCTTCGAATTTGCTCTGTATTTCGATTCGCAAAGTACGACGACGTGAAAAATGGAAGGTACATCATGAATTTTCATCTGCTTCGTCCGTACATGTACGTCAATTCAGAGAGGAGACTCCCGTTGCATCAATATTTGGTAACGCGCATTTTGGCGCGTCAGGGAGTCTCTAAGACCGATTCAGCCACCGAAGCCTACAACTTATAGTCAGATACCGGAAAGCCCGAGGCCCGGCAGCACCACCCGCGCCGGTGATCTTGTTGGATGCCAAGGCGCTAGGCTTGATCAAGAAGGAAGAGGCTCTGAATTTTTCTTAAATTCTGCTTCGCTAGTTGTCGAATCTCGGAGAGTCCCATCGCCTGTTGGTCTATCTTCGAATTTGTTTTGTATTTAGATTCGGGAAGTGCGACGGAGTGGAAGGCAGAAGGTAAATCACGAGATTTGATCAGTTTTAAACTTTTTGGCCCCTTACCCCCACCTCCCAGGAGAAGCTTCCCCGTGGTCCCGTTTCATCCTAATCAATGATGGCGTACACTTGATCCCCCCAGACCGAGGCGAAATCATAACGTGGACGTCACAGAGGCTGCGAAATCAGGACTCGCCGGCTGGAAATGGGAGCCAGGATCACGCGCACATATCCCAGGCCTCCTCCGAAACAAACTTATCTCCCCCGTCACATCAGCTCCAAGACAGCGACCATGCCATCAAAGCATTCAGAATTCGGGGACGCCAGTTATTTGATCTTCTTGGTGAGCTCACAGCAAGCAATATTACCAACGAGCAGACCCGCGCGCTGAGCTATCTGCCTCGTTGGCATCTCTGCTTTTGAAATGGGGTCGTTCCTCAAAGCCATAGATTCCCCGTGAGTGGAGCACGCCCTCGCTGCATCATTCGAGCATACTATCAAGCAAGCTTGCTGCAGATTCATATACGGTGATCCCAAGCTCTCCTTCGGGGAGTGGGTGGCGGCCCTCCATTTAGCGACCATGTGGAACTTTGGCGAAGTCCGAGAGGGAATTATCACAAAGGTGGACAAGACGATCTCAACCGCAGATCCCTTCGAACGTATCGAAGCCTCTATTAAGCGCCAAGTCGAGAAGTGGCTTCACCCAGCATACGAAGCCCTCTGCATCCGAAGGGAAACACTCTCCGACTCGGAAGCAGAGCGGTTAGGTCTTCCGAGAGCAGCAGCAATATGGAGAATTTGAGAGCAATTGCTTTCTAACCGGACCGCCGCGGTTTCCTACCATACAACTTCCGCGGTTTCCTACCATCCAACGTTCCATAGGAGACCCATAGCCAAACGAAGGTTGGCAGATTCTGACGAGGAGCGCGCTAGTATCGACCCACCACCATCAAATAGCGGCAATAGTAGAACAAGTCTTCGAGCCATGATTGAGAGAGAAGAATCTCTGAAGTTCCCCTCATGACCTATTTGCTAGTACTGAAGGCGGAGGTCGTTAAGGGGTTCGATCTCTATGTAGCCGCAACGTCAGAAAATGGTACAATGATGGTACAACGGCCCGCTCTCAATTTTATGGATAGTCAAGAATGTGTTATCGGATCTGTAAAGCGTTTTCATCCACGTAATTGAAGGGTAGAACGGGCTCGGTCAATCCGATGACGACTTGTATGTTTCAGCAAGGGGTCTCTTGGAGTCAACCGTCAGAAGACTCCCTGCGTGCGAGAGCGCGTCCTTCTTAGACGCCGCGAAAGTTTCGGATGCCGACTTTGTTACATGAGACCCGTTACGCAAGTTCTTATACGGCGACTCCCGGCTCTCGTTCAAACCAGCGGGCGGCTGGTCTTTAACTCGGGGGCATGGCTGATGAGGAATTTCGGCGACGGTCGAAGGAAGGTCACTGTTCAGGTGGATGAGACAACTTCTGAAATGGATCCGGGCGACCGAACCAATGCGTCCTTGAAATAGCGTGTTCAGAAGTGGCTACACCCTGCATGTGGGGTTCTCTGGAAAAGGGACAGGGGTCTATTAAATGACGAGGCTGAGGATTCAGGACTTCGGAGATCGTAAACGCGTAAGATCCGAGAGGTGGTGTTTTCAGGCAACGCAGGCAAGTGCGACGAGCATGAAACTCGGAGATAGGTGTCGTCAGCCGTCGAGGTCCGCCTTATGTCCGTTGGTCGACCGTGTTCGTTTTGCCGACGACCTCGCTGAGAATGGCAGACAATTACAACTTGACCTTGGCTACTACCGACTCTCCTCATTCATGCTCCGTTACTCTAGAAGTGTCTTCAGATCCGTGGAGCGAAGTGGAAGTTTACAGACCCGTCAGTCGAGCTTCTCCCGGTAAGTCCCTGATCACATCAGCAGAAGCCGGAGCATCCCATTCGCTGACGCTTGCTTGTCCGGAACCTCGACTCCTCCCAGTATAAAGCCAAATTCACAAATGGCCCACTTTTCAGAATCAACAGCTTTGTTTCCTACATCATCAAGGAACACAAGTGACCTACTCGCATCTGGATAGCCGAAAACATCGTTTTCGCACTCTTCCTCGCTCTACTCGCCATCCTGTTCTCCCCACTTCTCCAACGTCTAGCTCTCCGTTCAGCCACCTATTCCGTCGCTAAACACAACATCACTTCAGCCGCAATGTCCTCAACTGCATCCACCACTTTGTCCCCACTCTACCCCAACGTCAAGCTGGTTCCTCGTCTCAACACTGAACGCGGTGGAGGTATGTACACACATCATTAAATGT
>KN822947.1:418844-508901 GCA_000827465.1 Tulasnella calospora MUT 4182
GAAATCTTCTCGTACGTCGTCTCAGGCGAACTTGAACACAAGGACAGCATGGGCAACCTCGAGATCCTCAAACGCGGCGACATCCAGCTCACTTCTGCGGGAACTGGCATCCGTCACTCGGAGTACAACCGCAACAACAAGTCCATGGTGCACTTCCTCCAAATCTGGGCCGAGCCACATACTCGGGGCTTGAAGCCCACATACTTCACTCGCCACTTCACCGACGAGGAGAAGACCGATATACTCGTGACAGTCGTTGCACCCGTTGGCAGTGAAGGTGTCAAGGAAGAGCGGGAAGGAAGCGGACCTGCACCTGTGCAGAGCAACGTGATTCTCAAGTCGACGATCCTCAACCCTGGAAAGAGCGTGGAGCATATCTTCTCTGCTCCTGCGTCAGGCGAGACTCAACGAAAGGGCTATGTTCACGTCATCCAGACGAGTGGATACAACACGGGGGCTGCCAAGGGTAGCAGTAGGTCCTTTGCTTTGCTCTTTCTTCCACTTGGAAAACTAACCATGTCACTCACAGGAGTGCGCGTGAACGGTGGCCTGGAACTTTCCGAAGGCGACGGCTCGTTCGCTTGGAGCGGGGCTGGCGACAAATTACAGATCGAGAACATCGGAACAACGCCGGCCGAAGTTTTGGTCTTCGACATGGAGTAAATGTTTCAACAAGAGACCTTCGGATTTGTCTTTATCATGTATCGGACGATTAGATTTTTATTGTATACTGCAGAAACAGTTTTATAGTAGTCGTTTTGCCTGTTCTATATTTACGGATCGAGCAGCATAGCACGCCGTAATATCTTATCCTTGTAATGAGGTCCTAGGGTGAAGGGGATTGCAACTATCCACGGAGCCCCTATGCGTGAATGGAGTAAAGGATGGAACCATCGGCAACTCCAAACCCTCTGATTAGGTAAGAATTTACAGCTAGCCCTGATGGCTCAGTTGCATCGCTTTATCGAGTTGTTGTGACACTCTGATAATGGAGGTCCAAATTTCACCTAATCGGGTCGGTTGATTGGAAAGCAAATCGATGGACACGAAATAGCACGTCTCTCGCCCCAGTCATTGACAGCACCATCCAAGCTCACATCCACGGAGCACCCCATGCCTTCACAACACCCGAAGTATGGCGATGCTAGGTACATGGTGTTTTTGGTCAGTCGAAAGCCTATATCCTTACGGCCATAGTTACTCATCCTTACTGTAAACAAGGTCGAAGACGTGATATTCCACATTCCGAACCGCCGCCTAATGCAGTCCCAGTTTTTTCGTGAAATGATCGAGGGAACACACACAGGACTAGAACTCGAGGGGAAAGACGATGAGCATCCGATATCCCTGGGCGGAATTTCTGCGTTCGAGATGACGTCGTTTCTTGACGTCACACAATCTGCGTGTGTTTGGCACTTACTCCTGACAGCCCGCAGCACTCTGACGTACAGTTCGGGTTTTGAATATAGACGTCTCGACGACGATTCACAGCTGACCTTCAGTCAATGGACAGCCGCTCTGCATCTTGCGACCATGTGGGGCTTTGGTGATATCCGGGAAAGGATCATCCAGCAAGTGGACAAGACCATCTCAGAGGCGGACCCCATAGACAGGATTGAGGCCTCGTTGAAATGCCGTGTAAAGAAATGGCTCCATCCCGCATACGTGGTCCTGTGCAAGCGAGAGATAGGTCTTTCAGATGCAGAAGCCGAGAGGTTGGGATTTCGGAGGTCAATGGCAATTTGGCGCGTCAGGGAGTCCCTGAGACCGATTCAGTCGCCGAACCCGGTCAGTGTCCCGGTAACTCGACAGACGCACTCCTGGAGTCTTCCGCCGCCGCCGCCGGCGGTTCAGCACGTCAACTCTGGAAGTTCCAACGGGATCCTGTCGGATGCCAAGGCGATTGGCTTGATCACGAAGGAAGAGGCTTTGAATTTTTCTTAAATTCTGCTTCGCTAGCTTTTGGATCTCGCAGAGTCTCATCGCCTGTTGGTCTATCTTCGAATTTGTTCCGTATTTAGATTCGTGAAGTGCGACGAGGTGGAAGGCGGAAGGTACATGATGAAATTTCATCTGTTTGGCCCTTTTATAACCTCCCCCCCCCTCTTCGGAGAGAAGTTCCCCCGTGGCACCGTTTCATCCTAATGAATGGTGGCCTGCAGTTAATCCTTCTAGATTGAGGCGAAATGATAACATCGAGGTCACAGAGGCTGCCACATGATTCAGGACTCGCCGGCTAGGAATAGTAGCCAGGATCACTCGCACAGGTCCCAGGTCTCCTATGAGAAAACTCATCTCTCCATCACATCAGCTTCAAGAAAGCAACCATGCCATCAAAGCACTCAGAATTCGGGGACGCCAGCTATTTGATTTTCTTGGTGAGCTCATAACGAGCAATATTACCAACGAGCAGCCCCAAGCGCTGAGCTATCGTCCTCTGTCCTCTGTAGGTTGATGACATGTTATTTCATATCCCGCTCCGGCGCCTCAAGCAATCGCTGCACTTTCGTGATATGATCGATGAAGCTCATACTGGCTCAGAGGGAGAGGGGAAGAGTGATGAACACCGCATCTACCTCAGCGGCATCTCTGCTTTTGAAATGGGATCGTTCCTCAAAGCCATAGATTCCCCGTGAGTGGAGCACGCTCTTGCCATATCTTCTGAGCATTCTACCAAGCAAGCTTGCTGTGGATTCATATACGGTGATCCCACGCTCTCCTTTAGCGAATGGGCGGCGGCTCTCCATCTAGCGACCATGTGGAACTTTGACGAAGTCGGAGAGGAAATTATCACAACTGTGGACAAGATGATCTCAACCGCAGATCCCTTCGAACGTATCGATGCATCTATTAAGTGCCGAGTCGAGAAGTGGCTTCACCCGGAATACGAAGCCCTCTGCACCCGACGCGAAACACTCTCCGACTCGGAAGCAGAGCGGTTAGGCCTTCCGAGAGCGGCAGCAATATGGAGAATTCGAGAGCGATTGCTTTCTAACCGGACTTCCGCGGTTTCCTACTATACAACGTCCGACAGGAGACTCATAGCCAAACGAAGGTTGGTGGATTCCGACGAGGAGCGCGCTAGTATCGACCCACCACCATCAAGTAGCGGTAGTAGTAGGACAAATCTTCGAGCGATGATTGAGATATAAGACTCTCTAAAGTTCCCCTCATGACCGATTTGCTATTACTGAAGGTGGAGGTCGTTAAAAGGAGCATGAAACTCGGAGATAGACTCGGCGGTGTAGTCAGCCGCCGAGGCCCGGCTTAAGTCCGCTGGTCGACCGCGTTCGTTTTGCGGATGACCTCGCTGAGAATGGCAAACGATGACAACTTGACCTTGGCTACTACTGACTCTCCTCAATCATGCTCCGTTCATCTCGAAGGGTCTTCATATCGGTGGAGCTAAGTGGAAGTTTACAGAGCCGTCATTCGAACATCCCGCGGTAAGTCCCTGATCACATCAGCAGAACCCGGAGCATTTCACTTGCTGACGCCACCTTGTCCGGAACCTCGATTGCCCCCAGTATAAAGCCAAATGCCAAATGGCTCACTTGGAAGCATCAACAGCCTTATTTCCTACATCAGTAAGGAGCACAAGTAACCTACTCGCGTTTTAGAATTCAAACACTCCGTTTCTGCACTCCTCCCCGCTCTACTCGCCACCCTGTTCTCCTCACTTCTCCAACGTCTAGCTCTCCGCTCGGCAACATCTTCTGTCGCTAAACATAACATAACTTCAGCTGCAATGTCTTCAACTGCCTCCACCGCTTTGTCCCCACTCTACCCCAACGTCAAGCTGGTTCCCCGCCCCAACACTGAGCGTGGTGGAGGTACGTACATACATCATTCAATCTTTCAGAACTTGTAGTCTGACCCACTCTTTATAGCCGATCATGGCTGGTTGAAGACCTTCCACACATTCTCCTTTGCTGGTTATTGGGATCCCCGATACACGTCATTTGGCAACCTGCGAGTTATCAACGAAGATCGTGTTGAACCCGGCGAGGGCTTCGGCACTCATGGTACGTTAGATCTTAAGCTTAAGATCGTACAGACATTGACGGAAGTCGAATTTTGATCATAGGTCACCGCGAGATGGAAATCTTCTCGTACGTCGTCTCAGGCGAACTCGAACACAAAGACAGCATGGGCAACCTCGAGATCCTCAAACGCGGCGACATTCAGCTTACTTCCGCGGGAACTGGCATCCGTCACTCGGAGTACAACCGCAATAACAAGTCCATGGTGCACTTCCTCCAGATCTGGGCCGAGCCACATACTCGGGGCTTAAAGCCCACATACTTCACCCGCCACTTCACCGATGAGGAGAAGACCGATAAACTTGTAACAGTCGTTGCACCCGTTGGCAGTGAAGGCGTCAAGGAAGAGCGGGAAGGAAGCGGACCTGCACCGGTACAGAGCAACGTGATTCTCAAGTCGACGATCCTCAGCCCTGGAAAGAGCGTGGAGCATATCTTCGGTGCTCCTGCGTCAGGCGAGACTCAACGAAAGTGTTATGTTCACGTCATCCAGACGAGCGGATACAACACCGGGTCTGCCAAGGGTAACAGTACGTCCTTTGTTATTATGCTTTACCCTCGAATTTGAAAACTAACCACGTAATTTACAGGAGTCCGGGTGAACGGTGGCCTGGAACTTTCGGAAGGCGACGGTTCGTTCGCCTGGGGCGCCGCTGGCGACAAGTTACAGATTGAGAACGTCGGAACAACCCCGGCCGAAGTATTAGTATTCGATATGGAGTAAATATTCTAAAAGGAGACATCAGGGCTTGTCTCTATCATATATTGGACGATTAGATAGTATTGTATAGTGCAGAAGTAGGTTTATAGTAGTCGTTTGCCTGTTCTACATTCAGTAGGGTGGTCGAGGTCAAGCATCGTTCGAACTAGTACTCTCCTACTCCATCCGCTCAAAACCGCCTTACGGCCCTATGATGTTGTATGATGCTAAGTGCGGACGGTTCTAGACGTACGGAGAAACGTTGTGACCGTGAAGACGGAACAGGCTCCCACAGGAATAATTCTTCGACTTAATTAGGCAGGAAGGTGCAGTCAACGCAAAGCCAGTGGTCCGCTATGGAATCTAAGTCTCAGATTTTGCTAAGGCAAAAGGCTTACTTCTGACTGGTGAGTTGCGGCGAATCGCGCGGCGTTTGTGCGAGTCCCTGCTGCTGATTCCAGCTAGAAAAAGCATAACAGAGGCGATAATGCAAGTGAAGGACGAGAATCCCCAAATTTCCCTCTATGACGTCATACCTCTGCGCACGTCATCAAGTATGGTACTTGGGGAGCTCCTTATAGGCTCGCCGCGACCAAGGAACAATCGAGAGCACCGAGGCGTCAAGGGGTTGGTTGAACGAGAAGAGGCGTTAGAGTATTCATGAACTCCTAGTTACCGGGAGTGTGCGGTGGCTTCACGTCGATCCAGGTCTCCGACGATCTACATTATTCGGTTTGACCGGATCGTCAGGAAAGGACCCAACCAGCTGCCCACTAATTTTTGAACTTTATTTCTTTCCATATAATGCACGCCTGTTCTCTGCTGTGGTTTCGATGGAAATGCAGAGTTGTGAGTCCAAGGCTTTTACGGTGCCAGTTTATTGCTTCCGAGTGATCGCTCTAACATCCAAAATGGATGGTACGGTGAATTTCAATAAGAAGAATCTCGCGAGCTGGTCCCTGAGCGTGTCTCTACCTTTACTTGAAGCACTCAAAGGTTGCCGCTTTGACTTTAGGTTGAAGATCGGATGAGTCGAATAGGAAGGGGACCGTGAGCTACTACGTGGCTGCTGGGACCTAAACGTCGGAGAATATAAATACCTAAATTGCTATGTCTTCTGAAAGGTGATCTAAATTGGGAACGATGCCTGCACAGGACTACACAAATAGACGCCGTCGTTCCCACCTGGGAAAGCAATTTAGTATGTAAGCTGCTGACGTAGCAGAATGCGGTGATGGTGACGCGCAGGGGCCGGAGCTGGCGGGAAAAGGAATAGGCTGAGGGTTGTGAAAATTTATATTTATCGTCCATTTTTGTTTTGGGGGTGATCTTCCACAGGGTCACTCGGCATCGGCGCGGCTACCCTAGGGTGGGAAGCTTGAGGCTTGGCTTCTCTCAACTCGACGGCCTCCCCCTCGCACTCCCCTTCCATCTACACGACTTCCCTCCCTTCACTGGCCCTAATGGTTTTATGGACGACGTCGTAGCGACATATGGTAAGCAGGTGCTGAACCTCCAGATAGCACACTACCTGTCAGGTCAGTCGCAGTTCACCGAAAACGCCGTCATCGCCAGCTCAAAAAGTCCACATCAACCGGGCACATATTTCTCCATTTCTAGCCGGCGCTGCCACGCTTGCCATTTGGGACTGGCTCATTTGTTGGAAACTTGAATATCAGTTCATATGGAAAGCAAGACTGTCCGCCGGGAAATTCCTTTATCTCATCCACCGCTACCCTCTCATCATCACGTCTCTCATCGGACTGCACTGTAAGTGACTTGTACAATGCTACGCCTTTCTTGACTGAGGGAATTCGCATGGGTTTTCTGCTGTCACCAACTCCGCAGTCAATACCGCCCACAACATTCCGATAGCTGTAAGTCGTCATATCTTCGTTCCTAGCTCCACGTGTTCATTAACCTGCGCCATCTTATGCAGCAATGCCAGATTTGGATTCCCTTGGAGTACTGTTTCGACATCCTCGTGGTGGCATTCGTCCAAGGTACGGTTTTTGTCATCGCTCCACTTCCGAACAGGGACCTACCTGTTGGGTGGCTTGCTCGAAGAATCGGCGACAAATGAACGAACACCCTGGTCTACTCTCCTTTCAGTGACGCTCCTCCTCCGGGTTTATGCGCTATACGAGAAGAACAGATGCGTGATAATTTTCCTCTCGCTCTTGTTCTGCGTAAGTTGTCCTTTCGGCTCTGGTATCGAACACGTTGCTGAGGGCGCACCCACGTTTCGGGTGTCTACAGATCAGCCTTGCCAGCACTCTCACATTCTACGCAATTCTAATTCAAAAGTTTTTCTACTACCCTGGTATTTCTCCTTTGGTCGGGTGTCTCCCAGACTGCCAGGATTGTTATTCTTGGATCCCAGCAATTCACCTGCCCCTTCTTATTTTCGACACGAGTGAGTACCTCGTCCAAAAAAACTATTGGCGCGATGTTAATTCGAGATGACGTCCATTAGTGGTTCTTGGTTTCACCTTAAAGAAGTGCCTTCAATTCTTCACCACAGGTATGTTGGCTACGTCCAGGCATTGCGACTGTGGCACTGACCGATTCTCCTTTCACCAGAACGATCCCTCTTCCCGACCCTCACCATCGTCTTCCGCGATGGGCTTATTTATTACGTCGTCACGTTCGCGTTGATGATATTTAACATCGCTTTCCTGTATAGCTCACCCGCCTCCATGTCGTATTGGTTCATCCCGTAAGTCGCCGCGACCCACCAATTCAATGCTGCTCGCTGACTCTCCACACACTAGATGGATGCGCAGCATCGTCGCTATCATGGGTACCCGCCTCTTACTCAACCTCCGCGGCCAAATCGAAGAACAACGCGCCGACGAAACCGGTTTTATGCTTCATCCGGTCGACTTGAACGATTCCGTGCCGAGCTACGCCCCTCAACCCACCAGCCCTACAACACCTCATTCTGGAATGACGTGGGGTTCTTTTGCCCGCCGAGCAAGGAGCATGTCCGTGCACGACCACGATCCACAGCGCGGCGAAGAGGTGGAGGACGACTCACCGCTGCGAGCGAGTGAGGAAGTGATGGCTGGCGAAGAAGGCGAGCTGGAAATGACCAAAGTAAAAAGCGGTTGGAAGCTCGGGTCATCAAGTAAACTTGAAACATACGGGGATGAACCCGAAACGCCTACGCCGCCACCTCGATGGAGAGGATGGAAATGTCCAAAGGACAATCCTTCTTGGCTTTAACATTATTCATGATTGGAACCTGCTTTCCCTGTATGTTTCCCTTCCTCTCTACTTCGTTCCCCTCCCATTTGTTCGGCGCATTTGTTTATGCCAGAGTCTCTTAACTTACCACTCCCTATCCTATCTCTGGATAGTATCTATTATGCAGACATGCGGTTGTGTATGTCCTCGCTCTTTAGGAGCCATTTTTCGCATCTGCTTTCCTCCATTGCTTTCGATCGCATATTGTAATTTTATATCTTCGATTTGAAGGGGTGGCCTGCCCGTGTCCGCCCGATACAGTCCATTGGACTCGTTACCTAGACTGGTATTTTCGATCTTGCATCATCTGTTTATACAACAGAAGCCCGGCATACCAAAGTTGGATGTCGGATAGCCTGTAGATGTTTGCACTCTCGCTCAACCCGCCATCCTTTCATAACCTGAGCACTCGTATCGGAAGCTGCACACCCAAAACGACTCGGTAGGACCCTACTGCCATCATAATCTGATTGGCCACAGATACACCTCGAACCTTGAGTGCTGTGGTCGGCATACGCGCGGGGGGCTACTGTCCGGGGATGTAGAGGTCCCGCCCCGGCCACTACATTCTAGACATAGTAGGCTGGTTCTGGATCGAATGATCCACATGAAAAGGACGAACGTGTATTGCGGTTCATCTTTCTACAGTATTATGGCCTCGGGATCAACGTTCAGACTTCGAAGCCGTCCTCTCGACTAACGGGTACGAGGCCGCTGAAGTCTGCTACCGTTTGTAGACACAGACACGAATGTGAGACTTACCATCTCGCGAATCTTCCCCTCCACACCAGGCGAGCCTCTGCAATCGCACGGCGGCAACGTTTCTCCGTACGTCTAGAACCGTCCGCACTTAGGATCATACAGCATCATAGGGCCGTAATGCGGTTTTGAGCGGGTGAAGTAGGAGAGTACCTCGCTCGAACGATGCTTGACCTCGACCACCCTACTGAATGTAGAACAGGCAAACGACTACTATAAACCTACTTCTGCACTATACAATACTATCTAATCGTCCAATATATGATAGAGACAAGCTCTAAGGTCTCCTTTTAGAACATTTACTCCATATCGAATACTAAAACTTCGGCCGGGGTTGTTCCGACGTTCTCAATCTGTAACTTGTCGCCAGCGGCGCCCCAGGCGAACGAACCGTCGCCTTCCGAAAGTTCCAGGCCACCGTTCACCCGGACTCCTGTAAATTACGTGGTTAGTTTTCAAATTCGAGGGTAAAGCATAATAACAAAGGACGTACTGTTACCCTTGGCAGACCCGGTGTTGTATCCGCTCGTCTGGATGACGTGAACATAACCCTTTCGTTGAGTCTCGCCTGACGCAGGAGCACCGAAGATATGCTCCACGCTCTTTCCAGGGCTGAGGATCGTCGACTTGAGAATCACGTTGCTCTGTACCGGTGCAGGTCCACTTCCTTCCCGCTCTTCCTTGACGCCTTCACTGCCAACGGGTGCAACGACTGTTACAAGTTTATCGGTCTTCTCCTCGTCGGTAAAGTGGCGGGTGAAGTATGTGGGCTTTAAGCCCCGAGTATGTGGCTCGGCCCAGATCTGGAGGAAGTGCACCATGGACTTGTTGTTGCGGTTGTACTCCGAGTGACGGATGCCAGTTCCCGCGGAAGTGAGCTGAATGTCGCCGCGTTTGAGGATCTCGAGGTTG
This sequence comes from Tulasnella calospora MUT 4182, assembly GCA_000827465.1. Lineage (NCBI taxonomy): Eukaryota > Fungi > Basidiomycota > Agaricomycetes > Cantharellales > Tulasnellaceae > Tulasnella > Tulasnella calospora. The sequence goes on from KN822947.1 coordinate 428,508, forward strand.
CCCATGCTGTCCTTGTGTTCAAGTTCGCCTGAGACGACGTAGGAGAAGATTTCCATCTCGCGGTGACCTATGATCAAAATTCGACTTCCGTCAATGCCTGTGCGATCTTAAGCTTAAGATCCAACGTACCATGAGTGCCGAAGCCCTCGCCAGGTTCAACACGATCTTCGTTGATAACTCGGAGGTTGCCAAATGACTGGTATCGGGGATCCCAATAACCGGCAAAGGAGAATGTGTGGAAGGTCTTCAACCAGCCATGATCGGCTATGAAGAGTAGGTTAGACTACAAGTTCTGAAAGATTCAATGATGCATGTACATACCTCCACCACGCTCAGTGTTGAGACGAGGAACCAGCTTGACATTGGGGTAGAGTGGGGACAAAGTGGTGGATGCAGTTGAGGACATTGCGGCTGAAGTGATGTTGTGTTTAGCGACTGAAGAGGTTGCTGAGCGGAGAGCTAGACGTTGGAGGAGTGAGGAGAACAGTGTGGCGAGTAGAGCGAGGAAGAGTGCAGAAACGAGGTATTTGAATTCCAAAATGCGAATAGGTTAGTTGTCCTCGGTACTGATGCAGGAAACAAAGCTGTAGATGCTGAAAAGTGGGCCATTTAGGGATTTGGCTTTATACTGAGAGGAGTCGAGGTTCCGGACAAGCAAGCGTCAGCGAATGAGATGCTCCGGATTCTGCTGATGTGATCAGGCATTTACCGGGACTCGGAGACACTTGAATGACGGCACTGTAAACTTCTACTTGGCTCCACGGATCTGAAGATACTTCGAGAAGAACGGAGCATGATTGAGGAGGGTGAGTAGTAGCCAAGTTCGAGTTGTAATCGTCTGCCATTTTCAGCGAGGTTCGTCGGCAAAAACGGACACTCGCATGCCGTCCTAGAGCTGCACGTGACCTCACTCCGCGCCACGGCTTACGTTGGATAGGTTCGGAACTCGAACAGCTCGTAACGACGTCGATGCGGACCTCGAATGTGCATTAAACCCTACTCGCATACCTGATGGAAGCTATACGCATTGTGTTGAGCCCGTCTCGTAGGTCGCTGGGAGTCCTGACAGCTTCTCATATGAACCCATAAGAACAATTTCCTAATATAACCCCTTCAAGACATTTTATTTTAGGCCGTTGATCATGACGTTTTGACGCGGCCCCAGATCGGCATTGGTCAACGGACACGGAAGATCTTCCTAGACAGTGATGGAAATAATTTAGACGTGGGGAAAGACAAGACGCTGCATAGATAATACGTCGTTAAGACAGGAGTCAACGATCGAGCCGTTCATTACAACAACGCCAGACCTAAGCTACAGAAACGGAACATACGTAATCTACCTGCCATGTTCTATATCCTTACACCCTTCTTCTCGTCCCTTGGCCACCTCGAATCGTCTGCCGAATCCCCATCGACTTCGTCAACCTCCACGTCGCGGTGCACATCCACCTGAATAGTGACGGCGACGGATGATGGTAGCCGAGAGTCGTCATCGCCTGCCTTTGAATCGTTCAACGGCCAAGCCGAGCTCGGAGCCGATTGCGACCAGTTCGATCGAACGGCGGCGTTGCGTTGGGCGCTGAGGTACGTTCCAGGGAATGCGGATCTCCTTGGACTTTGAGCCAGGCTCAACCCACCCAGCTCAAAGGCGTGGTCCGTCGTGAGACTGGTCGGGTCTGCTGACGGGCCGTGACGGAGCGTGCGGAGGTTCAGGACGATGCGAGATGACATGACGGTTACGAGGGAGAAACAGAAACTGCATGAAGGGAAACGGCATTTAGCGTCTTGCGTGATGCATGGAGTGGTAGAGGACTCTGCTCACTATTTTGCTAGTAAGATGTATGTGGACTTAAGAGCAGAAGAAGCGATGATGTTGAAGACGCTGCAACCAGCCATGACTCCGAAGTATAAGAAGCCTGTAAGGCACGTTAAGCCTGAATTCACACTAGTTCGGGTTTGGAGGGGCCACAAAGGACTTACCATCGCGATAGAGGAGTCGGGTGATTGGGAAGGAGAGGTCTTTCCTCCAATCGCGGACGGCTTTCAGAATGATTAATGCGAAAAGGACCGACTCGAAGAAAAGACCTGGGATCCAAGACTGCCATCACAGGGTTAGTGCCGGGGATCAACATGAAGGAAGAGGAGACATCAACACTCACACCATGCATATACGAAGTGGGCTGCAAAACATATTTGTTCAGTGAGGGCAAGTTCGGGAGCACGTCCATGAGCGACTACTTACAGTTCCGTTGCAAGCGTTGAATGTTGGATCCCAAGTGAAGCTCTCTACAAGAGAAGGCTTTGTTAGATTCGGCGCTCAACAAGATCGCTAATGCGCCGAACGAAGACCCACTGGCTACGTTAACAAGAATCGCCAACGTGATGGAAACCGTTACCAACGCGTAGAGCGTTCCTGCGGTCCACAATGTTCGGTCGACCCATGGACGTGCGGAATGCAATGCTCGGACTCGAAGGGCTGCCATGTAGTGGGCGATGCCATAGCATAGCATCATGCATGCTCCTTCGACGTAAAGCCACGCGTGACAAAACTGTGCATTCCAGGTGAAGAAGATTCAATGACGGTGCTGGCGTTTCAGCTGATTAGCATAGATGACTTACAGCAGGTGGTAAATTACGACCAAGGCCGCTCATCTGAAAGATGCCGATTGCAATGACAAGGGGAACCTGTGCGGAAAAGCGTAAATGTTGAAGTGTAGGCTCAAACGAGAGACGGTCCAAACAAGAATTAAGGCACTTACCAGGTACCGATTGAATAAGAATGCATATGTTACGTGACCTTTGGGTTTGCGCCAGACGAGCTCGACCTAGCCGTGCAGGACGGCGGGGGTAAGAACCAACGACTCCGTTCTGGAAGCCAATCTTCTCACCTCAATCGGAAACGTAAGGATATGATCGTATATCAAGATAGTATATCCAGCCACTATAAAGAAGAGAGGTTCCGCTTTAGAAATGCTTCAAGACTGGCATATCGGGCTGCTTACCCCCAACGTATCGAGACGTGATGAGACCTTTCATCGCCTCCAGCACCACATGGGTGAGCTCTTCAGTCGAAAGACTTTCAGCCATGGCGTAAATGGCGCGCGGGGTTACCTTCGTCGAGGCGGGTGCATGCAAGGGTGGGAGCTTCCAGAAGAAAAAGTCCTCGCTCGCTGGAACGAGACCTTTTAAAAGAGCAGCCCTGGCTTGCATCCACACCTCCACAGAGAACGTTGAATTGAGTCCAATTTCAATTGCAGGAAAAGGGGCTGGAACGCCCTAGTACTAGTGTGATTTTGTGGGTCTTGAACCTGCAGAGACATGGATCATGCCGCGCGACGCACCACCTATATAATGACCTAACTCGGAGAAGGTGATCGCATGGAAATCGTTTAAGCGACAGCCCTTATTTGGAAGCCGAGCACCGGTACCTGGATGGAATGAGACTCGGTCACTTATCTTGCCCGAGACTGTATGTCCCGCATAAAAGTTTTCGAGTTGCCAAGAATACATGGCCATGGGGTATTCGATCCTGCGTTTCGTGAAGTTTCGTGAAGACCGAGAGTGGCTTCTCCGCAATTTTGCTTTTGTTGCTGTCGCTCGATGGCCACAGAGATGAAAGTCAGATGACAAAGGTTCACCCGATATGACCCTTAGCACACAGTACTGCGGCATTTGCCGCAATCGGGCGAGATGAAACGCTGATCCGCCGGAAAAGATTGAATGAGTGGCTTTTTTGTCGCGGCTTGGTGAAAAACGTGTGGTGTTCGTGGATATTCAGCGTTAACGTTTTCGGCTCCGAGTCGAGACGCGGTCCGATGGCATGTCGACGGCCCGGAGATGCAATCCCGTCATGTTTTTGCGGGGTTTAGTTCTCCGCATTCGACGTCGACAAATGCGTTTATGGCAGACAACCCTGCGTGGGGGCATGAATATATGCATGGTAGTTATTCTTAGTTTGTCGAACGCCGGTCAGGTACACTTCGGAGACCTCTTTTCCTGCATCTCAACGAGGATGCGGGGAACGAAGACCAGACGAGCTTCCCATTCTTAGAGAGCGGGCGACTATGTATCGATTTCCGGCGAATTGGCTATTAGTTAGGCAGTACCTCAGGGTTGGAAATGTCCCTTGGTTCTTTCGTGCCTAACACTAGAACCCATCCCGCTCACTGGTTCACGGACCAGTCGTATCCCGTTGTCTCTTAAGTAATTGTCACTCAAGGGCGCAGGCAATATACCACTTCGCTGAGTCATGGTCAGGACGAATTTAGGGAAGCGAGGACGGATTGAGAAATGTGTTATTGATGTAGGAGAACGTTGTAGCTTGTGTACAGTTTCAATCCGCTCCTTTGATTACCTTGACTGGCCTTGAAGTAGTTTCGAGGTGATTCGGTCCTAGGGCGTAGTCGTATGGGCTGTTGGATGTACCGCTGCTCTTGGGTGGTTATCCCATACGCAGCTGTCTTTCTGCCGCCGTCCTTTGTTTAGCCTCTGATGCATGTCACGAAATGTACTTCCTTATTATACTTTTGAATTCACCCTCCCCCCTGGAACGCTCGCTGGTCTTACGGGTGTGAGCTGAGGAACGGGTAGATGCCGGCGCACCTAACCCAAACACGGTTTCTCCAGGTCATGTGGTGGTGTCATCCAGGTGCACACAACACAACACGAACACCGGCTTTGTAATCATTTTCTACCTATGTAGTCCGCCACGGTTTTGGCTCATCACGCCAACGCCCGCCAAGCAAAATTTTCTCCTCGGCCGTTTCGCAACACACCAACTACCAGCCTGTGTCAAAACTCGATCCTTAGACAGACTAGCAAGCTCTGACAGTTGTAGACAGTTTATTCGAATGTATTCTCTATATATAGATTTGGGCGGGTGCACACACGGGTGCAACACGACGAGTTGGAGGTGGGTTTGGGTGCGGATACATGATCCGTGGGAGAATAACCTGAACCTGTTGGGTCCTTGACAGTCCCTAGTTTGTTCTGGGCACCAAAGTAGAACATTGAAAGCCAACTGTGGGATTTTATTTATTACGTCAAAACCCCCCTCTCTCGTGTAAGACCTCCACCGTCAGTGATCCTATTACCTGGCCTCAAGTTTCATAAAAAAAAAGTTGCTGGACTTGGGTTGATAAAGCCCTGGGTAAAATGGAGAGTAGCTCATCCCATTGAACGTCTAAGCACGCTCCTTGGCGAGCGGCGCGGCCACTCGTCTGCCGAGATCGGCACGACAAAAACCGAAGAGCGGGGATAGCAACAAGGGTGGCAACCTGAAGAAGCAACCCCGGAGGGCTGAGGGGGGGCGTTTAACCTCAGAAAATACTGTAGGCTAGCAACGGGAGTTTTGTGATGCAATGGTCAGACACGCATCGGTCCCAACTCTTAATTAACCGTACGTGGAGCACACCTTGACAAGTTATTCAAGGTAGAGGGATTATACTTACAAGACATATGTCAGAACAAAGTACTTGACAATTAAAATGACATTTTGTCAAGAAGCCACATCCTGGGAAGCGATGACGGCGTCTTAATTCCTCGGGCAGGTGGGCTGTGTAATCTCGGCGGCCTATAATGAAGTCAAACCCGCGCTCCCAGATTCGGATGGGATCCGTGTGTGAACGCCGTGATATTATCAACACCCCCAAGCTTGTCTCCCAAATTTCCTCTTCTCTCACCATCGCTACTCTCAACTGTCATTTTTCCAACATCGCTGCTGGCCCAGGATGCTGTTCGCCAGCTGGCGCAATCGTTTCTTCTCGTCTTCACACAACACAACTTCACCCTCTCGCTTACCCCTCAATGGCTTACCAATCGACGCGATCGACACGCGAAAGGGTTTCCTCTCTTCACCCGCCCGCAGCGCTTTATCCTTTTTTGGCACAGCGTTCCTTGCGGGCTTGAGCTTTCACCTTTTAACCCTCATGATGACTGGAGGACTCACAAGTAGTGACAGAGGAGTATCGGTACTTGAAGATTGGGAGATGAGGGAACCACCCTCGCCTTCCATCGTGGTGTCTGTGGTTGGGGGCTCCGATGCTTGCCTAGCCTCATCTCTGGCGCTTACTTCTGCATCGCCACCACCACCGCCACCAACCCCTACCACAGAACTTGTAGAAACTGAGACGTTTATAACTACTACTGAAGACGCTACGCCAACTCCGTCGGAAGGTATAATCAAGCAGGATGATCCAGAGTTGGAGGAACTTAGAACCATGGTATCCAAAACCAAGGGCTACTTCGCACGTGATTGGAGTTTGTACCTTGGGTGGAATAATGTACGTCTCTTGAGCTAGACATCGTTTAAGTGGTTGGAGATAAGCTCACATCCACGCTATTCCAGATGAGATACATCATTGAAGCTGCATTAGAACAATCCCGACTTCTCAACCGAACACTCATCCTACCCTCATTTGTCTACGCACGAGCCTGCGAGTGGGAAATGTGAGATTGCCCCAAATCCTCCCATATTCGCACCACACCCTAATTAAAACCAATATCCTTTTGTCAGCGAGTTCTGCGCCGCATTCGCACCAATGGTCAACCGGGGGAAAGCCGTCCACTCTGACGCCTGGGACAACCTGCCAGCATACCAACAAATCGCCTATCGCATCCCAATAGAGATGATGCTCGACATCCCACACCTCCGTAAACTCGGGCATCCAGTCCTTCTTACCTCCCAGTTCCTCCGGCTCTCCGGCCTAGACGACTCAGAGCTGGAGACGACGGACGGTCACTTTGACCGGGAACAGTACCTCGGAACTCGCAAGGACGGGAGCAAAGTGACACTGTTTGAGGTGAAGCTCAACGACTACGATCCAAAACGAGTCGTACGTGTTGATCGCTCGCGGCCTTTAACGGAAAAATTCGGACGCTTTGCCCATGGAGATGTTGGAACTGCGTCGATGAAGCTATGGGAAAAAGTGATTGCCAAAGAAGACCACACTATGATCAAGTTGGAGGAGGCTAGAGATGCGGTGAAGGAGTCTATGCAAGATCCTTTGGATGATGAGGAATTGGAGCGTGTGCTCGGTGAGATGGGGTGGATTGTGGTACATACGTGGGATGGATGGTTCGTACACCCTTTGACCTTTCTCGAAAAACCCCGTTTGGCCGACAGCAGGATTGGTTGGCTTTAGGTCCGGTATGGAATGGCTCAAATCCGTTGTAAAACCCATCAAGCAAGTCGCCCCGCTACGAAGCATCCGAGGTTGGCAGGAAGACTACGCCTTCCTCGACCATGACGTTGTCTTACTTGAGGGCGAAATCCACCTCGGTCGAAAACCCGTTAGCGCTTTTTCATTTCTCGTGTTTGTGCAAGAGCCTGAACATCTATTGTTTACCCACTGCAGGGTGCCATGTTCTTCTCGACTCCCGAAGCACGGGACGGCTACGCCAGAATCGTTCTCGAGTCCGTCAGACCTATCGACAAAATACGGGAGCTGGGCGAGACTCTAGCCGAAAGAATGAGACGACGTGTTGGAGGAAGGATGTGGATGGCTGGACATATGCGGAGAGGTGACTGTACGTACAGGTTGACCGAATCGGCACCATATATGACAAGGAACGTTCTAACCACGGTTTCTTGCTACGTGTTCGGAAAACAGTCATCCGTGAAGGTTGGGTCATGGAACACTCGATTGGCGATCACTTGCTAAGAATTAAGGAGCACCTCGCTAACGGGAGCCGAATACTTCATGGGATCCATGAACGGCAGGAGGTTATTACGTTTGGTGTGCCAGACGTAGAGCCAGATCAGACGCAAATCACGCTCGAGCCACCCGAAGACGGAGATCCGTAAGTCATCCGTCTTGACCAGAATCGAATGTTTAAGAAACCCACCGCTTACCGCCACCCTCCGCCTCCACCTATCCAGACTCTTCCTCGCAACGGACGAACGTTTCGCCAACAACATCATATGGCTTCAGCAAAACAACGCTGTCCTAATCTCTGGTTTGCTCACACCTCAAGACCGTCAGGAGTTTGGTTGGCCACTCATGATCACCGACGTCCTAGCGCAGCTGGAGCAGGTAGTTCTTTCGCACAGTTACTATTTTTATGCTCATGCGATGAGTAGTCTTGCTGGTGGTGCGGTGAATATGAGAGCGGCGAAGGGGAAGGACTATAGGACCAGTTGGATCGATTGATAGTGACGTGGTTTTGAACTTGGCTAAATAGACTCCTTTCTTTTTCGTTCACCATTGTAGCCCTACATAAGGTATTTTGTATCTATTCCTCTTCGCCTCCTGCTACATCGAACCTCTGACAATTCTTGCCTCATCTGCCTGGTTCCGCCCTCCTACCATACGCTAAATTTGATATATACAATCACTCGCCAGCCCCTACCACACACTCGCCTCCCAATTCAAGCGTGATGGTCAAAGGAGCCGATTCTGTGCTCGCGGGAATCAGACAGGGCTGATAGACATACTGTATGAAATGGAGGGTCAAACGTGCACACCACGTTCATTACATTCGCTCAGGGATTTCCCAATCTCTTGAGGCGACAAAGTCCCTCAAGGTGCCGTTGTCTTCCCAGGGGAAGACCAACCAAAGGATATCGTTTGAGATGTCTTCGATGAATCCTTCGAGAGCGATAATATTTTTGTGTGCAAATTCGATCAAGAATTCCGCTTCCCTCAGCGTCAACTAAGGAAGACTTAGCGCTTGATCCTCGAGAGATTGCCTAGACATGCTCACCCCCAATACCCGCATTGGGTCATCAGCTATCTTCATCTTTTTTACCGCTACAGCCTATAAGGTCGGAATCATAAAGATATTCACCTATGAGTCATTGAAGACCAGAGGGGGTTATCGCTACATACCTTCAACCGTCCCGCTGTTTCACTGGTGGATTTTTGCCCCTCTTCCTCGACTACGCCTTCACCCTTAACACTACTTTCCTCGTTCCTTGTTTCTCCCTCTTGACATTTCTTTTCATCATCTGCATCGTATTCCGACTTTGGGGTAGGGTTGTTGGACTTGAGGTTCTGACCGTCCGAGTCCATAACGTCGTACCCGGGAACATCGAATTTGCCCATCCCACCCCCGATACTAGACGAAAAAGACAGCAGTGCTCGTGAAACCGTCGCAAAAACTCCGCTGAACTCGGGTGCGCCTTTCGAAAATTCGATTAAAGAGGGATCAATTCGCCGCGTGCAAGCTTCCTGAGCTTATCCGTCTATCGGGAGACCAGTTCGGTGAGCAACGGAACCTATCCTTTGAAAACCGGAAGTCCTTACTAGTGTGGTGCTCAGCTGGAATCTACTGGAGGATTCATCATGGCTGGAACCGGGTGGATTAACAGGAGGTACAAGGTTGCTTTCGTCGTTTTGCATCAAACCGTTTGATCTCGCGTAAAGAAGTAGAGAATTTTAAGAGCCACACTTAAAGTGCAAGGAATGCAGGCAAATAGAGATGGGGACGGGGTGAGATGAGTTGTGGCAGAGGGGCTAAATAGTCGGTAAAGCCCTCACCAATCGGATCTAAGAACTGCCCGTGTTCACAAGGAGACGCGCAGCGGTACTTCTGGAAGGTTTCGCGGAATGTTCCGTACAAAATCGAGAGGGATTTGTCGCGGAAACCAGCATCTCGCACGACGTTGCCGAGCCATACCATTCTTGGAGGCAATTTTGCCCGGATCAACTATGTAGGCGCTGACATTAGTGAGGGCTTTTAGTGAACATGCCTCGCGAGCAGTGACCAAACAATGTTGGCTTTCGACGCAGCGGCGCAAGACGGATTTAGCGGGAAGCCCCAACGAAAACTACCCTTGCGAGCTAAAAAAAAAAAAACAGAGTTTCCGAACCAACAAGCAGATCAGAGCCTCAAAGGCCTCAAGGAACCGCGTCCGGATCATGATGTTCCACATCTCCATTTCGAACCCAAAGGCTGTAGAGGCTTGCGATGATATCTCGGGGGTCTTTCGGCGACCGCTCGCCGTGCTCCAACTCGGGGAGATAACACTTGTCCCTTCAGCCCGTACCAAGAGACTCTAGATTTCACACATGAAAGCGAGTCAGGGTTCGAATGACGTTTGGTCCCTTGACATCGCCAGCCCGTCGAGATAAAGCAACGCGCCACTCCTGGTTTACTTTTTCAGCTCATCATTACCCCCACCAACACTAGCCATGGGTCTTCAAGCCAAAGGACGACCACTTCCCTGGCCAGAGGCAAAGAATTACTTTGGCCATATTAGAGAGCGTGGTTTGACACAACTGCTCAACATATGGGATAAACACAAAAACAGACGCGATGATCGCTTCCTTTGGGGTGAAGAGGTAAGCACGAATTCCCGTTGTGAACCAGGTCCGCCGACATGTACTAAATTCATACCTGTTGCTCTGTAGATCGAGTGCATGCTTATCGCCTTCGATGACAAGAACAGAAACGCGAAGCTAGCCTTAGATCAGGACGAAGTCCTGCCAGAGTTAGAGAGCTATGTTGACGTGCACGGTGGAGAGAGGTAACTATCCTCCATTAATTCAACTTTGTTGCTCCATGATCGCTTATACTTTCTTTTCTCCGCCTCGATGTCTCAGTCGGACTGTGCCTTCGTTCCAGCCTGAATACGGCCGACATCAAATCGAGTCTACCCCTGGTTCACCGTATAGCGGGAGCCTGAGTGATTTGGCACAGGTAGAAGAAAACATGCGAGAAAGGTGCGCTTGACTTCGTCGCTTCCTTTTTCCCGTTTGCCCTATCTTATATGTCGGCTCAGGCGTGATCTCATCCGGCAGCACACCGCGACTAAGAATATCCATCACATCCCAAGCACAGTTGCTACATACCCCCGTATGGGTGTTTCAACCGACTTTACAGATCCTGTGCAAAAACCTACGGCGCACGACAGAAGCATCTTCTTCCCAGAGACGGGGCTAACGAGTATGCATCCAAGGTACCTGTATGTGCATCTCGCGAAATCGTTATCCGGTGAAATGGGCGATGTTTTGGGCTCAAATTTAATCTCAATCACCAGATCCATAGCCGATGGAATCAAGTCTCGTCGCGGCGGACCGCCGTGCGTTAATATACCCATTTTCCGTGACTTTAACACTGCGCGACCATTCGAGGATCCCATCCCACATTCTAACTATAGAGGTAGATCACCTATTGCGCTCGGGCCTCGCTCTCTGATGGGTCAACTAATGGAGCTGGCTCATTCATCACCTTCGACCCTGTTGGAACGCACAGAAGCATTACCCGACCACATATTCCTTGACGCTGTCGGTTTCGGTCCTTCGAGCTGTAGCCTCCAAGTGACGATGCAAGCTACCGACATAGGCCAAGCTCGCGTGCTCTACGATGCCTTGGTGCCAATCGCTCCGATAATGGTACGATCGCCGCTTCCCGTGTTTTTCAGGACACGCACTCAGGGCTTGCTTGTCCATACCAGCTCGCACTATCCGCTGCATCACCAATATTCAAAGGTTACCTCGCGGACGTGGACTCTCGGTGGGACGTTTTGGGGTTAACTTGTGATGATCGAACGCCTGGAGAAAGGGGAGAGGAGGTGGGCATCGTCTGGAACGTGTATCTTCCTGGGCTGATGTTGACCTTCTGTTCTCTCGCTATAGGCCTTGAAAGCAGGAGAAAGGCTCCTACCGGATTCACGTTGGTTCCCAGTGAAATGGTACCTTTCGCCCGAGGAACAGGAATTCAATGATGAAGCGGTCCCGTACGATGAGCAAGTGCAGAAACGATTGGTCGACGCCGGTGAGAGACTACCACAACATTTGGCGACTGGCGTCTAATGACACCAAAAATCCAGGAATGGATGAGTATCTTGCAAGACACTTTGCCAGCATGTATGTCCGCGATCCTCTCGTGGTCTTTGAAGACTGGCTCCAGCGAGGCGACGCGACCTCAAATGAACATTTCGAGGTAAGTCCATCCAACATGGCAGCACCAGAACGTCTGCTTCACCCCACTTCGCGCACCTGCATTCCATGTAAATGTGGCCGCTAAAACAATCCAGCATGCAGTGCATCCAATCCACCGTCTGGCAAACTCTCCGCTTCAAACCCCCTCCACCGGGCGTGAACATAGGGTGGAGAGTCGAGCTTCGAACGATGGAGGTGCAGCTCACCGACTTTGAAAATGCCGCTTTTGCGGTGTTTGTGGCCTTGTTGTCGAGAGCGATGTTGAAGTATGGGGTTAGGTGGGGGTTGCCGATGTCGAAGGTCGGGGCTTAGGACAAACGCTTGGTCCAGAAAGTGGACTGACGAGCATTTGCTCTTCCTGCTTTTACCCCTGGGTCCCAACTTAGAATACGGAGAATATGTCTCGAGCCCAGAAGAGGGATACTGTTAGGGAGCAGAAGTTTTGGTTCTCTTGTGGCGTTCCCCAGGGAGGCGGCATCGAGGAAATGGCGTTGGATGAGATCGTCAACGGCAAGGCGAGTATTCTCCAGCTTATATTTTGGCGAGACCGGCTTATACCTTTCCAATTTTCTAGAGTCCTTATTTTGAGGGGCTGATAGGTCTCATTCACAAGTACCTTGAGTCACTCCCCGAAGAGGAACACTCTGCGCCTGATAGGCAAACGATCGAGAAGTATTTGGAGCTCATCAAGCGAAAGGCGAACGGTACGGATCGGAGATCTGTTTTTGTGAACGACAAGCAGCTGACCAAACAGTATTTCCGCCTTCCAACGATCGCCAGGCTCCATCAAGACAACCGCAACGTGGATTCGAGATTTTGTTCGGTCACACCCAGAGTACAAGCACGATTCTGTCGTCACTCAGACCATCAACTATGACTTATTGAAAGCTGTCGACGAGATGTAAGTTAACCATGGAGCACGTGCATGTCACGGGTCTTCGGCTTGGGCTGACGCCCTTGTGTTTACCTCAGTGAGCGGGGTGTACGAAGAGCCGACGACTTGTTGGCCAAATTGTAAACTCACGCTTGCCAGGTGCGAATTCTTGGGACTCCTTTTGTATCTCCTTACACGCAATGTCGAGAATGTCCGTATATCAATCAATTCCAAATATGTACAAGGAAGTTGAATATCTACAGACGGCGCGAGGTAAAATCTAGCGTGTCAAACGATGGCGGTTGTCGAGGGAGGAGGATGGGGGACGACAAGTGAGAAAAAGAGATGAGGGATGGATAGAACGAAAGCATAGTACATGAGGAAGAAAAAGAAAGATAGAGAGAGAGCAAGGAGACGAGGTAGACAACAGAGAGATGAGAGATAAAAAAAAAAAAGAGGGGGTAACAAACCTTTCGATCACGATGGTGAACAGAAAACCCGAGACCAGAACCAAGAGTGTAAAGAGAAATAAAGAGTAGGAAACGGGTTGAGAGATGAAGTGTAACAAAATGCCGATTATCCGTGAGGTGCCAGGTGCCAAGAAAATCCGATGATCCGATGCCAAGAATGCCGATGGGTGGGTAGGGTATCAAAGCCGGGAATAGGTGGTTGAGAAAAACGCCTTTTTTCGATAATCCGTGTCTCATCTTCCAACTTCCCTCCTTCCCCTTCCACTTCACCAATCATCAGGTATCTCCGGCAGTTCCTCTTCGTCATCTTCAAGCCAATACACGATATCATCCACGCACATGTCCTCGCTGGCCTCGTCTTCCCCATCCGCTTCATCTCCTTCCTCGTGTTCGTCGTCCGAATCGGGCTCTTCACCCCACCACCCCACAATCGTGCACCTCAAGGCTCGCCTGGCGTGCACTAAACTCTCGTAGCACGGTTTCGCCGGGACGGCGAGGTACGTGCCGCCATAGCTGAGCTGGATGGGGACGTATTCGGGGAACGGTTCGTCCGGGCAAGGTGTCAGCGTGAGATGTGGGATGGGGAGGCCGTTGAAGTGGGATGGGTAGTCGTCGTCATCTTCGTCGTCGTCGAATTCGTCGGTGAGCGGGAGCGGGATGGTTTCGCAGGAGGACGAGGTGGAGGTGACTTCAAAGTACGAGAAGGACGAGACCTATTTTGGCAGGAAGGGCGGTGGAGGTCAGTAAACCAGGAGGCCGAACGCTCGTAATGTGACGTACGTGTTTTCGAATAACGGGAGAGTCAATAAACGTCAACGGTGCCGACGAGGAGGTCTCCGGCTCTTCAGCGGTTAGGTCCTGTTCATCGACTTCCGCTGACGAAGCGTATCCCGAATCGCATACGGGCGAGCAGTCGCCACCAACGGTTGAGACGTCTTCGGCGTCGTAGTGTTTGTTGTTGATACCTGCATCTCCCTCGACTTCGACGTTGCGTACAGCAGCAGAAGCAGCCTCTTCAAATGATGAAGAGGTGGTGGAGCGAGGTGGGAGTCGCACTTCAATGGTGGGTGGTGAGGTTGTCACGAGCGGTGAATCAACGTCGAGGACGATTGATTCGGGAGACTCGATGAGAGATTTTTCGGATAGCGTGTTGTTGTTGGTTGCGGTCGACGTCGTCACCTAGTGTAATATAAAGCGCAGAGAGGTGAGGACGAGAGGGGAGGGAGGTGAGTGGTAAAGCGCGCGTGCGAGGAGGGAGAAATATACATACCTCGTGAGAACGCGTGTCTAGCTTTTCGGAATCGGGTGCTTCGGAGTCGGAGGATGTGGAGGTCGCAGATGAAGGCGGGGGTGGGAGCGACAATTTTCGCTTCTTCTTGTCCAGATTCGGCAACTTAAACACAAAGTCCGGTGCGAAAAGATCAGTCGGGATTGGTCGAAAGAGGAAAACCGGGAGGGAAAACTCACCTGAAAAGTCGCGGATGGGTGCAAGATATAGTAACGCACGGCCTCCCAGCACGTCATGACATAATCTTGCCGTGCCGCCACCCAACCCCGCAACCAAGCCGTTTCGTAAGATCCGCTAGCCGAGGAGGAGGTTGACGGTAAAGCGAGCCATTGCCAGCTGTTGAGCCATCTTGCGACGAGAGCATTCTGGTGGACTCTCAAGATGAGGATCGAAAGCCACTGCAAAGTGGGAAACGGGAAGGAATTGCCGAGGAGGAAGCGGGAAAAGACGGGTTCGGTGAGTACTTGGCCGAAAGAAGCCGGTGCGGTCGGGATCCGGCAAAAGGGTGGGGGTCGGGAACGGTGAGATAAGATTACACACACACTCACAGTCATGAATGCCGGATTGGTGCGAAAGGCTGAAAGACTGAGGCTCCGCGGACGTCGTGCAGACAGGATGGAGGTGTACGGTGGTGGTGGTGGTGAATAATTTTGGGGGAGAGCAATTGAAATTGTGGTCGCCATGGTCGTAAATGCGGTTGAGAGCGGTCGATTGTCGGTTGCGCCGGCAAAGGGTGAATTTCGCTTGACACAACGACAACGAAAATTTTTTGGGCGTGTAGGTTTGAAATTTGAGATACCAGGCGTATAGATGGGATTGCTTGAGAGATCTGGTCTAGTTTAGATTCCTGTGGTGGTGGTTAGAGGGAGAGAGAGGTGAGAGGGAGGTGAGCGGGTGAACGGGTGAGCGGAACCGCGCGTCTCTCATTTAATCCGTTTCGACTCACACTCTACCGGCTCAGGTGCACACACGAGATCTGTTCTTCCTCTTCTATTAATTCCGCGGGCTTGAATGTCGCTCGCAGGTGGGTTAAATGTCGGTGTCGACAAGAGGGAACGCGAGAGGGAGAAATGAGATGAGTAGGTGGTGGTTGAGGGTGGATGGAAATCTGTTGACGTCGAGTCTATCGATGAGATGTGGGAGGCGCTCATCACTCAACCTTAGAGCTGCGCGTGTGGAGAACCGCCGTCGGAGATCTCCACCCCCCTGAGCCACTTTCCCGGTCCCCCGTGCCAATTACTTAAGCTCGGATCTACATACACGTGCTCTCGACGTCATCGGCAGGTCCCTCTCTTCTCCTTTTTTGTACAGCGATGGAGAGTTGAGCCATCGAGCGGCGTCATAGTTCGCTTCACTCATCTCGCTTATCGTCCACCTTCACCAAACGGAAGCGAGTCAAACACTTCTGTCATCGCTGACGTTGGGGTTGGGTCCACCCTCAGGCTCCAGACCACTCAGCCCTCATCGTCTGGAGCTATGACGAAAGCATGAGCACATGCCCTCGCGAATCTCAACCAAGTCGGATTTGTTGTAGCTGCGAAGACCCCGCGACATGCCGATAGTGCAGCTTCCCAGATGATATCGGGAGTCACTTTATTCAGTTCGGGTGGCACGTGCCAGTCCCGACCTTCCTCAGTGACGTACTATGCGATTTCCTTATCTCCTAAGCAGTTCAATGAACTTCCCGTCTACCGTCGAAGTTGATGACATGTGTCCTAGGGTTGGGCGGTCTGTTTCAGGCTCGCGCTCTCAAAGCCCATGTGGTGGTTGTGTGACGAGCGACGTTCCACCGAGATGAAGAAATCAATTCGAGGGAGAGGATAATTAAAATGGATTCGTCCTGACGTCCCTGCGTCTGAATATGCACAACTAAATACCAATATTAAATTTATACAGACGTGTCTTTATACCAACGCGGCATTTCCGCCGTTCTCGGCGTTTTACCGCAAATTTGCGACAGGCACACGGTTTTAGCATATGCGTATAACGTCCATCTCCGCGAGCACCTAAAGTGTAATTGCCGTATCCAGATAAAAAAACAGCTATTTGAAATTACAAATTCGAATCGTCATCCTCTTCATAATCAGAGTCTGATCCAGCGTCTGAATCAGGATGAGAACACCAACCACACTCTACTCCCAGCTTGTCGAGCTCATCCACCATGCTATCTGATGGTTCATCCCCCCCCCCCCCAAAAGAGCACCTGAGCTATCCCATACCCAGCTTGCAGTCTTTGCCGCGCAAAATCTATGACCACCCGCTCGCAACATCCAGACACAGACAGGGTCCGCAAATTTCCGCAACTCACCTTCCGTGTCCCCGCTATGACACTACCAATAGGTTGAATAAGGGCGGTAAGGTAGCCTGTATACACATCTCCATATTCGATAGACCCGTCGGACATGAAGCTCAAGGTCATGTCCCGAAAGGTTTGTTAACTTTGCGCAGAAAAGGTTCCAAGTCGCACCGGATCGGCAAGAAACTCGACGCAGCTCTAACGTCTCCAAGCGCTCGAATGACGAGAGGGTACCGGTTCCTAGGAATTCAAAGGTCGGCGTAAAATCCACGTCGGATCCTATTGCGTCCAAGTTGAGATCGGTGAGTCGTGAGCTCTTTTGGGTTCGGTGTTTTCATAAGGCCCAAAGTGAGGTTTAGAATGTTTGGAGCGGTGAAGCGGGAAATGAGAAGGGTGTTAAGAGACGGAAGGGAAATCGGTTGGAAAGTCTGATCGGTTGGCTGGAATGAATTAACGAGGCCGCTGCGTTGCATGACATGCCCCACTAATCCGAGTCGGGTTAGATTTTGGGATTCCAGTAAGAGTTTCCTGAACTGCTTGACGCTCAGTGCGTCGCCTACGAAGAAATAAAAATGGATCTCGAGTTCAAATCACTCCGAAAACCAATTTCCCGCAGAGGGATGTAGATGTGAAAAGAGTACATACCACTCCGCATCTTAGCTAACGACAACAACCGGAGGTTTCGGAATGGGCTTTCCTTCCACTACCACCAGACACCAGATAATTCAACCTCGACAAGCTCGGAAAGGGAATCCGGCCCATTAAAGATCTCTGCCACCAAGTTTTTCCAAGGATGCCATGAATCTCCTTGTATCCCCAGGGACAGCCTCTCTAGCAGTGGGGCATCGTTTCCTGCTACTCCTTTGAGGAAGTTCCCCATTCTCTGGGGATAATCTGAGAGAAAGCGAAGTCGACCCCAACGGTGGGTATGCTTTAGTAGCAAAGATAATAGTAATTTGGGAGAAGGTGCCCAACGGTCAGGATCGACTTGAAGGTTGATATACAGTGGCGTCGCTTTTTGAACGTGCCAACCACGTTTCGAGTTTTTCGGGAGGCGTGTACTCATTTAATATGAGGATACTCCAGATTCGAGGCGTTTCGAGGGCCACTTGGCGCCAGCATCGGCAGGTTTGAGTCACAGCCTATCGAAAGTGCAAGTGAGAGTCAGACTCCGGGGGGATTCTGGGAGCGATCCTGAACTTTGAGGGCTCACAGAAAGGAATTGACAAAGCTCGTCATCGTCTTCGATCTCCTCTGTGAACTCTCCCTTCGGGAAGATGCATTCCACACCAGCTTCAAATATCAACGAAAGACATTCCAGCGGTGGTGTGGCCAATTTCCCACTTTGCGAACCAAGCACGTTTGCACAGCCTTCCGTATCGTCATCGGATCGGTCCAAGTCTTTCGGCGGCGTGTTGATGGAGGTGGTGAGCTGTGTCAGAGGAAAATTCGGGAAGGAATGAATGAGCGGAAGAGCATTCGGTTGTCTGTTGGAAAACTGGTAGTTTCGTACCATTAAATTTACCGATGCTTCCATAGTCAGAAGATTTATGTAATTAGACCTCGCCGCGGAGGGAAGCTTTCGTACAAGTGGCCAGGTCAGAGGAAGGTGAGGCGCGGAACAGAGCGTCGAACTAGTAACAACTCCGTGACCTGGGAACGCTGGCCACAGGTCATCCAATCGGGAGTTACCGATTCAATTCGGCACATGCTAGCACCAAAATGACGTAGGCACCGCTGGGTTTCTTTATCTCCTTAGGCGAGGAGTGAACCTGTCTGTCTCTCTAGTCGATTCTCGTTTTACCACCACGGTTCATGGGAAGCTTCAGCCTGCGTCCTAAAGCCCGCGCGCGTTGGTTATTCGACGAGCGAAATTCGACCACGATAGGCCGGATGTATTGTATCTGTGAGGACCCCGCCACGTTCCGATGGTGCAGCTTCCCACCTGATATCGGTAGTCACCTATTCAGTTTGGCGAGCCTTTCAGATGTGCCCGGCATTCTACCTCAACATTAGCGGCGTCGCACAGTTTTGCCATATGTATATACATATATATGTCCCTGCGAGCAACTAATTAAGTGTAATTGCCGTCCGGGGCTTGGCCATTATACATTCCAATTGTCATCCCACCATGGGTCGGTTCCAGCTCCCGAATAGGCGTCGAAACGCAGAGCACACTCTACTCCCAACGTCGCTAGCTCGGCGATGCTGCTATCCGGATTCCCCTCATACATCACCTGAGATATCCCATACCCAGCTCTCAGCCTTTGCTCCACGAAATCTATGACCGGACGCTCGCTACATCCCGACACCAACAGGGACCGCAAATTCCCGCAACGCACCTCCCATCCCCCTGTAACGTCAGCACCAACAGATGGAACAAGGGAGTTAAGAAAGCCTGTGTACCCATCACGAGGTTCGGGGAGTTCATCGCGCATGTGGCGCAAAATCAGGTCCCGAAGGTTGGTTAACTTTGCGCAGAAGAGGTCCCAAGCCGCCCCGGAACCGCAGGCAACTCGACGCAGCTCTAACACCTCCAAGCGCTCGAAAGAAGAGAGGGAACCGGTTCCTAGGAGCTCAAAGGTCGAGGTGAAGTCCAGGCGGAATCTCCCTTCTTCGAGATCTGCGAGTCGTAAGTTCTTCAAGTTCGGTGCGTGGATGAGGCGCAAGGTGAAGTTTAGAATTTCCGGATGAGGGTAGTGGGAAATGAGAAGGGTGTTAAGAGACGGAAGGGAAATCGGCTGGGGAGTTTGATTCATTGGCCGGAATATGTCGCCAAGGCGCACGGCATGCCCCACTAATCTGAGTCGAGTTAGCTGTTGAGATTCCAGTAAGAGGTTCTTGAACTGCTCGACGCTGAGTTCGTCGCCTACAAAAAATAAAGATAGATCTCGGGTTCAAATCATTCCGAACACTAATTTCCCTCAGAGGGAGGTAGTTGTGAACAGGGTACATACCATTCCGCAACCTAGTTAACGACAATGACCGAAGGTTTCGGAAGGGGGTTTCCTTCCAATCCCACCATACGCCTGATAAATCAACCTCGGAAAGCTTGGGAAGGGAATCCGGCCCATTAAAAATCTTTGTCGCAGAGACTCGGCCAATGTTCCACGCAGCTCTTTCTGTCCCGAGGGATAGCCTCTCTAGAAGCGGAGCGTCTTTTTCCCCAACTGCTTT
This sequence comes from Tulasnella calospora MUT 4182, assembly GCA_000827465.1. NCBI lineage: Eukaryota > Fungi > Basidiomycota > Agaricomycetes > Cantharellales > Tulasnellaceae > Tulasnella > Tulasnella calospora. Next base: position 448,501 of record KN822947.1, read on the forward strand.
GAAGAAGTTCTCCATCCCCCAAGGACTGTTTAAGAAAAGGCGAAGTCGACCCCAACGATGGATATGCTTGTGGAGCGAAGTTAGTAGTAAAGTGGAGGTAACCGTCGAATATACAAGATCCCCTTGAAAGTTGATATACAGTGGCGCCGCTTTTGAACGTGCCAACCACGTTTCGAGCTTTTTGGGGAGCGTGCTCTGATTTAATATGAGAGTGCTCCAGATTCGAGACGTTTCAAGGGCCACTTGGCGCCACCATCGGCAGGTTTGAGTAATGGCCTATCGAAAGTGCAAGTGAGAGTCAGACCTCGGGGGGATTCCGGGCCGATCCTGACGTTTGAGGGCTCACAGAAATGAATTGACAAAGCTCATCGTCGTTTTTCGTCTCCTTTGCGAACTCTCCCTTAGGGAAGATGCGCTCCAAACGAGCTTCGAATACCAACGAAAGACATTCGGGTGGTGGTGTGGCCCATTTCCCACTTCGTGAACCAAGCACACTGCCACAGTCTTCCGTGCTCTTATCGAATCCGTCCAAGCCTTTTGGCAGCGTGTTGATGAAGGTGGTGAGCTATGTCAGTTGGCAAGGAAGGAATGAGCGGAAGCATCGGACGCTGCTGGAAAACTTTAGTTTCGTACCATCACGTCCGCCGATGCTTCTCTAGTCGAAAGTCTTGTGTGAGTGATTAGACCTCGCCGCCAGGCAAGTTTTCGGACAGGTGATCAGGTCAGAGGGAGGTAAGGCACTTTGAATAGAGCGTCTGGCAACCCCGCGGCCTGGGAACGCCAGATCGTTCAATCGGGAGTTACCGATTCGATTCGGCTCTAAAACCTCCAAGATGCCGTAGTCACCAACGGTTTGTTTTTATCGTTAAGTAAGCGCTCAAAGTGTCTGCCCCCCTGACCTAATCTCGGGTTTCTCGTCACGACTCATTGCATTAGTGTTGGGAGGGTAGGACCGTCTATTTCAGGCCCGTCCTCCAAACCCTGTGTTGTGTTCATGCCAATGTATATCACAAGTCGGCCTTTCAGATGCTCATAGCGGTTTACCTCAAAATTAGCGACGGGGCACAGTTTTGTCGTACGCGTGTATGTATGTATTCTCGTGCAACCAAATTATATCTCCTGTATACAAGTTAAACTACCCCGCCCCTCTCATGGATATTAACAATTCAGCCATCGTCCGCCTCAGAGTCTGATCCAGCTTCTGTGTCAATATCTGAGCACCAACCACACTCTACTCCCATCTCTTGTAGTTCATCAATTATGCTAACCGGTGGCTCTCCAGTCCCCCCATATATTACCTGAGCCATTCCATACCCAAGCTCCCGCCTCCGTCGCGCAAAATCCACGACTGTCCGCTGGCTACATCCCGACAGAAATATCGTTTGCAAATTCGAGCATACTACCTTCTGCGTACTGAGGGTCATATCGGAAGCGGGTTCAAGGGCGACTTCGTCGATATGGCGGAGAAGGCCGGAAAGGTAACCGGCGTACACGTCCCCACCGTTGTCCGGCTCGGCAGGTCCATCGGAAACGTAGCCCAAAGCCATATGGCGAACTCCTGTCAGCTTTGTACAGAAGAGATCCCAGGCTGCCCTGGAACGGCAAGAAATTCGGCGCAGCTCCAAGGTCGTTAAATGTTCAAACGAGGAGAGAGCACCGCTTCCCAAGGCTTCAAAGGTCGACGAAAAGTCTACGTCGAATCCATTTGCAGTCAAGTTGAGATTGGCGAGCATCAGCTTCTCCAAATTCGGTGCCCGCATAAGGCGAAAAGTGAGATTCAGGATGTCCGAAGCGGGGTAGTCAGAAATGAGGACGACGACGAGAGACGGAAGGGAAATTGGTTGGGGAGTTTGATCGCCTCGGTTAAACGCAGCAGTTAATCTGTCCGGCTGCACAACGCCCTCCACCAATGCGAGCTGAACCAGCTGGGGGGATTCACGTAAGAGGTCCATGAATTGCTCGACTGTCAGTTTATCGCCTATATAAAAGATAGATCTTGGTTCAAATCGTGCCAAACAAAAGAGATAACATAAGCGATTGTAAGAGCCGTAACATACCATCTTGCATCCTCGCTAAAGACAGTGCCTGGAGGTTCCGGAAGGGGCTGTTATTCCAATCCAACGGGATACGCCAAAAATCGAAGTCAACAAGTTTAGGAACCGAATTCGGCCCATTAAAGAGTTTTAGCGCTGAGATTGGCGACGGTTCCCATATGAGCGTATCTCCAGTGGCTCCCTGAGAGAGGACAAGCTCCTGCAGGAGTGGAGCCCCCTTCCCCTCCACCGCTTTCAAAAAGTTCGATAACCCCCATGGAGCTGCTGAGACGAAGAGAAATCTCCCCCAATGGTTTATATGTTCGAGAAGCAAAGGTACTATTTGAGCGGCAATGCGAGAGGAAGGTTCGAGATCTTCTTGCAGGTTGATACATAATGGTGCTGCTTTTGAGCGTTCCAGCCACGTTTCTAGCTTTTTGAGAGGCGTGGTGTCGTTTAAGATGAGAACGCGCCAGAGTCGAGGTGTGTCGAGAGCCACTTGGCGCCACCACCGGGAGGTTAGAGTGATGGTCTATGATTGCCAGCGAGAGTTAGAATGACATCTTCCCGGCTTAGTTCTGACTACTGAGACGCACATAAATGTATTGACAAAGGTCGTCATCGTCTGTCGTCTCCTCGTTGAAGTCGCCTTCAGGGAAGACGCATTCTAGACCAGCTTCGAATATCAACGAGAGACATTCGGGCGGTGGTGTAGCCCATCTCCCGCTTCGTGAACCAAGCACATTCCCACAGCCTTCGGTGTTCTCGTTGGTCCTGTCCAAGTCTTCGGGTAGCGCGTTCATTGAAGTGATAAGCTATTTTGCAGGCCTATTTGGGAGGGAAAGAATGAGTGGAACGGGATCGATTGATGTCAAAAGATTTTCCCCAGTAAACTCACCGAGGCTCCCTTAGCTGTGCTAATTATAGTTCACCGCTCCAGCAAGGTTTCAGAAAACGAAACCAGAGGAAGGTAAGGCACGGAACAAAGCGTCGATCGAACAATCCCGCGGCCTGGGAATGCCGGCCACAGATTGTCCAACCCGGGGTCGCCGATTCGGTTCGGTGCCGCTTTATCTCGTTACCCAGCAGTGAACTTGTCTGGTCCGGTGGAAGGCAAACTAATGCACTCCGAGTCTACACAGGGGGTTTTAGAGGGTCGGGTCGGACCGCCTTATGGTCAGCCACCTAACCCCTCACGGCACAGAACACTGCATCACCTGAATACCGACCTCTACTAGCCACAGGGGAGCGGGAACAACGAGGGTGGTAACGTGGGAAATAAGTGTTTGTTCCGCTAGGGAATTTACCTCCTGACCGTACAAAAAAAAAAAGGAAATTGTCTGGTCCTTCCGGTCCAATCTCGTTGCCATCACGGTTCATTATATGAGTAGGGTTGGAGGCTCGTGCTCCCCGCGCCCATGCGCGGGCTATGCGTAAGCGAAATTTCACTGAGATGACGCAAAGAGCTATGCGGGCTGGTCTTAACCTAGAGTTTGAATATTCAGGGCTAAATATAATTTATATTCTAAGTCGGCCTTTCGGATACACTTAGCGTTTTACCTCGAAGTTTCCAATAGGCGCACAGCACTGGCATTATGGGTTTACCTGTTTCCTTGAGCAATTAAAGTTTGATCGGCCGTCATGTCTAGTCCATTAAGAGCAAAAAAAATTATACAACTTTGGAAATTATCAGTTTCAATCGTCACCCTCCTCCGAGTCAGCTTCAACCCCCGAGTCGGCTTCAACCTCCGAATCGGGATTAGAACACCAAGTACTCTCTACTCCCATCTTTTTTAGCTTGTCGGACATGCTATCTGGTGGTTCCTCACTTCTACCATACATTATTTGAGCTATCCCATGCCCGACTTCGAGCCTTCGCCGCCCAAATTCTAAGACTGTCCGCTCGCTACATCCAGACACAGACAGGGATCGCAAATTCCTGCAGGCCACCTCCCGCTCCTCCGTAGTTACGCCAGGAAAAGGTCCAATAAGGGCGGAAAGGTAGCCTCCGTACACATCTCCATCACCACCCGGCTCGATAGGCCCATCAGAGATGTAGCCTAATCTCATATCCTGAAGATTCGTTAACCTTGCGCAGAAGACGTCCCAAGCCGCCCTAGAACGGCAGGAAACTCGACGCAGCTCCAGCACCTCCAGACGCTCGAAAGACGAGAGGGTATCGCTTCCTAGGACCTCAAAGGTTGACGAAAAGTCCATGTCGAATCCTTCTGCATCTGAGTCGAGATTGAATGCAACAGTCAGGTCTTCGGGCCGGAAGGCATTCCCCACTAATTTGAGTCGAGTTAGCTGATGAGATTCAAGGAGAAGGCTTTTGAATTGCTCGATGCCCAGCTCGCCAGCTGTTTAAAAAGAATCCTGGGTTAAATCATTCCGAAAACGAACTTTGGCAGAAGAGAATAACTGTAGAAGGAGTACTTACCATCTCCCATCCTTGCTAACGACAATGACCGAAGGTTTCGGAAGGGGTTATCATTCCAATCCAACCGGATGCGGCAAAGATCAACCTCGACAAGCTTGGGAACGGAATTCGGCCAATTAAAAATCTTTACCCCTGGGACTGGTGAGGATTCCAATATAAAGACATCCAAATTTTCTTCTTGCCAAAGGGTTAGCCGCTCCAGAAGCGGAGCATCGTTCCCCTCTACTGCTTCGACGAAGTTTTCCAACTCCCCGGGAGAATCTGAGACAAGCAAAACCGACCCCAACGGTGGATATGGTTAAGTAACAAAGGCATTAGTGGAATGCCGAAGGGGTCCCAGGCGTAAAAGGTTTTTGAAGGTTGATATGTAGTGGTGCTGCTTTTGAGCGTGCCAACCACGTTTCGAGCTTTTCAAGAGGCGTGGTATCGCTTAATATGAGTGTACTCCAGAGTCGAGGTGTTTCCAGGGCTACTTGACGCCACCACCGGCAGGTTTGAGTAATAGTCTATCCAAGGTGCAAGTGATAGTCAGAAAGGGGATTCCAAGCTTGCTTCTGAGCTCTGAAGCGTACAGAGGTAAATTGGCAAAGCTCACCGTCATCAACCGTACTCCTCGTGAACTCGCTTTTAGGGAAGATGCATTCCAAACCAGCTTCGAATATCAACGAAAGAGGTTCGGGCGGGGTTGTGGCCCATTTCCCGCTTCGCGAACCAGACACGTTCCCACCAGCATTCTCGTCAGTCTCATTTGATGCTCTATTTACTGTTTTCATTGTAGTGGTATGCTATAATGTAGCAAATTTGGAAAGGCGAGGGGTCAGTCCGGGAGCACGAAGTCCGATCGCCGTTGGAAGCACTTGAGCCTCGCACCATTCGGCCGACCGATGCTTCTCCGATCTAACGTTTGAAGTGGCAGTGGCAATTCAACGCTTCTCTAAGCTTCCTGAAAAGGAATTTGGAGCTGGATAGAGAGAGCGCCGAGCTCGAAGCCCGTACGTGGCTTGGGAACGTGGCTACACTGCTGCTGATTGTCCCCTCCTGCCAAGACCAAAATATGACCCTCCTGCCAAGGCCAACATAACCTGATCATCAAGTTGCCAGTGCGTGAGTAAGAGAGATGCAGGATACTGTATAATGAAGCCATCTTGATGTGAAGACTTGATCGGTTCTCTTGTTTCCTTATATTCCGCTATCACTGGGCACGCCGGGGCCGCGAGGTCGTCCGAATATAAGAGGTAGGGGAAGATGGGCAACACCAGCTACAACAACCGCGGGAATATGTTGGGCCCCGCGGCATACCGCTCCATCGTCCGAACGGAGCAAGAACTACAGGATAGGGATGGAAGCATGCTATGCTTGTGCGTCAGATTTGTTCTCTGTGCATATGTGATCTTTTGAAGAACCTTAATAGATGGAAGTCGGTATGAAGGCTATTCAGAGATAGCCCCAAAGACCCTCACCTTGTGCGCCATCCTGTGCCGACTCACCTCCTGGACCAATGCCGTAACAAATTCTGTGATAAAATAGCCCTCAACTTCGTTGGCGACTCACAAACCAATCCATGTGATGCACTTTAGAAGAGAGCTCGCATTCACAGATCATCGTCCAACTCTCTTCCATACTCAGAGTTGGTAGCATAGCTCCAACTAAATCTATCCCCCATTTCTGCCAGTTCAGTAACGACGTCATTTGATGGCCCTTTGTTCCCACCGAATGTTACCAGCACCGGGCCATGCCCCGCTTTTGACCTGCGCTTCAGGAAATCGACAAGGGCATCTTCGCGACAGCCAGAGACAACACAGCCCCTTCAGCGCTGGGCACAGTACCTTCGAAGCGTTGAACTTCTCATCCGGAGTGGAGCCGGGATACGGTTCCTGAGGTAGGAGGGCAGAAAGAAGCTCGTTACACGAATCATCGTTTGGTCCGTCGTAAGTCAGGGAGAGTTTCATCAGCAGTTTGGATAACGACTTCCATGCCTCCTTGGAGTCGCAGGAGACTCGTCGCAACTCGAGGACTCTGAGGTGGCCGAAGGACGAAAATGGCGGAAACTTCGCGTTCTGGATCTGCCTGGGGGATCGAAAGGATGTGGCGGGTCATGTGATGTCACGTCATCCCTTAGTCATCGATGGAAAGGAACTGAACTCCGCGCAAAACGGGTTATTCAAACGGCTGAACAGTCGCCCGGGGTTAATTATCGTCCACACTAATGCTCAGCGGGTCATTTAGACGAAAGAGCGGAGACTAGGGTGAGGAACCACCAAGCAGCGGTGCAGAAACGTCAGTCCAGGAAGGTCTTCCCTAAGTGTAGTTCTTCGCTCAAGGCAAGTGAGCGCCGGTACACCTTAATGAATTTCTCTTCAGATTGAACTCGAGTACTCACGAGGGTTCCGTGAGGCTGAGGGCCGCGGCGCTGAAGGGCAGCTAGGAACGTGGCCTGTTGCTCCACGTGACTTAGGAGGATCCGTGCATTGCACCACTCAGCCATCGTCTTCTCTCCCCTAGCTCCACTTCTCCCTTTAATATCGCATCTTTTTCGGCCTACACCTACATCTTAGCTTCGATGAGCACATCCTGGAAGGTGGCCAAGCCCGGTGAACCCGTCAGCGATGTTGACCATTCGATCGCCATGATTGTAAACAAAGACGCGGATGAAAGCGATCCTCACAACCCTCCAAATGCCAGCCAAATTCAAAGGTCCTTTGGTGAAGGAACTGAGGAACAGAATACAGGAAAGCTCTCGATGGTTCGTGTCGCGCAGTCTTTCCTTGGGCTCCAAGCCTGACCAGAATGTATGCAGAGAGAAAGGCTCAACCGTCTACCAGAGTACCGAATCTATCCTGGCATGCTTGTCGGTACTTCGGAGCCTCTTGGAAGGGGTGGTAAAGCTGAAGTGGTTCGAGCGCGCTGCGAACTCAATCGCGGCGGTGTGAAGAGTGTTGAAGACGTAGCGGTGAAGAAAGTCCAGTGTGGTAGCGACGTCGACGCTACCGATAAAGAAAAACTCTCCAAAGTCAGATAGCCGATACCGGAAAGTTCTTCCCGCCCTATTAATAGACCTCTTTTTAGGAATTCGTCCATGAAGTGGAAATACTAGCCGGGCTATCCCATGAGAATATCATTCGGTTGGTCGGGTTCGTCGAGGATCTCGATCACGAGACGGCTTGGATGGTTCTATCTTTGGAGCCGAACGGAAACGTCCGAGAGTTCCTCGCATCAGGAGAATGGGAGCTTCCGGAGCGCCTATCTCTTGTACGTTATGACCCTCCGAGTTCATAGAAGGAACCGTTGCACCGGGCCGACGGGTTTGTTTTTCAGATAAAAGATACGTTTCGGGGTCTGGGATACCTACACACGCGGAACCCACCAATCCGCCACGGAGACTTGAAATCAGTGCGTGGTGATCTACATATTGCTCACGACCGTTTCCTTCGCGACTCACGTTCAGGACACGTTAGCTCAACATTCTCGTCAGTTCTTCCTACCGCGCAATAATCACCGACTTTGGCTCGGCTAGAGCTTTAAGATATGTAGAAAGCAAAGAATCAGATCAGGGAACCGTTTCGGAGATGAGCGGGCCTTCCACCGAGGAAGAGGCAGCTGCTTCCCATCAGATTACCATCGTTCCAACGGGAGATCAGTTGACTTTGACTGGTCCTGCTTGGACCCTGCGCTGGGCAGCTCCTGAAATCTTCAGAGACGAAGAGCAACCAGGCTTACCAAGCGATATATGGGCAGCTGGATGGGTGTGTTGGGAGGTGGGGTGTCCTAACAATGTCCCGGTATGATAATCAGTCACTAATCTCCGTTGATGGGTTGTTACTAGGTTGTGACCGGTGAAATACCGTTTCAAAGATTCAAAAGTAGTCCTGCCGTCACGCTGCAAGTTATTCAGGGAAAGGTTCCTTCGACACACGACCACGCACAGCTGGCACAGGTCATCCGTCTTTGCAGTTTGATGGCGGATTGTTGGGCAATAAACCCCGAACATAGACCAAGCGCGGTTCGGTGTTGTAATGAGATCGAATGGATGGTGAGTTTTGACCTCGTTGCCTCGCCGCCACTCTCAATAAACACATTCCTCGGCAGCCGTCAACATTGCCTTCAGGTGGAATGCCTCCAGGCCACGAAGTCGCGCCCACCGAGTTTCTGTTACAAATGGGTGAATTGCATTACATGCAAAATCGCTACGAAAACGCTACGGCGATGCTCCGGCAAGCCCTAGATATCGCACGTCAAGAAGATGACCAGATATCAAGTGCTGAGGCCTTGAACTCTCTAGCGAGGGTGTACTATGCTCAAAGCAAGTACACGGAAGCTGTTGAATCGTACACCCAAGCACACGAGCTCTACGAACGCATCGGCCATGACTCGGGTTGCGCGAACACGCTTTGGGGCCTGGGAGAGGTCTATCATACACAAAGCAAGTACACGAAAGCCGCCGAGCTCTTCGACCAAGCGCTAGAAATATACGCCTGTGTTGGATCTGACCTGGGACGAGCGAACGCGCTTGGTGGGCTGGGAGCTGTCTATCGTGCTCAGAGCAAATACGCCGCCGCCGCCGAGTGCTACAACCAAGCGCAAGAAATCTACGTACGCATTGGCGAGGACCAAGGCCGAGCGAACACGCTTCTTCAGCTGGGAGCTGTCCATGGTGCTCAAGGGATGTACACCACGGCCGTCGAGTTCCTCAACCGAGCACAAGAAATATACGCTCGCATCGGGGATGACCAGGGCCGAGCGAACACGCTTGACGGGCTAGGAATTGTTCACAGGTCTCAAGGCAAGTACACTGCGGCCGCTGAGGTCTACAGTCAAGCGCAGGAAATCTACGCTCGGATCGGCAACAAACAGGGCCAGGCGAACATGTTACGTGGTCTTGGCCATCTTCATCGGATTCAGGGCCTCAGCGTCGAGGCCGCGACATTCTATGGAGAGGCTAGAGATCTTTATGCTGAAATTGGCAACATCGACCGGGAAGAAGACGTTCGTCATTGGCTAGACGTTTTGTCACAGGGATAGCGCATTCGTAGACTTCATTTCATGTATCTATTAGCTATTGTCGTTCGTCTGCGAGTTTTGCTGGATTCAGATGATTCGTTGATTGGACTTGGCTTTTGAGACAAATGCTGTATCATAGTGGGGTTCACGGTGTCGGTCAAGCCCGCGTCGTGGTATAAATGATCACCCGGCGACTTACAAGTCCCATCCAGCTGCTTCTCCACGATCCTGCAATTACAGTAGTCCATCCAGCCATGTCCTAGATTGAACTCTACCCCGCATATATCCCCTTTAATTGCTTTGTTACCTTCATTTTTGCTGCACCCCGTATTCGGAGGGCGGAAACCTCGTGTTATGGCTCCGCAAATGCCTGTAGGATCGAAAGGCAGGATGTGGCGGGGTCATAAATGAATGTATCGTGGCACCAATACACATAGATATTATCTATACTAAGGCCTAGGTCACATAATTACCACCGAAACACTTTTCGAGGGGTGTGAATACTTCGTGAAACCTGGGACTGACGGCTGCACGGACGCAAGTATCGCTACTACCCGCCAGTCTTGAATGGCAACGAACCCCAGAGGAGCTTGCATTTAAAGATCATCGTCTGGCTCTCCTCCATCTTCAGAGTTGGTATCATGGCCCCAGATAAATCTAACCCCCATTTCTGCCAGTTCGCTAACGACGTTATTTGATGGCCCTTTGTTCCCACCGAATGTTACCAGCGTCGGTCCATGCCCGACTTTTGACCTGCGCTTCAGAAAATCGACAAGGGCATCTTCGTGGCAGCCAGAGACACACAGCTCCTGCAGTGCTGGGCACAGTGCCTTCGACGCATTGTGCCTCTCATCCGGAGTGGAACTGGTAGGCGATTCCTGAGGAAGGAGGACGGAAAGAAGCTCGCTACACGAATTATCGTTTGGTCCGTGGTGCCTGTTTCCTACGTAAGTCAGGGAGAGAAACTGGAGTTTCATCAGGAGTTTGGATAATGATTTCCATGCCTCTTTGGAGTCGCAGGAGACTCGTCGCAATTCGAGGTCTTTGAGGTGGCTGAAGGACGAAAATCCGCCCTCTCCCAGGAACTCGAACGTTTCTGAGAAATCGACGGGGTTTGAATCCTCGTCCGTATCGAGGTTTTGTAACAGTATTTCCTCGACATTTGGGGCGTGGAGAAGACGGAGAGTCAGGTTGAGAGTAATTGGAGAATGATAATCGAAAAGACGAAGATTTCGTAAGTGGGAAAGCGAAATGGGTTGAGGTTCTTTGTCCACTTGGCTAAACGCAATCAGCATATCGTCCACCCTGACGACGCCTTGAGCCAAAGCAAGGTCCTCTAATTGAGGGGATTGTTCTAGGAGGTTTAAAAATTGCCTGACCGACAGTTTGTCGTCTGTTGTCGAGAGGTGATTCATTAGCAAGGCAAATAGAAACCCCCATGAACTTATGGACTGTACCGTCTTGCATCCACGCCAAGGATAATGATCTAAGATTATTGAACGGGTTGCTGTTCCAATCCACTGGAATGGACCATAGGTCCAGATCCCTAAGCCCGGGCAGAGACTGCAGTCCATCGAAAACCATTCGAGCGGGGACGGGGGACGGCAACCTTGTCTCTATTCCTTCAGGTCGACTTTGGGCGAGACATAATTCCTTCAGTAGTGGGGCTCGTTTGTGTTCCAGGAGTGGTACAAAACTAGCCAGTCCCCACGGAGACCCCGAAACGAACCAAAACCGGCCCCAGTGGTTGATATGCTCGAGAAGGAGTGGGGCAAGCTGTTTGACGACGTACGGTGAAGGTTCGCGCTCTTCTAGGATGCTGACCCATAATGGGGCCGCCTTTGAGCGCTGAAGCCATGTTTTAAGTTTTATGGCGGGCGTTTTATCATTTATGACTAGTATCCTCCAGAGTCGAGGCGTATCGAGGGCGGTGTTCCGCCATCGCCAGCAGACCTGGGTGACGGACTGGACAAAGAACAGAAGTCAGACCATGGGAAGCGGAGTTTGATAGACCTATATTAATCCTTACTGAAATAAACATGCAGAGATCATCGTCGTCTGACAGGACATTGCGCGCCCGTTCGCCTGGGATTACATTTTGTAAACCAGTCTCGAAGATTAGGGACAGACATTCAGAGGCCAATGCAGTCCATTTCCCCCGTTGCGAGGTAATCGAAGCACCAGAAATTTCGCTTCTCTTTGGTTCTACCATATCTATAGGGTAGCGAGTGATAACCTCTATGGGTAGAAAACTAGGACAGTTCAGCGATGGAAACGAGGACTTCTCATGGCTTCCTAAAGAGAACATTCTGCGTACATAATGCCAGACAAAATTATAGTGACGATATGCTCTTTGCGATCTCCTTTGTTAGACAAGATGTTCAGCTGTACGTTCAACTAGGTTCGGTCACGGATGCGGGCTGGTGTGGTGGAATATCGGTTTTGAAACATTCAAACCCTGGGAAACGAGCCTCGGCTGACCGCAACAACCCCAACCAGAAAGAACGAAGTCTTCATTCTCTATGTAGCCAGAGTATTTGATATTTCTGTAAGAATCGTCCTTTCTATCATACAGATAGAAGTGCCAAGCAATGGATAGTGAAACAAGTGAAAACATCAAGTCGCCAACTCGGGCCCTATCCCGTCCTAATCGACCGAGGCAAGCGGGTCACGTCTAAACTAACTAAGCGAGGAGTCTTCACTGCATCCTCGAAGGGCCAGGAAGTAGGTGATTGTTTCTGGCTTTGGTATGCTGGGCTTGCAACAATCTCCTTTCACATTTGCCAGCCAATTTATCCATCCTTCTACCTAACTTGTCCTCCTTCTTCTGAAGCCTATCCACGAGCTTCTCGACACGACGAACCCATTTTGGCTCACGCCTGAAGAAATGCAACGAAATTGGGGTGTTCATCATGAGCCGGGCTCGCAAAGGAAGATTCGATTGACTGGTTCCGCCACCAGTGGTTGGGGAAACTGCGGGCTCGGGGTGAAATTCTCTTTGACCAAGTACCCCGACATTGCGATGACTTCCACCTTTAGAGGAAGGGGGAGTGGCTGAGCTTACATCGGCCTGGTACGCGGCGACTTGGCATTGCAGATGTTCGGCGTCCTTGCAGCTCGGTACGCGAGGCCAATCGAATTCTGAGCTGGGCTCAGACGTGGATGGCAAGTAGGGCCAGCTTTGAGTAGAATCGGAACTGGACGAAATTGTGTGGATCTGCTGGTGCTGGATTTCATCAAGAGGGTGAAGCCAGGTTGTGAAAGGCGGGTTCGTTCGCGTATTAATCTAGTTGGGGCGAAAAAGGAATGAGTTGCGCCCCTCGGCTACCGAACGACCACACATACGTAGAAATAACTTTGTTGAATTGCATGCCATTGTCGAATCCACCCTTCAGGTAGGTGAGGATCGACTTGGCTAGAGATATCGGCGGCGGATTGGGTATAAGGGGGAACTGGATCCTCCTCAGGGGATGACTTAGGCAAGTCTTGGTGAGAGCTGGGCGAATTCATTCAAGGCACTTGGTGTGGATAATGGGATGCCAGGGACGGGTTGGGAGCTGATGATATATATGGCCATCGGGTCAGGGAAGGTATCCGCAGTCTGCGGGCATGTGCCCGAAGACGAGCGGGTATCGACCCCGTGGTTCGTAAATCGACTCCCAAGCCGTGCTAAGCCTCTCAGCGAGTTGTAACCGGGGACGGAGAGGTCTGAATTCTCTCCGCTTTTAAAGGCTGGTTACCCTCAAACCACTGGGCATGTCTCCGTCTTTGGGAGGTTGGCCACACGAGGGAAGGAATACAAGCACATCCATAATAGTCAATTATAGACCGTAGCTCTGTTGTAGAAGCCATGGCCTTGGTTCAAGCCAGCTTAGGCACCCTTGATCCACACGCTGTGAGCAGCCGCGGTATCGGGAAGCGGTAGTAGCTCTGGAGCTGGTGGAGTTCAAGATGCCCAGTATTGTGCCCCCAAAGCAGGAGTCAGTGTTTCGGACCAAAAAATGTAGCCTAAAACGTGGACAAATTCTGAATCACTTATCTGGTTACCGGGTGAATGGCTTTTCATCTCACTGGCTTCGGGGATGGCCTTGTGTCGTCCTGCCCCAAGCCTCAAGCCTATTTCTCGCACGCCACCATCTTTCTCCTAACCACATCCGCGGCCCAAGTCCATCATCTGTGCGCTCTTCCTACAAGCTCTCAATAAACTGCATAATGATTGAGACTATCTACATTACTCGCCATGGTGAGGTATGCTGGTCAGATTATCAGGATAGGGATGAGAATTGACCTTCCCATGTCCGGAATTTCTGAAAACAGGCTTCAGACTGAACTGGGTGACTACAAACTGGTGTGCTTTTAGACTCACTGCTAGCATAAACAGACCACTGAAACCCATCGTCTGAGATAGGACGAGCGCGACTGGCACTGCCAGGGACCCAACGTTAGCAGCATACGGAGTAGTAAGTGTGACCGGAAGCTCGCAAATCGTAAAATCTAAGCCAAACCTTAATTAAGTCTCAAGCAGAACAACTTGCAAAGTAAGAGCTTCTCTTCCCGGGACAAGATTTCTCCCCTTTACAGGTGTCTTCCTGTTCCCCCAATAGATACTTCACTTCCTTGCCAGAAGCTGAACGACCAACCGCAATATTCTCTTCCCCCTTTTGTCGGCTACATCCTCTGTGGAAATTTTGCTGCCTGCTCACTCTATTCTTTGGTAGATCGCTGCCTGCAAACAGCGACACCTGTGGCTACTGCCTTAAACCTTCCACTCTATGTCGAGCACGGCGAGTCCGCGTAATAAATTTACGGACACTGCAAAAAACATACTTACCATAGGACTAGGCATCGGCGAATGGTACTCTCCGGTAGAACCAGGAACAGGACTCCACCCCCGCCCAGGAAACGCGTACTCCTTGAAGCAATACTTTCCTCTTATCGACACGTCCTATTCCAGTACCTGGCTGGTATCAAGACACGGAGAATCTTTGGACGAGGTCCAAAGACGCACTGACGGCTTTTTGGAAGCCTTCGTGCCTCGTGTTGAAGGGGGTTCCCCTCCTCCATTAGCGCACCACTCCGCTGCTGGCGTGTCCACCCACAAGAAGATAATCTTTGTCGGACATGCTGCAAGCTGCATTACACTAATTAAGAGCTTGGCTGGCTCCAAGGTCAATGGTGCGGACATTCGCATCGGTACTTGTTCGGTGACGAAGATGGAGAAGGAGAGTGAGGGCGGGGTTCTAGGAGCGTTCGAGGTCGTTGGTCAGCCAGGGGATGCCAGCTTCCTCACGAACGGGATCGAGCGGGATTGGGGTTTCCGCGATATCTTGGTGGATGAGGAGACTGGACGGGTTGTCAACGATCACGGGGTAACTGGGTCGGAGAACGAAGTGGACGAGACTAGTCATGGAGGTCTGCAACTACCCAATTCCAAAATGTAGGGAAGCACACTTTCTGCACGGAATCTAGATTAAGAACGTAGTAGATAGAGATGTCGAAACGTAGAATACATGACTGTACAACGGGAAATTGCGGTCCCAGCCACTCGGCCCGCCGCGAAGGGTCAAACCGAAAAGAACACGACTGGCACCGCACCCAAATCCCATCGTCCTAAAAGATTCGTCTCCGTTTCGTATGGACGATCGCAAGAAGCATTGGTGCAGGCAGTCCCCCCGAAGGAGGCGTCCGCTCCTACCATCTGCGACGCTTTTTGACGGAACGGAAATTTTTACGAGGAACTCAATGCGACGCGCCGCGCCCTTTTATGGACCACGACACCAAGCTCGAACAAACACAGTCGCCCCGACGCCTTACAGCACTCCACGGAATAAGGGTCAGAAGAAAGCGTACACAGATGATAATGCTATAATAATGATAAGAACGCCATTGCCAAGGTCCACAAGTTTCCCACCACGATCATCCTAACACATCTACCTCGACATCCTGCATTTCGGCGTCAATGCCATCGAATCCAATAACCCCAGCGAACGGTATCTCGGCGGCAACCCTAGCTCCCGTGGCCACCGACGTTTGTAGGTGTTCTTCGAGGCTTGCGATTGGCACATTTGCGAGTGCGGAATGGTCCCCTACTAGTTGTTGAGGCTCCCCCACATCCTTGGTCATATCGACATCGGCATCCGCTGTCCCTACGCCAGTTTCCAGAGTGTCTATGCTTTGGACAATGGCCGAACGACGATCGTCCACCTGCATTGGGCTGCTGGGCGTGACGACGATCGCTTGGACTGGGGGCGGTGTCCCAGCTGGGGAGTGAGGATTGAAAACCAGTGAGCCCAGCGGCAGTCTGGACACTGTGTCCGGAGGTGTGCGCAAGGTCTCAATGTCTGCTATCCTCGAGCGAAGGTCTTGCTCTCGAGCCTTGAGCTTCTGTAACGACTCGTCCTAAGGGTGTCGTACAAGTGCTCATCAGTAACGAGCCAACCAAAGCGTAGAACGGTCCACCCACCAGCAATCGTTGCTCCAGCTCAAAATCTGCCCTCTTCAACTTCTGCCAGCCTCCGTGTCTTTCGCACTTCTTTCGTCCGAAGCACACCACGTTTTCAACAATTTCAAGTTCCTTCGCTTTATCCTCCGGATCCACTCCCATAGCTTCAGTTTCCTCACCAATACCATATCCCTCAAACGCTCTCCGACCCTCCTCACCCTCCACCCACTCCGCCCATTCTTCCTCGTCCACCACCAGTCTTGCATCGAACCCGCATTTACCGCCATCCTCGGAAGAGAAGTCTAGCCACTCGCTTCGTTGCATTGCCACATCTAACAGGACGAGCCTTGCTTGAGCAGCCGCTAGAGCCCGAACCTTGGTTGCCCATTCGGTCTTAATGTCGGCGAGGGACTCGCGATACCGCGAAAGCATCCGTTCCTCCTCGAGTTTCCGACCGGATGCCGGTAGCGAAGGACCTAGCTCATCGGCGGATGAACCACTTTCCATTGAGACTAGGCCCTCGCGTCGCTTCGCTAACCGAACAGCAGACGAGGCTTCTAGCGTGGCGAGAGCGGCTTTTGTTTTCTCGGAGGGCTCCGGTGGCGGAGGTGTCACGACAGGGGATGGCGTCTTGGTCTTGCTTTTACTTCGACTTCGACTCGCAGGCACCACGAGTGCATTATCTACGACTGGAGGTGGCGGTGGTGGAGGGTCGATTTCCATGCACCATTTGTCGACTCGGTTCATGACGCATTCAATACCGCATTCGTCGGAACAGAACTTGGAGAGCGGCAACCTAGCAGGGCGCCGACAGCTATCTTGAGCACAAGCTGTCTTGTAGGTGGTACGAAGGTTGAGGTGGGCTGAACACGTATGCAATTAGGACCACGAAATATCGGTGATATGACGAGATGATAAGGCTTACAAGCAGTACATGCAGGGCAGAAGAACAGGTCAACAAGGTCGAGATCAGTCTCGGGAAGACCAACGCATCCAGGATGACACCAATCGTCACAGCTGGGGACGTAGAGTTAGCGCAGAAGCTGACAAGATTAAGTCAGAGGCGTACTTGTCGCAAGCGATCATTATTCGGTCATCATCATACATCTGCTTGCAAATGCAGTAAAGTCGGGTGTCTATCTCGATCTCTTCCTCGGGCTCTTCTTCCTCCTCGACGTCTTCCCGAATAGCGTTCCGCGCTCCTTCCACACGAACGCCTTGATTTGCGGTAAAGGCGACAGATTTCCCCTTCGAGCTTGAGCCAGTTGCTTTCCCTTTCGCGGTCGACGCTGACGATGCACCGCCTGCTTTGGCCTTCTGTCCAGCCTTTTCCGCCCGAGCGGCAGCCTTCTCCGCCTTTTCTCGCTCCTTTTCTTCTTTTTCATGGTCGAGAAGTTTGGCCTTTTCGGTTTTTTCACGGTAGCCGGGTTTTTTTGTGTTGACAAGAGATTGAAATGGTTCCTACCATGCATTAGTATACAGCCCTGGCTAGGAATATAAGTAATAGTAAACGCACTTTAGTGGCATCCGACTTGGGCTTCTTCTTTTTCACTGCACCCGAACTGGCCTCAGCATTTGCGACGGCCGTTAATCCAGACTTTGGCTTGCCTTCTGGGTCGTGCACACCCTCGGCTCCAAGAGGCGATACTCCAGCCCCTGCAAGATCTTCTTCATCTTCGCAGCCATCTTCCTCCCCACCTTCGCCTTTTTGACCCTTTTTCTTGCCGCTGGTCTTCTTCTTCTTCTTGACCTCGTTGCTTGGCCCCGGTTCTGACGGTTCATCAGTGAAGGGTACTTTGTACCAACCCGAGCCTTCACAGTGCTCGGCTTCTGTGGGACGAGGAGGAATGACATCGGCGTACAGGTCACGCCCAGGAATCAAGTTGTACGGGTAGGTTGGGGGTGGGACCCACATGAGGGGTTTATTCTTGTACGTGCTGGCACCACCCCCTCCAGCACCCACACCATGTCCGGCCCGAGCGACTTTCTTTTTTGAAGACGCGCTGGCGCCACCGTCATTTGCTGATGGAGACGGTGCGTCCGGAGACGGTAAGATCGGTTCAGCAGGTGGAATGTTGGGCAGAGCAGGCTCGAAAGGTGGAGTTTCACGCTTGATAGTAGGAGGTAGTACAGGAGCTGCTAATGTGTTTGGAGGCACGTAGGGGTTAATGCCTAGAGTGGGACGACTGGTCTGTCAGCCTGTAGTAGGGACACCCATGATGTAGATTTGCCTACTTGTTGGAAGGTAGGGTTGGTGAAACGGAGATGCCATCCTCGACGCTATCTCCCAGTTCGATGTCGGTTGTTGGGGCGTACCTTCTGTGGAGAAAATCTCCTACTCCGTATCCTGGAGGTGGTTGAGTTCTGGACTGAGAATGTAGAAGTGCTGACAAAGCGAAACACTTTGAGCAAACACCGAGCAATCGCAGAGGTGGCAGTCAGGGTCCTCAAGCTTCCCTTTCGTTTTGTCAACCCCGTTCCTCGAATCTTCCTCCTCTGTCTCGATTCACTGTTCGTTCAGTTGGGGAAATTGCCTCCAGCAACCGCTCTAGGTTACTGAGGACTTGTTGTTTCAAGGCCACAACTTGACCGCTAATTCCGACTGTCGCGGATCCGAACAGCATGGAATCACCATCTTCCCCAAGCCGGCTCCTTCAAGCCGCGCTAGACTCCATTCCAAATCTTACACACAGTTTCAGGAGACTTCCTCAGGCTGACTCTGATTTGGAAGCGCCTGACAGGCAGAAATCCTCCAACCAAAAACGAATGAATTTGCACATGGTCGTACGTCTCGCAGCGGGAGCCCTCTTGATCGGAACAATCCTTCAATTCACCCTCATCCGCCCTCTCTATGGAGCTGAAGAACCGCACATCATGGTTAGGGCACAGCCATCAGGTGGAGTGGTACTCGACCCATCGTTCTACGTAAATGGCCCGCCAACAAGCAAATTTAGAGGTAGGTCCTTCAATATGGAGTATCCTTATTATTCTAACGATTTTCCTCCTTAGAAAATCTTAAACCTTCGTTCAAATACATTACGGCCTTTGACTATGGCGGTTTTAGTGAGAATTCGTGTCTCAAAAGTTGACATCACAAGGCTAACTGAATCCCTGGACTTTAGCCAACGACTACATGGTTTGGGTAAGCTCAATTCAGCCTCCTTATCTCGCATATCGTTAGCTGAAAAGCCTTTCCCTTAGTGCAATATGATCTACCTTGCAGTCATTTCCCGCCGGATACCAATCCTAGGTCCTCTTCTCCCAATGAAGTCACACCTTGGTGCTGGCGGCAAGACCATCGATTTTGGCGAAATTTTCGACTTACCTAGACTTTCTCAGGCAATACAAACGCCTATTTTACAATGGTCTGACGTTAAGAAAGCCTCGTACAGTTCACATGTGGATTACAACAAGGAAGAAACCGTAAGCGGGGCTGAAACGGACTTTATTGGTTGTTGGTCTCTTTGGCCGACAGTAAACAAGAATGCGCATGAACCTCATGGGAGTGCGCTTCCTTCGTTCCTTCATCTCGGTTCGTACATTTCTTCCGGATCATATCCGCCAGTTATTGAATTATTTCATTTTCAGGCATCGTGTGGACCCAAGCCCCAAATTGGATAAAGCTCACCCATGACGGCGGCTTTACCGCGTCTCTGTCAGCTCTAGCTAAGATGTTGCTCCCTGAAGGCCGACAGCAAGTCCTCAGCACACCCGAAGCCAGGGCGGGCGTGACTTATGACGGCATTCCGGAAGAAATATCTGCCCAACTCTACCCGGATGACCAACTCGCGTGCTTTGACATCCTCTACTGGGTAGGAGTTACCGACACGTACGAATGGGAGAAGCACAACCACCCAGTCTGGGAATTGGTCGGCACGAATCTACATTTTACTCAAAACGTCGAAGATATCGCCAGCGAATATCTAAGAAGATTGTTTGGAATGAATGGACTTAATGAAACTGAAATTCCACCGGTATGAAAGGTGTATCTTCCCGGTCGGCATCATGACTGACGACATCCTTCCTACACTGGCCTTGCAGTATATCAGCGTTCACGTCCGGCACAGTGACTTCCTGCATCAGTGAGCTCAGATTTACTATTACTGGCATTGATGTTATTGACGATCATATTTTTCCATTAGATGCGGCGACGTTAAACTTGAAGACTGTGCAGCTCCGTTGTCCGCGTACGTTCGGCGGGTGAAACAAGTTCAAGACGAGCTGGCGATTATTCACGGACCAGATTCGCCACTCGCAAAAGTCCAGAACGTCGTCGTAACGAGCGATGAACGAGATCCCAAATGGTGGACGGAGGTCCATAATCTAGGTTGGCTTGGTACAAACAAGTTTGATGAAGAGATCGGAACAAAGTACGGACGGTGGTAAGGCATAGCTCAGCACAGAAACCTACGTCCGGTTAATGGCCTACCCTGGCTCCTTTAGGTTCCCCACGGTCATTGACGCAGTCATTCAGTCGAGAGGAAAAGCATTCGTTGGCACCCAGGGCTCAACCATGAGCGACTATGCAGCACGCAGAGTGCAGGACTGGCAACACGGCCCTTGGAAGCTGGTATGTGTTACCTTCATCGCACACTATCACTCGGAGCTGAGTCTTTTTGCTTGGGTATTAGGTGAGGTGGAGATATAAAGACGCAGATCTGAATTTCTCTGGGGATTTCGCGAAGAGGAATCATGTGTCGTGAATGTGTAAATGAGACGGCGTGACATTCTCCTGTATCATTATTACTTTTAGAGCTGCGATACCCACTCGTACCCTATGCCATGCGACATCCTCGTTTATAGATGACCATCTGGTCTCAGAGGGCTAGTAGTCCGTTCTGCACGTCCAGAGGGATCCAACTGACGATTCGCACTGAACCGGGTCCTGCACTGTAGTATAGTTATATTCAAGCCAATTGTAAAGGATACAACGTAAAATAATGGGGGAGCTGGGGGAACCAATCGGGAGATCTGTGAGCTGCGCCTGGAGCGGGCTTTCGCCAAAAGAGAAAGACGATTTCCGCGCTGCGTTCGAAGACGCAGTAGCCTTTGAAAGTTGGTCTAGCCAAGTCTCATACGATACTTACACCAAACAGTAAGGGCGTTCAAACGACTGGCATAGGTGTGAAGAAAAGAGCAGAACAAAATTTAGGCTTATATGTTCCTGCGCACGGACCGCAGAAGCCCCTATCTGACCACTCAAGTGAAACTTTATTTTCTCGTTAAAAATAATGATGGTGAAGTGCTAGTAATTTACAGACATATTCATGGAGTCCCAA
Organism: Tulasnella calospora MUT 4182; assembly: GCA_000827465.1. NCBI lineage: Eukaryota > Fungi > Basidiomycota > Agaricomycetes > Cantharellales > Tulasnellaceae > Tulasnella > Tulasnella calospora. The sequence continues at coordinate 469,693 of KN822947.1, forward strand.
CTTAGAAGTCCTAGTGGTATTTTAAAATGCAGTTCCACGCCTGGCCCTTTAAACGTGTTTCGGTCCAGCCACCCCTTCTCCTGACTCTCACTTTCAGGTGGCCCTCCGCTACCAGCAATGTGCCACTGTTCCAGTCCTTAAGAGCCATAATTTTATTGACCAAGCTCACTCTGGAACCGACAGTGCTGCCATTCTATTCTCCAAAAGCTCGACACGAGTATCAAAGCGACTCAAGCCCTCATCCTCGCACCCGCTCGCGAGTTTGCCCGGAAAATCCAAAAGGCCGCCCTCGCCCTCGGCAACTCCCTTAAATTCTACTGACACGCGCGTATTGGTCGTACTAACATCTGTGAAGACATGGAGAAGCTTCACCAGGATGTGCAGTCGATACCCCCGGCCACAAACGTTGCGACATGATCGACCGTCAGGATCTCAAGAGCGATCACATGAGGATTCCGGTCTCGACGAGGCTGATGAATGCTCGCTCGTGGATCCCGAGAGCACATGTACGTTGTTCTAGTCAACAAGTATTCGGATTAAGATCATCAACCCTTGTTTTCTGACAAATCAAATAATAGTTATACAGCCTCGATCAGATGAGATATGGAATGCCGGTTTGGCAGTCAAGGAATAAGAAGAAAGATATAAGTTTGCATTTAGTAGCAACATGTTGCCCTCGTTTTTAGGAATTCGTCTCATTGAGCTCAGAATCCGATATCGGGGTCAGTGGGATTGTAGGCGACCCCGGCGGCGTCGGCGGCTGCACGGCATCGGTAAGCGGGACATTTATTTATAAGCTGACCAAATGGACGTACTATTTTGCCATACGGTGTTCCCCCACCAGTTGAGCGTTAGTGTGCCTTCCTTTGGGAGATATATGTACAGGGATACCAGGATAATACCGAAGATAGTGCCTGCAATCCGAAGGTGTCAGGACGGATTTAACCGAGGGGGATATCACTGACCTGTGTCCAAAGCAGAGCTCAGTATGTAGTTATACTTGAGCCACCATTGGGGCTTGCGTGTCCGCACAAACTCTATGCGATGGGGTTGGTCATGATCGCAAGACTTGAGCTTTTATGATGTCTGAAGAAGAGAGAAAGACTGAGATGATGCTCACGGGGAGGCATTCACCGTAAGGTTCTTCAGGGGCAATGGCGAATCTATTGGAATGGACCCCCTTCCTCCAAGCGCTGGGGCACGTTCCTCGAGTACTTGACCTTGTTTCCGTATTCATGTTCTTCCGGTATACTGAAAGAGCTTTCCACATATGCATTCCCACAATAAATGAAGGAATCTATATGTTCAACACAGCCTTTACTACTTCGGCAAATTCAGCTGATGCAACTCATGATAGAGAGAATTCACCTGTTGTGCCAAGCAGCCTGAGAGACACGGTCCATTCCTCCTCCTGGACGGCCCAATGGAACCCACCAAATCTTTTTCCGATATTCGGGATACACATTCCGATACGACCAAAAAAAAGGATCCCTAAGATGCTTCGAGAAACGTCCGGCGACCGAGGCCTTAATCAGCAGCCATGTTATCGTCTAATACGAATAGCCCCTATCGATACCGCGTATGATAGCAGCTGCGATTCATTTGAGAGCTCCGTAGAAGCTGATCTTAAACGATGAAGCCGAACCCAGTTCCCAAAGCGGTCCAGCACGCTCCGCCAGAAAGGGAAGGTTACGCAGTTTCATTAAACGTTGAAAGGTGTCGTCTGGATGCAAGAACCAAGGTGGCAGCGATGGGGACTCTGCACATGAGATGCCGTCAATCTACAATGCAATAACGAGCTTGATACCGTGCGTCCGGATCTTCATTCAGGTTTGGGCAGTGGCCGAGTCCAGCCCGAAAGGAAATGGACCTTGTCCTTGAGACACCATGTGAAACATCGTACCTAGAAATTGACCCCAGTGACCAAGTATAGGCCTTTTCTGCCGGTCCCTCCCGATACAAATTGGTTCACGTTAGGGCGCAGGGGCGGAGAGTGTTTCTGTAGCCCACGTTTGGTTTGAAAGAGAAGTAAGCTATCGCCGCGGGAAAGTCTGGTTACCCCATTTGCCGGAATTGCGCCGGCGTCTTGGTCCTTGGGCACGTGGAGCAACTGTAGCCTTGTATTTCTTCCTTTCAGCGCCGCGGTAACCTTCAGCCCAATGGAATCCTCGTGAGTTCAACTTGGCGATAAATTCATCAAGGCGTACTGCGTTCATTCATCTTGAAAGAAGAACTATACTTAGGGAAGACCTCCAAGCACGAACATTTGTGCGCTACTGCTTGGTACTAGGCTCCGTTCTTTCATTCAAATGATCGGCTTAGCATTAGTGTGGAGGAAAAAAGCAACCTTCAGGTGACTGTTCAGCCGTTTGATGGTTTTGCGCGCGGGTCAGTTCCGTTACACAGTCGACTAAGGAGTGACGTCACATCACATGACCACTCCGGGATCTCTCGGTTGCGCTTGCGTCAAAGGCTTCCCGCTTGTTGAGATACCGCGGAGATACCTATCCATCCGAAGCGGGGCTCCTGAAAACGTGTTAACCCCAGTCATCGGCACCGCTCGGATTAGGTCGCTTTGGGCAGCGGATATCGTCACTAATGAGCTTAGTTGACGAAGGTGAACCGGCTGCGCACGCATAACCCCACCTCCGAATTGTTCCTTTGCGCGTTCGGAGTTAGTCGCTAAGCCCGCACACTCGGCTCCTCCAAGGAGCGTATTTAAGATTGGGCGTTGCGTATGGGCCTGCCACCCTTGAACGAAACCACCCACACCCTGCCGAATTTAACCATCTCAACACTAGCAATGCGCTCTTCGTTTCCTTCACTCTTCTTGACGCACCACGAGGTGGCAAAAACGCCCTCGCATTCCAGAACTATAGCGACGCAAGGCACCCGCACGTCATCGGGACGACCCCTCCACCCCTCCACCGGTGCCTCAGAACCAAGGCCTATTCTGGGCCAGCAACCCTCTCTTGCCCGAGGGAATCCCTATGAAACCGCCTCTCCACTACCTACATGGACCGCTCCGGTGACTGAACCGAAGGTTTCTGGCTCGCCGTACTTCCCATCAAGGGAGTCCAAAGGCCAGTCGAAGCTCACGTTCGGAAACCTTCCGAATCGGGCCTCCGTAGAGAACCAAGGGTCGCAACGACCTCGCACAAGTCATGGAGTCCGGGGTAGAAGGACACCGGTCAAAGAACGAGCTCCGACACCCTATCCAGAGGCCCGAGCTGGAGAGGGAGACTATTTCCAGGGCACTCCTGCCAAATCCGCCTAAGGGTCGGACCAGGCTCAGTATTGCAAACGCGTCGTAAATACCCACGTCTTATTACTTCTACCATCTTGGGCCCGTTAATTATCTGGCCCAGCCCAACCAGTTCGGATAAGTCTCCTGTAATTGCTCGCTTGTATATTATTATGTTGTAGTCAATGGTTTTCTACTCCTCACTAGACCACCAATTAGATGCCGCACTTTCTTCTTATATCACACTGCAGCCTCGCAATTGAAACGAGTCGCAATTCGATCATATACAGTATGCCGTTTGGACAATATCATCGGGAGTTTGTGTTTGCGCGCCCGAGCTCTCCGTCGCTTGGCCATCAACTAAACCATGTGACAATCCAGTTTTCAAACGCCACGTACACCTGTAGACTCGTTCCCTCAAGTATGCTATGGCAAAACGTCTATCATCCCGTCTTTGAAGGGTCGCCTCGGGCAGGAGGTACGAGGCCGTTGGCTCCCGGTGAAGCACGCCCCTCATGATGCCGACGGCCCCAACCATTCAGGATTCTCTACGTTCTAGGTGCAAAGAGAGCCCGTACCCATCATTCGACGTACCATGCTAAAAGAAGCCCTTAGCCCAAAAGAGCCTCTAGCGTTACTTCCTCCGGGTATAACGATCTTTATGCCCGGTTGTTTGATGCACAGGTTTATCCCTCACGTTGTGATTCCTTTGGCTTCCCACCACACCGACCGCCCTCCAAAACTACAGGAAACACTGGCGGAAACAATTTCTTCTAATCGGTTCATAGATAACAAGGAATGACGTCCCCGCTATACTATACCCGAGGAGACTGTATCTGCTTTTGGACAGTCCTGATCATTACCCTCCCAATCTGGGTGACAATTTGGCTCGCAGACTTACTCCTGAACTACATCCTCCCATCAAGGTGGGCTTCCATACTCTGATAATCTTTGATGCCCTTGAGTTGCTAAATATCTGGGATGGTTACAGGAAGACCCGGCCTCCCCGGCGGGGCCAAAAGATCACTACAGGGTCAGCTATGTACCAAATCGACTGTTTAGTACAAGCTGACCCAACGTTCTTAGACGCTTGACTGAGGCAGAGCTTCAGGAAATACGAAGCAACGAAGCAATGTCGCCACCCAATCATAGTATCCCAGCTCTGCCTGCCGAGCTCCTTCGACAGGTCATCATGCACGCAACCAACACTCATCCCTCTCCATTCTCCATTCAGCGGTCGACACCCCTCTCTGTTTGGGAGAAGTTTCCCTTCCCAACGGCTCACAGGTTGGATCCAGAGGTGCAAAGGAAGCTCCACATCCTCAGCATGCGGCAAAAGGTGGTCATCTCGCAAGTGTCAAAGCTCTGGCGGGACATCGCAGTTGAATTCCTCTTCAACTCGATACGCATTCGCCAAACAAAGCAATTCCCCCTGCTTGGCATGGCGTTCGACGCGGATGAACGCCGGAGAAACGCTCAAGGAGGATCAATCCAAGTCGTTGCCGCGTGCTGGGTCCGCGAAATCTGGATCGACTGGGGCCTCCCATATTCTCACCTAGATGAGATACCCTCAGAATCCGACGTTGCGGTTCTTTTCCACCGCTGTCCCAACGTCGTTGTATTCCGCGGACTTGGACACCGATTTCGATGGGATCATCCGGCTGCTCCGCGCAGCAATGATCAACTTGTCAAGCACATCGTGGCCACGACATCCAGCGAAGGCCCCGTGGCGTGCGACTCGCCAAATTATCTAGAGGGTCGAATGGTTGAGATTAGTCGGTTCGTCGGCGGCGACTCGTTCATCCCTCTTAACCCAGTACCCATCGCTGTCGGACACCAGCCCAACTACCTCTATATACATCGCCTTCAGTCCCTTGAGTTACATCCTAGCGCGGAATACTACTCTCGTGAGGGTGCAACCGTCTGTCTCCCCGAACTCACGCATCTATTCATACGGGGACTTAAGGAATCAGCCGAATATGCAACGTGTTTGGAAATGCCCAACATTCGAAGTCTCACATACGATGCGATATCAAAGAATCGCCGCCTGACTCCGGACCCGTTCCAAGTGCTGATGGAAAAGCATGGTGCGAAACTCGAGGAACTTGCTATCCTGCATAACCCGTGCCAAGAAGAACATTTGCAAATCCAGGAGCACTGCACCAACCTCGATACCATGTACACTCATTGGGCCGGCGCTCGCTTTTGCCCGCCAACAGTGACAACCGTCGGCCTCTTCGGTCTCGAGAGCGCCGTGTACAGCGGATTGGAGGACCAGGTTCTTACATCAGTCGCTGGACTTATCAGTACTGCAGTGGCGCTGCAGGAAGTCAGAGATATGAGTTGGAGGTCAGGACTTGTACGGCAAAGAGCTGTTCGAAGTCGGAATGACCCGGCTGCCCCAAGTCACCGGAAGTTCTGGACCAAACTTTCCGCGATTCTTCACAGTCCGGGACAGAAGGTCCGATTGGTGGACTGGAGAGGTCGAGAGGTCGACACTGAGCATTATGAGCTGGGACCTGGAGAGGATGGGATGGATGAAGACGATAGAGCAGTGGAGAGACTCGCAGCAGGGGGTGGATAGTGGTCGAATGGTTTACGGATGCTGAAGCTGGTGTGGTGTTGTCCCTGATGCACATAGGTAGCCTATCAGCTGATATTCATTCAATCAACCATTGCTCGTGAATGTGTGGAAACTAATTTTTTGAGTCTTTAAAAGCAAAAAAGCTTATTTGCACTGCACCCGATTTGCAGCATCTCACTACCCCGTTCGAGGTGTCCTTATCGCCGTCGGTGTGACCTCAGTTCTAGATCGACTGCTCTTGCACCACCACTTATCGGAGCCTGACCTAACCTATGACATGTTGAAATGTCGCAAGAAACAGAGAACTTCTTTCTTTGCGACCGACAGCGGAGGCGGAGTGGCTGGAATCGCACGCGCTTGACAGCGACAATCCCGACGCCCCGATTTAAGCTGCAGTTTGAAGACGCATTGAATGAAACCCCTGTTTAGACTTCCAAACCATGCTCACGGTTTCTTGGTGCAGTAAATACAACGCCTAATGCGATACACACAGTAGTAAAAGGTCATGTCGGGTTTGGGGACATCAACTGTAGCTAGCGAACGTAATTCCGCGCCAACGTCCTCCTCCTACTTCCTGCGGTTCTCCTTTTACGAACAGACTTGAGTCGACTGGTAGATGCTGTAAGCCCTCGGTCCACCGCACTTGCATGATCCATCAAGACATTGCTGGGTGGTTTTGCTAGATCCATAGCACACAGAGTAGCACGACCCGGCGGCGCTGACTGGTGCGGCGCCTGCACCGAGGGTGTTTGAACACGAGCAGTAGTTCCCGTTCGTAATGGCGGCGTAGGTGTAGGGTCCATTCGTTGTGCAGTAAGACGTGCACCAACTTCCAGAAGAGCCACCACCAAGGGTGAAGCCGCTGGCGGAGATTCCACCACCGGTGCCAGTGTATGAGCACTCAAGGTAGGACCAAGATGTGTAGCAGGTACGTTTATCGATTTCGGACGCCGGGGCTGCAGTGGCGGCGGTGATGGCGGAAAGGGCAACGGCGGCGAGTGAGAGTTTCATGGTAAATGGATGTGTAGAGAGGATTAAATTTTGGGGGGTGCTGGTTTTGGGGTTCGAGAGGAGAGGAGGAGTCGTTGAGCTTTGTAGGCTGCACAACCTGGCGATTCCAACTCTTTTGACGAACGTGCTTTATACCCGAACCCGAACTCTGCGTCCTCCTGTACGTTTTTCAGCATTTCAACCCTCGAACATTGTTCTACACCATTATTGGATGTGCATCTTCGCGTGCCTTGCTATCATTCGATCTCCCACAGTGGCCAAGCGATATCCGATGTCGATCCGTAGCCAACCAGCTCGATTGTATTCCAGAGGTGTAAAAGAAGCCAAATGTTTCGTTGCGCGGAGAATAACTTTTAAATCACGAGTTCGAGAAGATGACCGAGAGACTGCCGAGTCGAAGTTGAAGAAGCCCAGGAATGAGGTACTGAGAAAGGGGTTTGGCAGACCCAATGTCGCTTGATGCTTGAATGCCTTGGCTTGGCCAAACAAAAGAAGAAGAGTAGCAACGTAATAAATGCGGCCTTGCATAAAGAAGGGGGGACAGGGACCGAAGAACGAATCTGGTCAGCCGCCGGTCGCAGCCAGAGGGTTTGCTCCCCGAGGACATCGGACTTGCTGATGCTGAGTTATTAGGGCAACATGACAATGAAATGCAAACGGATAGAACGCAACTATGGCCAGATTTTGGTCTCTGAGTGTTTGAATGATAGGATAATCGATGTCACCTGGACTTGATTCGGGAGAAATGTCGATAAATGTCTGCCAGACTCGAGCTTCCCTGAGCCGTATTTGCTTCTCTGGGATCAGACAGCTCACAGTGTAACTTACGCCCTCATTTGCGGACTCGATAACTCGAAAGGGTGGAGTGTTCGACTCTCAACCAGACCCATGACCTGCGAACTGTGCAGTTCCGGTCAGAGGTAGGCATGCGGGACGATACCATACTCTTCAAGCACGAGCTCAAAGAGCGCCTGTAACTTAGCTAACCCACGGCGGAGAGAGGAAAATGTAGGCACTATAACAAGAACGTGCGAGCGTATGAAGGCGGCTTTTCTCCATTGGTATTGGGGGAATGTCGTGCTTTGGAGCTTCTGTTAAGGTAATGCCATCTCAGAGAGAGCCACGGGTTCAATACTGATATGATATTCGAGTTTTTAATCCGGTGCTGGCAACCTTTCACGGGGAGGGAGGAGGAGGTGTGACGGTTTGGTCTCCGCTCAGTGGTCTTGTGTTATGTAATCCCGTTCATTGTTCGAGCGTTTTCCATCCAAGCATCGGTCCGCATTCTAACGAACCTCACCACTCATGACCCGTACGTAGCAATCAGCCCAAAGCACTCAAACACTGCTGAACATAACTTTCGTCACCTCTTTCAACAGGTGGAAATCAACGAGAAGTCGCACGAGAGAAGAACTTGAAGAAACTGGCTCAGGCGAAGAAGCCAAAGGAGAGTGGTGCCAGCTTGGCTAAACGCAAGGAGGCGTATGTCTAATCTCTTTTAGGTTGACCAGGGACGTTTCTGATCCCTATGTACTTATCCTCCTTTTCGGTCAGTGATGCGGAGGCTCTGCGGGCTAAACAGAAGGTAAAGCTCATGCGTTCGATGGGCATCGCCTACTCGAGAAAGGGCCTTCTGACTCACTTGCATCATTTTCTGTCCCTTTGCTTTAGAAAAAGGAAGAAGATAAGGCCGCCGGCGGCGCCGCAGCAGCAGGGAAATAGCATTGGCTCGATACGCGTCCGATACCCGTGCCCATCATGGTCACTCAGCCCCTCTCGATCCTCAATATCACTTAGGATACAGCTCTCCGTCTGATGTTACAAGCTCAGTATCATTGCTCTCGTTCTGCTGTCATCGTTTGATGGATAGAATCATAATGAACCGCATTTTCATGTAGCTCTTGATCGACGACCTGCGCTCCCCCTCCCCCGTCAAGTGGATCCAATAATACTTGAGGCAATCTCAACCCGAACCTCGGCCTCTATAGACTGTAATCTAGTATATCATTTGGAATCAGTCCTTTACATGAGACTCGCACAGCCTCTTCCTCGTGGACTTCCTTGATGATCCGGCCTTCCACGGCACATTCGCAGACCGGAGACGCCCGAGCCACACCGATCAATCGACTTGGATTTAGCATAAACGCCGCATACACACATAGATTGGAGAAAGAAAGCTGCAAAATGCAAATAGATTGACACAGGATGTGACGTCGGAGGTACGAGATTGCTTCCGAATCCAACAAGTAAAGAATACACAGAAAGCACCAGCCAAATTGCCTGCACGCCTTTATCGGTAGCTTTGGGGAGAAAGTGGTTAGATGATTCCTCGACTGATATCCTAGACGAGGGACCCACGATTTCTGGCGACGAGCACGGGCACCACGACCACCAAACTTCTTCGGCTCAGTCCGCCTAGGATCGGCAATCAAGAGCGACCGGTCGTACTCCGTGTACAGCTTCTTCAGCTCGAAAGCGCTAGCAGCATCCTTGTACTTGGCGTAGTAGGCAACCAGCGCTTTCGCAATGGCCTGCCGAATGGCGTAGATTTGAGAGGTCTGACCACCACCAGACACTCGGCATCGAATGTTAAGGTCTCGGAAGTGCTCGTCGCCAACAATGAGGACAGTTTCGTAAATCTTATAGCGTAGGGTTTCGGGGCGAATGAGCTTGATGGGGACTGAGTTAACTTTGATGGCGCCGCGACCGTTTCGGATGATGGCGACGGCGGTTGCGGTCTGTTTCATTCAATAAATTATTCCGTGCTTCAAATACAACTTTGTATTTCTGAGCCTCACCTTCTTCTTGCCGAAGCTCTGGACGCGGATGGTCTCCTTCTTCGAAGCCTTGGCCTTAGCAGCCTTAGCAGACCACGGATCAGACGCTGAGCGGGATGACTTGGGCTTTGAAAGGGTTGAGCTGCGCTTGGCTTGCTCAGATGTCATGGGCTTGGAGAAGCGAGCAAACGCCGGCTTCACTCTCCTGTACACCTTGGTTGCTCGGTCGGCCATGTTGGGTGGATGAGAGGTTGAGTACGGCTATAAGACCTTTGAAAAACAAGAGAGAATTAATTCAATGCAAGCCAATGTAGACCTGCGCTTCTTCACTCACCGAGACTTGTTTTTTGACGGCGTTGACGCTATGCGACGAGACGGAGTCGAGATTGAAATTGGTTGAATCTCGCACGGTGGCACGGGCTTGCCGTGGTTGGTCAGCCCAACCGCGGGATGTTCCACGCGACATCGGTCGAAATTCGAAACTAAGCAATGCCCCTCATTACACCGACGCGCAAGGTCTGTCCAGCGAGGATACATGGATTCGCAATACTAATGCACGTTCATATAGGCCATCTTGTCTTCTATCCGGCCATTTTCCACAACTGCTGGTCGATTTGCACGCGTTACCGATGCTGGACCCAGCTTGGCCAGGAAGGCGACCCGTATGTGTTATTCAAAAATACTGACTTTTAGACATCACTGATGCACAATTTATACCAGTCGCTCCACCCGTACAGGCTCAGCCACCGGTATACATCCAACTCTCATCTCTCTTACGCCGGCAGGCAGGAGAGCCTAAATCGCTCAACCAAGTAGTCTCGCTCGACCCAGCAGTATTCACCCATCCAATTCGCCGCGACGTCCTCCACCTATGTGTCGTTCATTATCGAGATGGTCTTCGTCAGGGCTCGGCCAGCACAAAGACTCGAGCCGAAGTTTCGGGATCCGGTCGGAAACTTCGCCCACAAAAAGGATCTGGCCGCGCACGTTTGGGTGATCGTGGTTCTCCCATGCTTCGGGGTGGTGGACGTGCATTCGGACCGAAACCGAGGGATTTCTCCACGAAACTGCCTCGGAAGGTCGTCGAGATGGGAATGCGCGTAGCCCTCAGCTCAAAATTGGGAGAACGTTCGTTATCAGTGGTGGAAAGCCTCGAATGGGATGGAGCGAAAACGAAGGACTTGTCGAAACGCCTAGCGGAGCTAGCGTGGCCAAAGGTCTTGTTCGTGTCTGGAAATGGGGTCCCAGAGCTCCTTAGAAGAACGACCGGAAATCTTCAAGGGGTGGAGGTGGTCTCGGCTGAGGAGTTGACGATTTACGACATCTTGCGTTCCAAGCGCGTCGTGCTAGACGTTTCTGCTGTGGAGTGGTTGGAGAGACGGTATGGCAAGGATGCGCTGCCTTTGGCCGGTCCGGGAGAGGGTTTGGAGTTTGTTCAGCGTGCAGCGTGATGTCAAATCCTAGCTCTCAATGTTCCCGCTGCGTCGATTCGGTAGCATATTTTATTTCCCCACTGCTATTCCCAATCAATAAGACTCCGGATGGAGTGGCTAGTAGCTGAGCTTCAGCGTTAGTCACACGATTTGAGCCATAAGTATACGTGCGTACTCATGCAGTTTCACATCATACTCGGGTGACGGTGAGATAGTTTGGATATGGGGCTTTGTTGGGTTGGGGTATGATGACCGGAGGAGGTCCCGAAAGGGTGTACACTCTGCGCTGACATAAGACGTACTGATTCGAGGTTCGACCCATAACCTCTGGTGAGGAGTCGGCCCCCTAATTCAGCTCAAGGCTACCGTTCGTTCTGGGAACCGGTGGCGCGTGGCTGATTGCGAACCATGACGAGGCTTGGATCTGTTTGTTGCGTGGTTGTTAGGTCGGATCAACCTCCTCTCCACCACTTCAATTGTGCAAGACCGCGAGACCCCTCAGTTGGTAATGCCCCCCAAACTCGTATCTTGGATGCGGTCGTTCTGTCGTGCTGATTACACTCACTTTAATGGAAGGACCGCCCCGAATATACAATTGCCAAAGAGTGCGGACTTGGGTAGGACATCCTCTCGCGGTCGAGCACCCACGCGGCAAGCTGTCGCCTCGCTTCGGAAGCGGGAATTTTCTGTCTGGGATCGAACAAAACTCCCAGCGCCTTCTGCGTTACCATAAAACGTGATTCCCGTATTCAGGCCTTAATTGTGCCGTAGGTTCACCGCCTTCGAAGTACCTGTGTGGAACCCCTGTCGCTAACGTCGATCGCCTTTGTAGCTTTAAAACCTCGTCTCAGCCTAATAACAGGTGTACTACTGGGTCTGCATCAACAAGGCTCAATTCCCTCCACACCTGAACCACGTGTTCCCAGGCAGTGTCGGCCCTCGGATTGCGTCAAGACTCATATAAGCGCTGTCACTCAAAAACGGCCCGTCTTTTACCTCAACCACTTGTCCCCTATACATTCTCACACCCTTCGCTCTCTCTCTGCCATCAAGATGGAAGTCAGCTCTCCTGCGTCCCATGCTTCTCCTGCGTCTAATGCTGAGCCGTTACCCGCTGCGCCACAGGTTGAGGTGAGTTTAACGAACGGAAGAAAACGGGCTCGAGTAGTAAATGGTACTTGTTTCTATTTCAGGTAATCCCAGAACCCGAGCCACAACCCAGTCCCGCCATGCAAACATTTTTGTCTATGTATGAACTTCTGCGAGAAGTGTTCACACACGCTGACCGCAAAACGACTGCAACCGCTGCTTGTTCATCTAAGACCCTTTCGACGCCAGCACTTGATGTCCTCTGGCGGGTGGTCCCACGAGCGTCCTTCCTGTTCTCCTTACTTTGTCCATTGGAAGGAGCGGCGAGCTACGACGGACATTCGTGCCGGCGATTCGACTTCGACCGTGACCTCCATCCGGCAGATTGGAAGCGGTTCTTGCCTTATTCACGGAGAGTCGAGGAACTATCGTGCATGGACGAGATTCTCGGTGACCGGTGGAACGAGCCTTCTCACAAGGCTCTCGCAAAAGTCAGTTCAAGTCGGCCGGCGGACTTGACCTTGGCAGATGTCTTTCCACGGCTGCGGAGCCTAACATGGAACGTCTACTCTCACAAAGTCCTCCGCAACATGTCCATGTTCCTCGTTCCCTCCTTGACGTTCCTAGAAATCAAGATCGACAATGTTGTGGAGTACAAGCCAATGTCGGCCTTCCTCAAGCAGCTGCAAGCCCGCTGTGCCCCGAACCTTCGGGAGCTCCGACTGAACACGGACTTTGCCATATCGACCGTGGAGGAGGAAGTACTCGACTTGCTAAAGGAGATGAGCAGGCTGGAGAGGTTGATCCTCCCCCGCTTTTGGACCAACGATCGACTGTTCGGCGTGGTGGCCGGTCTTCCAAGCCTCCAGTACATCGGCCAGCGGAAGTCATACTGGTGGGGTAACTCGGATGATACGGATGGAGGGCTCATGCCAGCAATTGAAGCACTTCAGAAGGATGCGTTCCCGGCGTTGCAAGATATCACCTACGACACTCTCAACCTCTTCGAAAGCAAGAAGCTCTTTACCCACCCCCATGCCCCAAAGCAACTCATATCGCTCTGCGTCACATCCAATAAGCTCGAAACCCCACACCAAGTCCAAGACTTCCTTTCCGCCATTAGCGAAACGCTCGTCAACCTTCAAGACCTAGATATTGGGTTGACGTTCCCAGTATCTGACGCACCCGATCACTCGACGGACGTCACTTTCGCAACCCTTCAGCCGGTTACCCTCCTACCAAAATTGTCCCACTTTGGATTGGCCACCCATTTCCCTATCAAGATGGACGATGCGGAGCTGGACGCGTGGACAGACTGTGCATGGGGCCGACGGCTGAAAGTGCTGTGGCTGAATGAAACACCAGCGTATGCGATACAAAGAGAAATCAAGAGCGATTTGACTCTCAAGGCTCTTGATATTCTTGCCCGAAACTGTCGCAACCTTGAGGAGCTGAGCATATTCGTGAATGCGACGGAAGTACCCAAGACGGATAGTGGCAAAGCAGGCGGTCAGACCTTGGAGCAACTGGTGCTTGAAGGACAATCGAAGGAGCAGGTAACAGAGTACAAGAAACTCCGATATCTCAACCTCGGTGTATCGCACATCAGCTCCTCGAGCAACGTTGCCAACTATATCGCCGACCTCATCTGCACAACCGATCCAGAAGATATCGAGCCATCGACTATCTCACCGCTCTTATCCGCCATCCCACTGTTCTACCGCCAACGGAGTAACCCAGCGTCCGGAAGTAAACCCCGCCCATTCCTCTTCGACTGCAGCCCCCGTTTTTGGCCAGCTCCGGTTGCCGCGAGCGAGTTTGAACCTGTCTTGTCCCGACGGAGAGACGCCTGGGACGATGTGGGCAAGATGATCCCCGCATTGATGGAGAAGAAAGTGAGTATGGAGCAGATGCAGGCTGAAATGATCGCCTTTATGCGGAAGGTGGCTGAAATGAAGGTAAACCCATCGTCTAGTAGTAACCCATGATGTAAATCCGTTTTTGCCCAATGATGATTTCACACAACCTACTCCCCCATACACTTGCATCTATCGATTCAAGGGCCGCCTGGGCTCCCATTTGTATGAGATTATTTGATCCTTTCCTTACCTAAAATTTTTGTCGCTTGTGTTTGTTCTTTGCCAGGGATGAGACGCCACGCCAGTGGCTGGCGACCGCCATCCTAGGGTGATCCCGCAACATAAGGTGTCACAACTTCTTAGGAGCCCAGTGTGTATCGTGCTCTTCCTGACTAAACGGAAAAAGTCTGAACCCGCCGGCATAATTAAATGCCGTACCGTACAGTATTCGTATTCGTATTCGCTTTCGCCTTCTCTTTGTTCTGCTTTGGATCTACAAGTGCGAGCGTTGCAAAAGCTTTCCGGATCTCTTAATTATGATGCCATACAAGGGAACTAAGGTTTGGCCGCAAGTGCGCTGTGATATTGCTGCGGAGTTAGTGAACCCGCTGGACAAGGGTTGCCAGGAGGGACAACCGGCCCTTTCGGTCAGGTGCCTTCCGCCTCGACGCCACGGTTCACCTATATCATGAGCTACTGTCTACCCTCCTTCGTTTGCTCCTCGTTGAACCGCCCGTCGCACCAGCGTCACACCAACCAAATTCCGCTACTATGAAGACCGTCTCCGAAAAGCAGACCTCTCCATGCGACGGCGTCAAGTCCTGGCCTCGGGGGTCTCTATCCGTGGGGATCGACGAACCAAACCTCCAGAGTCGCGATGCGCTGCCAAGTAAACCGCACCCAAAATTAGAACTCCCGCATCCAGTCAATTCAACCAGGAAAGCAGAACCCCCCGAGAAGCCAACCATCAATCACAAGACATTGCTTACAATCGCATTCCTCTGCATTCTCATAACCTGTTGGAACCTAGCAAGATTCGCCATGGTTCTGCACGCGATAGACGGAAGGGTGACCGGCGTTCGGGTATGGGGACGACTCGAAGAAGTGCCCAAGGAGATGAGGGAAGAGGGGGGTGCACCATGGTGGAAGGCTGCAGTGGTCAAGGTCGAGGTCGAGATTGATGTCGACGATCCCGCCGTCGTCACTTCCCCAGATGGTTCTATCCTGGAGAAGCACCATATACAGCGGGACAAAGAAGCGTTTGACCATTCGATCGGCTGAAGGCGAGAGGAGGATCGAGAGACCTGTAGGGTGGTATCCCGTCACAGAGCTACGGAGGAATGCTTGGTTCGGGGGAGCGAAGACGGAAGCGAACAGTGCACTGCTGTTTCGGCGGACATGGCGCGCTATTATGTCCACATGTGCGGCAGCGCTCTCTTAGTATTTGGGCGGACGTCTGGAGTCGACTTGCTACCAAAAAGGAACCATCAGACTGCGGACCCGATTATTGTGACGTAGCCAGGGAATCCCCTTCACAGTTATAAATACAATCATTTGGTGTTCCCTGGTCACGGAGATCCGCTCTAAATCCGTCGTTCTGCCCCAAACTCGGACTCCAAAAGGCGTCGAAAGCCAATATTAGCTTGCCACGAGAAGATGCCATGAGAACGAGCAAAATGCGGCTGAGCCAGGATTCCCGTCCGAATAGCCAAGCATCGAGTTGGTTTGGGGCAGGGTTAGATGTCCCTAGGCTCGAGCCTGAGGCCGCGCCCTACTACAGCGGAATGCACTAAAGGGTAATTGTTGATTTTCCGGAAACTATTAAACAATCGTTTCTACACTCCGTAGGGAGACACTCCTCAAAATAGACTTTCGGGGAGAATTTGGAGAGTTAAGAAATGTCTAGTAAAATCAGTCTAGGCCGGTGCCGCCGCTTCAGACCCGAGAAGCTGATGTGCGAAGGTTGAAATCAAAGCACTAGAGTAACCGATCGAGGCGAGGGGGAAAAGGCGAGTCGCTTTCGAACCCAAGCAAGGGGGGTACGATGGTGAATATGTGAACAATTTCAGGAAACAGTTAGAATGGCAGCGGAGAAGCAAGGGTCCAACAGCATAGTAAACGTGAGGTGGAAGAAAATAAAGAAAGATGGGAGAAAGATAGATGCAGGATTGAAGAAAAGTCTAGCGATCCAGGCGTCATGTTGGAGCGTAAATGGGTGAGGGGAAGAAGAAAATCCAAACGAACGCAAGAGGAGGGGCCTTGTAAAGACAGTTTTGATACAGCGTACTGGTAAGAAATGAAGGAGTCAACAATGGCCATCTAGCGGATGATAATACCGGACAGACGAATCGGTTACACACACCTAATGATTAAATTGCCCCTTCCGACTACTTTACTTTCGATCTTTTCTGATCCTTTGATATGTATTTCATGACAGGGGCTCATAAACCTTGGGTGGATCGAAATCGACCTCCCTATCCAACTTGGCAACTCCAAGTTGCCGGTGCTCAACCTGTTCCCTCGAAGAGAACCTCAAGACAAATGTACTAACCACCTACCAAGCTCCCAGTCCCCAGTCTCTTAAACTTCCAATGACAAACTTGCACCCAGCACAAGTACCGCTCTCTAAAAGATCCGCGGTGCACGTTCATCGGCCGTGTAGAGGGCTCGAAGGAGGAGATAGGATTTCAGTGGCTCAAATAAGTGCCTGACCAGAGCGTAGGCAGTTCCTTGAGGAGCTGAGCCTATTTGCGAATGTAAAGGAAGTTCACAAGACGAACACTGGCATGGTACTGGACTTTGGGGGAATTGCGGCTCCGAGAAGAATCCAAGGACCAAGTGATAGAGTCGATCCTTCAACCTCAGCGTATCGCCTATTACATCCTCCAGCAAGTCCCACTGCTCTACCGCTAACCGAATAATACATCATCCGAAATTCGAGTGCAGTCGCCTGTTTGGGCGATCTCCGCTTGCTGCTAGTGGGCTTTAACCAGTCTTGTCCCGACAGAGAAATAATCGGGAATCTGGGAGAATGTGACGGGAAAAAGTGAGGGATTGGAGCACAGTCCAGGCGAGATCGTCGCCCTGGTGCAGAAGGCGTCCGGGGTGAAGGTAAATCCGTCGTCTCGTCAGACATGAACCAACCGCGTTTCTGTCTCGACCACGACTCTACACACTCTGCTCGCCTACTTGTATCACTGAAGGGGTTTCTAATCCTCTACCTGTGTGATATATATACGTATAGTCACCTGTAGCATGTCTTTTCCCCTCTAGCGCTCGCTCATGCCGGGGGGGGGGGCAAACTAACCTAGTGACTGACTTACCCCACGAACACCACCCGGCAGCTTGGGCCACGTCCCTAGGAGCACTGTCTATAGACACTTCCTGAGAGCCCAACATTAGATACGTTGTGCGTCACGCGGTGCAGCCGCTACCGCTAAATCGGAAGTTTGAATCGACGGCCCTATCAGCTGTTAGGTATTCGTGTTTCTTCATGTGTCTCCTCCCTTTCATTCCGGTTTGGACCGGTAAACACAGTCGTTGCAAAAGCTCGGCAGGCCCTTGATCGTAGCCCTCTAGGTGTTGACCACAGTTTAACCGCCAGTCTTAGCATTGGGGCTCTTGATACCTCGGACCTTTCCGCCCATCGAGAAAAGTTTCAAAAAGCGTCAAGTCTTGGCCTTCAGATTTCAACGGAGTATCGACCATGGTTGGGCTCAAAGGCCACCCTATCGTCTCTTGCAATATTCCCGCGTATGCGTAGGGATGGTTTTAATGGCGTTACCAGAGCGCCCGTGCCATACGTGGTAGGCGTCGAGCGTCTGTGGCATGGCGGGTTTGCCCGTGCCAAGGGAGTGCTGTCGGTGCAGTGCTCGGGATCGAAGCATTGTGTGGCGCGTACACTTTGTCTAGTTTGCGCGTTGCATTTCCCTCCAAGCTAATCCTCTTATGGCTTCATTGGGATCCAAACTAGGTCATTTTTCTAGGCACACCAGCATCAGCTACTGCAAAAAGTCTAAGGGAAAGTTGTCCAGCATCACCCATACAGTAAAGGCGCGGAGATAACGAACCACACGAATTCAGTTGGGGAAAGAACCCAGGGTACCCTTTACGCGATCCTTCCGGTCAGGTACCCTCTCGGATGACGTCGCTACGAGCGACGCACATGTATATATAGTAGATGACCAAGGCCTCCCTCTATCCTTTCTTCACTGCTCGTCTTTAAATCACCTACTCTACCAGTGCCACATATAACCACACTCGCTACTATGAACCCCTTCTCCGAAATAAGGACCACACTCACTACTATGAACAATTTCCCCGAAAAACAGACCGACACGCAACAACTGCAACGCAGCCCCTCTCCATTTCACTCAGCCAGGTTAGGGTCGCGAAGACATCCGTACGAGGGGGAAGGCGCCGAGAACCCATATCGGGACGCGTCGCCAAGTAAACCAGGTCCAAAGTTAGACCTCCCACGTCCAGCGACCTCACCCAGGAACAAAGCCTTCCAGAAAACGAGGACTAATCATCACAAAGTCTTGCTTACAATCGCATTTCTCTGTCTCCTCGTAACCTGTTTGAGTCTAGCGAAACTCACCATGTTCCTGCATCCGCGAGACGGAAAGCCTTTCTACGCTCGGGTACCAGAGCACCTCAAAGCCGTGCCTAGAGAGAGGGGAGAAACAGGGGGCACATCATGGTGGAAGGTTGCGATGTTCAAAGCGGAGGTAGACGACGATCCCGATGTCGAGACTTCCACAACCGGGCCCGAGAGAGGCGTCCCACTCTGGTGGGACAAACAAGAAGAAGTTCTCCTTCATTTGATTCTTTGAGATGAAGCGATTTTTTGGGGTGGATGTAGGATCAACAGAGTTGTACGCGGCTACAGACCAAGCCAGGAGTGAGGAAGTATCCTATCCCTGCATTCCGGTTTGGGGTCCAGAATCGCCACGTGTGATAGGGTTGTCTTGGCATTGGATACAGAAGCATCTGGGAATTGCAACCGGAAGAGACTAAGAGGGAATAGTGTTGTTACCCGCGTCGACTGGAATCGATTGCGGATAATTGTGACGTTAACCGGAAGGTTTCCTTTTTCAATCATTACAGCAATATGAATAGCTCGTTCTGTCTCTAGACTCATAGGTTGACCATCGACACTTTATGGGAATAGACGAGGGCAGCCTCGGCCGGACAGTTCGAAGGCACAATAGAATCAAGGGTGGTCCCTGGACTCGGGCCTGATATTACGCTCCACCGGGGAAGTGTCTCAAAAAGGTATCCCAGGTTTCCTCACCACCCCAGAAATGATTGACGAAAAGTCCAGAACTACTGTTTGATCGCTTTTTAGGCCGTAAAATATTGTCATCCTATTCAAGTTACAGTTGTTGACCAAATTGCCGTCCGAAAATCCTCATCTCCGATTTTGACCCTTACCCTCCAAACTTTCTTCAATCTTTATAAGACATGCGATCTTCAGCGAAGCTCGTTGAGTGATTGAAAGAGGGGCTCGAACCATTCGAACCTGATTTCAAGAAGTCATGATGTGTATCTCTCAGCCTTGCTTGCCTGTTCGGATCCTCGTGTCCCCGGCCAGGGTACCCAGTTCTTCTTTCAAAACATCCGACTCGATAACAGCGTAGCACCGGCGGTGTCCGGTAGAAATTGTCCAGTTGACACCAAACATGCTTGTTCACGGGCTGCAGCACCGATCACGGCAACAATGGCCATCCCCTAGGGTTCATCAACACGAAGGTCTGCGAGGGCATTAATGGGCAGAATGCCCGAATATGTTCTCTTCTATCGTCTGTGCTGAGCTTCTTAGCACAGCAGCACACTGCGGGCAGAGCGCGTCGGCACTATTCCCTCAGCTTCGGGCACGTGTTTGGCGTTGGTGAAGCACTTTCTTGCCGATATCGGCGCTGTGCACCGACTGCGGGGACCTTCCCCGAGCAACTCACACTATATATAACTCTCTGATCCCCATCGTTCTTGGCATTCCAACAGCCCTCCAAGCTTCAAGCTCCCTCTCATCTACTTTTCCTCATATGCACTCGTTCAACGACGATAAAGCCGCGCCTCCTTATAGCGAATCTGCCAGCGGTTTCAACCCTGAGCAAGATAACCGCCCTTTGCCTGAAGGATGGACTCGCCAGTGGGATCAAAATTACCAGCAGTACTTCTTCGTAAGCACCCCTAGACTCCGATCGTTAATCGAGACTCACCCCTTCTCCAATCCAGATTGATACGAGGGCCAACCCTCCCCGGTCCATCTGGGACCATCCTCTAGACGACGTCCAATATCGCAAAGCCCACGGCCTTCCAGCTGACTCTGACTCCGAATCCACCAGCAGCTCGTCCTCTTCTTCCTCATCGTCCTCCGACTCAGAGAGTGGTGAGAAGAAGAAGAAGAGCAGCAAGAAGCTCAAGCGTCAGGAAAACCCCAACCACGCAGGGCCAAGTACCTCCGCTGGTCAAGGCCGTGGGCTCTTGGCCATGCTCGGTCAAAGTATCTTCGGCCCACGTCCCTCTCATCCAGTCTCTCCTGGCGTAGCTGGCCCTTCCAATGCACCTATGCAAGCACCTATGCAGTCCCCGATGATGTACGCTCCACCTCCGTACCCATTCTCAAGACGAGATATGAAGCGGACCAGGCGCGCGGAAAAGCGCACCTACAGACAGGAGAAGAGGGAAGATAAGCGTACCTACAGAGAGGAGAAGAGGGAAGATAAGCGAGCTAGAAGAGCGGAGAAGCGTGCTCGAAAACATGAAAGGAGGATGTTGAAGGCTCAGCGGAAGGCGGCAAGGAAGGGTTACGCCATTCCAGGCGTCCCCGGAGTACCTCAGATGCCTCAAATGGGTCAAATGCCCCAGATGCCTCAAATGCCCCAGATGCCTCGAGGACTATCCAATCCCCAAGTACCTCCAGTCCCAGGAGTACCTCAAGTCCCCGGAACGTCTAGGGGCTATCAGCCTGCACCTGGTTATAGTATGCCTTCTGAGAAGTACCCTCAAGACGAAAAATAAACTAGTACCTTGGTGGAGTCGGAATTTTTTGCCGTGTTTTTAGACTAGCCGTGGCTCAGGATTTCTCCACTCGCCTGTATTTATGTATGCTTTGGAAATCGAAGATCGAGAGCTATGGAGACTATCAGTTTTGGTGATTCCAGCATTTCGCACCATTTCCATTCTACCCTAACAAAACAAACGTGATCCTAACGATAAAGCAATCGGGTAATCCAATATTACAGTCTGGCCTTCTCCTTATCCTTTTCTCGGACCCTCTCTCTCAAGACATTCTTCTGAATCTTTCCCGTCGAGGTCTGCAATCAGCCCATGTTAGCTTTCATACCCTCTGGGGCCTCGATCTGGTATTTCGTACCTTAGGCAGTTCCTGAACTATTTCAACCCACTCGGGTCTAGCAAACCCGGGTAATCGTTCCTTAGCATGCTTGGCCAACGATTCAGCGAACTTGATCACATCCTCTTCGTATTTCTTCGCAGAGTCGAGGTGAAGGACCACAAAAGCCATGGCTCGTTCTCCCCATTTTGGGTGGGGTCGGGCAACAACGGCTACCTCGAGTACGTCTGGGTGAGTGGCCAATTCTGCAGGTTCGATATGCGAATGGAGATATTCGTGAGCATAGGTGCAGATTTGTTTTAACAGTTTAAGAAGCTTGATCCAACATACCTTGTTCAATTGCAAGCGTGCTCGCGTTCTGAGGGCGGGGTGGAAATGGCGTCAGCTCAGCTATGATAAACCAGGACCTGGGCCAGCACGCGACTTACTTCACCCCCCGAGATCAACAGATCCTTCGAGCGGTCCAGAATAGCAACAGACCGATCCAAATGTCGCACAGCAAGATCTCCGCTCGCAAAGTACCCTCCCCTGAAAGCTTTGGCAGTCGCTTCTGGATCTCTATAGTACTACGTTCCCGAGCAGGGAAGACCCGATTGCAATTCGTCAGCCGAATCGAACGATCCTCCGAATGTGTCTTGTGGTTAAGATGCCAACTCACTTCTTTCATGACGATATTTCCCCTCGTCACAATCTCACCCAACGTCTTCCCATCTGCGGGCACATCGACGAGCTCCACTGGGCCGGTGTGATCGGGCGGGATTTGATAGACAACTCGCACCTCGTCAGCGGTGGCGAAAGAATGTCCCTGTCTGGCAAAAAGCTTGGCACGTTCTTCTAGCGAGACCGTGGACCAATATGGGTGGGGATAGCTTCGTGTGAAGGGGCCATAGGTCTGGGTAGGGTGGAAGGAGTGAGGGGCGATGAATCAGACGGTCCAGAACGAATTACGATATCGCGTTACCTCACTGAAAAGGGGTCGAGAATTGTCAGTTACCTAGTCCCAGAGAAATGGTTAAGGGCTTACGTTAATCCGTAAACATGAGTTACGTTAATACTCTTCTTCTCCAACTCCCCTATTAGATGAGCGGTTGGGGCAGCCCCGGCGATAATCGCGGTGATGGGATTATCCAGTCTTCGTGCTTCAGTAGCATTCACGATGCCAATCTAAGCGCGTTTCGGTCACTACTGCCTTGCCCGAATGCAGTGCAGTCAGCGGTGAATAAACCTACCTGCACAGTCGGTGCCGCACAATAGTGAGTGACGCCAGAATTCAGGAAGTGGTGCCAGATATCCGGATAGCGGATGCTTCGGATGAAGACCTTTTGTGTGGGTGGGAATTAAGAAATCTTCATGTTCAAGTCGAGGGAAAAGTGACCTACTTGAGCAGCGAACCCAAATGTAGTAGCCCAGGGGTATGTCCAACCGCATGCATGGAACATGGGTAGCGTCCATAGATATACCGAATCTTTGTCAAGCCTTAAGAAGCGGAATTCATGTCAGAGGCAAGGGAGAGGAAGTTAGGTCAGTGACGTACTTCGTCTCAAAGGCGTTCGCCACTGCCGCGAGGTAAGACCCTCGACACGTAGACATGACCCCCTTTGGCTAACGAAGAGGAATAGTTTTCATCATATATCGCTCCGTTAAAGTTACTGGTTCGCTTTTACTCACTCTACCAGTTGTCCCAGAGCTACAGAGTGTCGTCAGTAGGCATCGTCACAGTGGCTGTGTGTCGAACGTGGACTTACGTATAGCAAAGGGATGCATTGGCATTCTCGTCTGGTTCGAGTTCTAATCCTAACCAACCTCGTTCTTGACTGAACGCGCGACCTTTATCTGAAGAGCCCATAATCAATCCATGAACTCGTTTGGACCTCGGTGACCAAGTAAACGCGCACCCAAGAAGTCTTCGTAGGGATCTCCAACGTTGTCCCGACCGGTATCCTTGCTTACGATAATGGGTATATTTGTCGTGCCCTCCACCAACGTAAGGAACTCGTGGTCCACGAGGATAAGTTTGCTTCCACTGTGCTCCAGTATGTATTGGACCTCGGCTTTCTTGAGACGATAGCTGTAAGTCAAGTAATATCATCAGTAACCCCAATGATGGTGTAAAAGAGTAACAAGATCGAGGGTGTATACTTGATTGGTGTAATGACCGCTCGGGCAGCGAGGATGGCCTGATGAGAGTCTATTTCAAAATGCGGGGTCAGTTCAATGTCGACGAGAACTTTGCAACTCTTGAGATGGAAAGAAGAAAACTAACCTGCAATCAAAGGGCTTTATGCACAGTTATCAGGTGTGTTGTCGGCAACGGTGATCAAGCAAAGAGGACTCTGACATACCAGTTGGGAGAGATGACGGCGACTCGATCCCCTGGCTGGATTCCGGACATCTTCAATGCGTATGCTAGGTTTTGCACTCGTTGGGCCCTTGAAATTAAACAGTCGGCGTGGTCTCAGAGCCAAGCTGTATCAAAAGTTCCCTTCTCTTCGAGGTTCAAGGCATACCAAACAGCGAACGAGTACTCAACCAGCCCCTTTGCAGCATCCGGATGCGAGATAGCCAGCTTGTTCGGATAGATCTGGGCTGCGCGGAGCAAGAATACAATCGGATTCTTGGGTACGAGTCGGACGTTAGCGCGAATGCCAAAGCCTCGACCGCGAGGTGCCCGGTTCGAGGCGTCATACCAGTGGGATGATGTTGACAGGTAAATTGGTTTCTTTAGGAAAGCCCATCCTGTAAAATGCATTCTGAGGTGGTATGCTCGCCGTAGTAGCATGAAATTTCATCTTTGCGCGTCGTTGATCGTTAATAGCTATTCGGGGGAGGGTGATGGGAGAAAGCAGGACGTTGCGGATCGACGGACGAACCGGGGTTTGGAGTAGCCGTGTATTACGTAAGGGACTGGTTGAGGCTACGGATGACCGTTGAACGAAGGGCTATACTCTGTGGCCAATGTTAAAAGGTCAACTGACATCTCTTCGAAGTTCCAACTGTCTTGCAACTTGTGGAAAGACCCTGCTGGGGCAGTTGCCAACCAGGACGCTGGTTTCACGAGCAAGGAAGATTCGCTCGCACAGGCCCAATTCCTACTCCTACCGTAGCGAATCAAAGGCGCTGCTTAGTTCATAATTCAAAGATTATATTTTTATGGGTTACTCTTCATAATAGAGCATGCCAATCCTGTAACCAGCTTGACTCTAAGAAGAGGCCTAGTACAACGATTGGGCCGTTGGATGCTTCCAATGACAACCGTAACGCCCCATCAAGGAATTACAGAAAGGTGCAGAAGATTCTCCCAAAGTTCAGGTCTTCCCGCTTTAGGGAGCCTGTCGACCTCATGCATTCTCAAGAACAGCCCTTTGCACCGCTGTAGCAACTCATACCAGTCAGAATGGATCAGTGTTTCTCTGAGCTTTCAAAGAGAGAACGGTCCTCTCAAAACTCTTCACCCGAAACCGTGAAAGAGAGGCCAAGCTTTAATTCAACTACAATGAAAGCGGGCGCCAGGTCACCGGTCCGAAAACGCCAACGCTGTGATCACCCGGCAAGCCGATGCCGTGACCAAGAATTTTTAATCACAGAGGGCTCGCACAGCGCTAGTTCGAGAATATGAGAATTGGTGAATGTGAGAAGGAACTGCGCGGTCGCCGGGTGACACAAATCGAAGCGTTGAAAAGGCGTTCAAGCGTCTGTTATCGGTCCGGGGAGAAGAGCGTTATATCCGCCGCGGCATGACACACATTCACATCTCAAGCGGTTGCTGCTATTTATATCTCCGGGGTCGACCTCGCAGCCTGGGTCGGGGATCCTCTCCGAGATGGTCCTTTGAACTTGGGACCCTTCTTCGGTCAGGATCTCCGTCGCTCAGCGAAGGCCGCTCGGCACTCTAATAAGTGCTCATCGACAACATAGCTATATAAACGACGAAAGAATGGTCAAGCAATCGTAAGCATCTTATTTTTACAGTGCCGTCCTTCCATGGAGTCTCAAAACCAACCTCGACACTCTCGATACGGCGATCCTTTTTCCGACCAGGACCCAGATCGACATGGCTACCCGCCCGATCGAGCGGATGCCTCAGAGACTGATACCTTACCGCTGACTCCTGGGTCGCGTTCAACTGTTCTGGATGGGCAGCGGCAGCCCAGCGATTACGGGAAGTGGAACACTCGAATCAGATTGATGCTATGCTTGGTCATACCAACATATCTAGGTAGGCCTTGAGCTCTCAATCTGGTGGCTGAGAGACCCTGCTCATAGAACTTGTCTTGAGGATAGAGACACTCGATTATACTGTCGTCGCAACTGCTCAGCCCCACATCGCGTCGGCTTTCAACCGGCTTGATCTACAGTCATGGATCGGAACTTCCTATGTTCTTACGTCTACAGTATTTCTACCTATATATGGGAGCATTGCTGATATCCTCGGTCGGCATTGGGCGCTGTAAGTTCTTCCAGATGGCCGCATTCATTGCATGACTGAACTTCTTTCGCTCCCAACTCTTAGGCAATGCTCAATGCTGTTCTTCTTAATTGGGTCTATTATCTGCACTGGTGCTCAAAGCATGACGATGCTTCTGGTTGGTCGCGGAATCGCGGGGGTTGGTGCCGCCGGTCTGGTCAGCGTCGTCCGGATCATTATATCGGACTCGAACTCAATAGATGAAGATAACTTCATGAGCACCGTGCTAGTGGTACTATACGCACTGGGATACTCAACGGGGTAAGAAGCAACTTTCTTGCACGGCTGAATCGTTTGCACTGAGACCGCTCGGTTTATTTAGACCCATTATTGGCGGTGCCCTTCTCAAAGCGTCATTCAGATGGATATTCGCTCTCAACCTGCCTACGATCATTCTATCTTCAATCCTCACGGTTTTCCTGATTCGCCCTATTCTTCGTCCCGCCCAACCTTCTCAACGACTAAAGTACCTCTCATCTCTACATAAATTGCCATCTTTCGCTCAGTCAAGCGAGTCTCGCGAAACACCTCTTCAAAAGTTTCTCCGAGTTGATTGGGTGGGGACCATTCTTTTCATAAGCGGAGGAATTCTGGTTCTCCTTGCCTTGTCACTCGGATCGACTAGCGAGGCGCAAGGCTTCGGAGCACCCATCGTGATCGTCTCTTTTGCAGCTGGTTTCTCCCTTCTCGCACTCTTCGTGGCTTGGGAGTACCTTATCTCCAAATACATCCTTGCTGCGGAAGACGAACATTTTGGTCAACCTCGCCGCTTCCCAGGTTTCTTATACGCCTGTCCAAAGTGGTTCCGCTTGACTGAACCTTCCATCCCACTGGATATATTCAAGAACTACGACATTTGTGCAACATGCTTTGCCGCCATGACTGGAGGGATGGTTTTGTTCTCTGCGTTTTACTTTTTGGGGATCTTCTTTTCCATTGTCAAAGGGATGGATCCAACCCACAGCGGTGCTCAGTTGCTATATTTCTCGCCAGGTACGTCGATCATGACCACCTCTTCAGCAGACGACCCGGTAGTTGTTAGTACTCACATACCCTGTCCTTTCTTCAGGTCTCGGTGTCGGAGTCTTGATCGCGAAGTGGATAATCCAACGGCTTAGGCAGCCAAAGTACCCGGTAATCTTAGGCTGTGTCTTAATTCCTGTCGCAATTGGCCTGCTATCGACAGCGATCGCCGGGGATTCGCAAAAGCAGTTGAACGGATACCTGTTCTTCACGGGATTGGCCATTGGCTTGACGTTTGGACCATTGGCGCTTCATGCCAGATTCTCCCAGCCCACCAGCAGGGTCGCAGCGGTTGTATCGATGAATCTATTCGTATGTCCTCCAGCTCCTCGTTTCAGGTCGATGAACTAATTTTAGGAACTTGGCAGTTTCGTACGGCGGGAGGAACGATCGGCCTTGCCCAACTCTCTGCTGTTCTCGAGTCGAAAGTCAAGTCCTATCTTGCGAACCTCGGCAGTGCAGTGGAAGCACTATCGGAAACGGACAAGTCGGCACTGGAGTCTTTGTCGGGCGGGTCTCTTGACAGCGTCGACAGTATCCTGAACCTCCCGCCAGACGTGCGCAACTTGGTTCAAGACGCATTCCGAAAAGCCTGCCAATGGAGTTTCATCAGCTTGATTCCATGGTGCTGTGTTGCAGCTATCCTGTGCCTCTTCCTGAGCGCCATTCCCGAGGACGTCCTGGACCCGACCGGAGCTAGAGAGAAAGAAGCGGACGTTACCATGGGGCGTTTTGGCTTGCAACAACCCCATAAAAACATGGAGCCATGGAGGACTGTTCCACCTCCAAGGGGACTCGTTTCGCTTGTCCTGTGGCCGATCCGGGTAGCTTTCGCCTATCTCAGGTAGAAGCGGACTCAAAGGCAGATACCTTTTCATTCACGATGTCGAAGTGCTTCTTAACTGTTTCTTAATGTGCTCTTTCTCTTTAATTATAACTGTTTTCCTGATTTCTTCTTGACCGGCGCCGCAAATAGGGATGTTGTCAACGTCCAATGATCTGATGCGTATCGTACAGTAGATCGAAAGCAAAGAACGAAAGCAAGGCTGAAATATCACATGACCTAGAAATCGAGTTAGCGCGGCGAGGTGGGAACATGGAACGAAAACGCACCTTGGGGGCTATACTAGCAATCTTTCCCCACCCTTTCATTCTTAAATCCGCGCTGACCACGCCATTGATACGAGTTGCAAGAAGCTCCTTTTTGGTGTTGATCAAGACGGCCGCGTTGTCGTCGAAACGAATTTTCCTTCCGTCTGGTCGAATTACTTCCTTCTTCGTCCGGACAACGACTGCTCGGCGGACGTCTCCTCTCCGTATTTTGAGTGCCGTGGCTGATTGTGAGGCAACCGCTGATACTGGCCGAGCTTTTTGAACGACCACGACGATCTCATCTCCCACAGTAGCAAGACCGTGGCCGGTCTTCCGTTTGAGAACGTTGACGCATTCGGCGAGCAGTGCTCCCGAGTTGTCGATGATCTAATCGCAAGAATTGGTTCAGTAACGAGCTTTTGCATCGGATGTTCATACGAACGGTCATTGTAGCTTTGAGTCCTAGCATTTTGTTGCACGCCGCGTAACAGAATGGAAAGCTTTGGTTGAGAGTGGAACGCGACCCAGAAATTTGTTACCCACGGTTCACCTCTACCAAAATTCACACACCGCTGTTTCTCTGTTTGTCAGAACCAGATGTCGCTGCCGCCAATTCTTTACAAAGTCTTCAAGACACCTTTACCGTACCCACAGACGCTCGCATTACAGCACCAAATTCACCAACTGCAATTGAGTCGGCGGAAAGCGGCAGTCGATTACCCCGATGTTTTGTTGCTACTCCAACATCGGCCCACATATACCGGTGGACGACGTCAAAACGCGCAAGATCTTTCAGCGGAAGAATCCAGGCTAACTGGAATTGGTGCGGACTGGGTTCCCACCGATCGAGGAGGGGAGACGACCTTCCACGGCCCGGGACAGATCGTTGGCTATCCGCTTCTGGATTTGGGGCGCATGAAGGTGCGCATATTGGCCTCATTTTTAGGGTCTCCTCCAACTCAATAGGGTCCTTTTTCGACTCTAGATGTCCGTACGAACGTACGTTTGCCGTTTGGAGAAACTCATGCAACGTCAGATTGCAGAACACGGCTTGAAGCATGTGCAATCCGAGCACACAGGTCTCTTCGTGAGCCCAACGCGAAAATTGGGATCAATCGGAGTCCAAGTCCGACATCGACTGACGACCCATGGATTTGCATTCAACGTAACTGAGGAGCCACTCTCGTGGTTCAATCAAGTTGTCGCTTGTGGCTTGGTCGACGTCAAGGCAACTAGCATATCGAAGGCGGTTGCAGAGATTGTGCCTTCAGGAAGTGGAGCAGAGTCTGGAATCACCGTTTTGGGAGAGATGGAGCGAACACTTGGGATATTTGCGGAATTGATGGAAAGAGGTATCCAGAAGTTGGAAGATGGTCAAGACGACGAGCTCCTATCTGCCGTGACAGAGCTCGAAGATGTCGCCGCTAAAGCAGGCGATTGGCCTCCGCAGCCACTGGTGCGGTGAAGTCAAATCCCATGATCATCTACCGTTACTCTAAAAGTCGGTGGCTTGGGTTCTCGGATGCAGTGGAGTTATTATCGTGTGAGTCCGAGACGGCAGAAGGGAACGAAACCACGGTTCACCTCGCACTGACATCCCTTGACATTTGCGCCCACGACTCAGCTTGGGGCCTTCGCTATACCGCAAACGTTTAGACTACTTAATACGATTAACCTTTTACGGTGGAAAGTACGTACTCTCCAGTGGCTTGTGTCACTTGCAGGCGGAACTTCTAGTCGGTCCAAGCCACGTGTCTCGACCGACATCGCACCCTCGCTCCCCTCCTAAGCAACGGAGCTTCACGTTTCATCGACGTCGGGTTTCCAATGATCCACGCAAGGAAGTTTGTGGTCTTGAGTTGCCGAATTTGACGGTTTAACCTCGCCGACAATGTCAACCCACGGTTGGTACCGACTTGGGAAATCAGTATGCCCCCATGATCTGAATGGTGCTGGCGAATGCCTTTGGCTTGGGACATATTGGTAAAGATTCTGTACCGCAATGATGCTCCTTCATTTGCTTTCTTGTAAGCCACTCGGTACTTTAGCTTAAAGGGGCGGCTTTCCCCGAGGGGCAGAGCATCAAGAAGGCCACCTTCGCGGCTAACTCCGCTTTTCATGTCTTGATGGTATGACGTCCTCAGAGGTCCGAACCTTCCGAGCAGTAAACAGACTCTTATGCGTTAAACGGTGGGTCGGGGAGTCACGGCGGCAGCCCGCATCACGCACCCCAAATTTCATTTCGCGCGTTCTTTAGATAACGAGTTTCTTCTATCGGTCAGACCTTACCTTTCATGATCAAAGAAAAAAGTGGGAACACGACCAACTACGCTGATGGACACCAGTCTGCCGGAACAACATTGAGGGGGTTCGACTTTGCCTAATGTGGACAGGTACCAGGGTTCGGCAACCCTGACCGCCATCCAGACTCTCGTGCCAATCGCCCACGTCCACGTTTTCGACTACTCCCCAAGTGGAGGATGCATGCTCCGAACCTGTTTAGATTGCTGGCTTAAGGCGGAAGGAGTGGAGCTGTTCGTACGTTTTGTCCTCTCTCTCGGTCGCAAAGACGCATTGGGCGTTTCTCCTCGGAGCTTTCCAACGGGGAAATACATCGCAGCTCCCAAGGTAAACAAGGTGCTACAGTGCCTTTCCTCGCAAAGGAGTCGATTCCAGCGGCCTGGGGCGGTGTGCAGAGAGCTGTCGTGTTCCTTGTTGCTTTCTTTCGAGCTTGGTCTTGGCTTCTGTTCGGGGGCACAAGTGGACAAGGCCGGCCCGCCGTGGGCCGTTCAGCCACTCTCGCTGTCCTTTGCCTTGTTTAGTAGCAGTGGTGGTGCTTGTATGTAGTCCCTGATCGGGTGTGGTCGCCAAAGTTCCCCCTTGCTGTCTAATCTGAGGCACGCTGTCAGCTGGTAATATCGCGCATTGTGGCTTTCCTATTGCTCCACGACGCTGTATTTTTGAAACAGTTACAACCAGTATTATTACCTTCGGTAACATTAATTGCCACCTTTTTGGCGCAATCCTAAATTGCGCCAAGCAAACATCACCCCTGCTTCCAATACAGCTCGGCAGCTTCTCATCTGTTGTTGGACGATCGCTACCGGCCGCACAGCCCAAGGCGCTCCACGGCTCAAAGTTCCGTCTGTCGATGCATAAGCTTCAAAGGAGGTCACGAACGAAGGTCTGGTATAATTATCGGGGGACGCTTTTCATTTAACCTCTTCCTTCTATCCCACCGTGGGTGGGAAGGCGGGGCCGAACGAGCACGCACCCCAGCGGCTTTCCGTTGTCCTTGTTTCGTTCTCATCCCAAGAACCTGCGGCAAGGCCAGCGGCGAGTCCCGGCAAGAAGGAGACCACGTCGATGAAAAAAAAAGCACCGTAGGGATTTGCGCGGGGCTCCAGACCCGGATTGGGCGAAAGCTAGCGATCGATTTTTCGAGAAACCGGCCCTAGTCGAACTTACTTATCTTCGGAGTTTGTAGCTAGGTCGTTTGACTCACGGTAATGTATAGCGGGCTCTAGGCTTTCAATCACCCGAAGCGTCCCCTTCGGGTCGCCGCGGCGCTCGGTAACCAAAAAGAAGCTCCCAACGACAATTTACGCTTGAGCGGCGTCGGCCCGTGGATACAAATGCCGCACTTTTTTAATCAATTTTTCATTTTCTCCGAAAGTTGGAGAGCGTTGGGCGTTGTCCAGGGAGCCAGCCCAATGAAACCAGAGCGCCACATCCGACGAGCCTAGTACTTGTCCCAGGTTGTCCCAGGGGTGGCGGGTGCGCGATTCCCGCGGTTCGGGTTCTCGGACTTTAGGCTTGCAGGGCTTCCCCACACTCAAAATTCCTGGTTTCTGTGGACGATTTCCGACAGATCTGCCGAGATGGAGGACGACGTCTTCCTTCCCTTTAGGGTCGAGGGAAATCGACCCTTCCCTCTCTGCTCTTCTGCTTCGACTTCCACTGCCCATCGACTGCGGTGCGATAGCGGTCTGGTCGGCCGGCTGGGAGAGAGACGGCGCCTAGAGGGAATATTTCTCGAGATTTTATTGAGAATTTCTTCTTTTTGTTCTTCGCTCGCTCTTCTCGAGCAACGGAGCCGGGCATCTGTGGGCACTCCCCCTACGTGCGCAGCGCCTCTTTTGGAAGGGTCTTCGCGAGACAGATGCCCGTCGGACAGTCGTGCGTATTACTTGGGAAGCTGGCCCACTGATCCGGCTTGATCAAGTCCGTCAGATGGGCGGTAACTTGCGGGAGCACTTGACAGTTTCTTGGGCGTTTGAGAGGCGAATAGAAGCCGTTTTTTTTAGTCGGAAACTATCGCGTGTCTCGAGTGCAAAGGGACAACTCTTCGTTGCTACGCTCAGAACAGGACGTTCGGCCAGAACTTCGGCCTGCGTTCAAGATCTCGTGATTGTGCTCGCCCGGGATCCTCCTATGTGTGCTCTGTCATGTTTGGAACCCGCTCGTACGGATCGCATCCTAGATAGGTTGATTTCTAGCTCTGGTGGAGGGTGAAAGTCTATTCTTGATTACTCTTAGTTTCATCTCGAGGTCGGGTTAGTTGCTCGGGGTTCTCACCAATTTCGTGTCTCCCCGGTGTGCCCGACACGGGGTAGCTTATTGCGTCGAAAAGCAGTGCTGTCTGTATTATTATGATGATACGGGATCAATCTTTCGGATGAAGGTAAATCCTGACGCTCGAAGAGTGCATCTGCTCACCGTGGTTCGCGACGACTTGTGGGGCCCACGAGGCCGGCATGTACCACGATTGGACAGCGATACTCAGTCCTAACTCCAAAAGATAGGTCTATGACGCCCTGTAACTTGTCCAGAGGCGTGGATGGTGTAGCAGGGGTTCAGATACCAGGAAATATCGCTCATTCTCGAGACATCGCGGCCTTTGGCAAGAGAAACGACTAAACCAATCTACCTAGTGCATTCAAAGATAATCAAATTAAATCATCTCAGTACTTAATCCTTCCCTGTGGAGCTTTGGCTTGATCGGGGGCGCTGGAGCGCACCGGAGAACTGCGAGCACCGATCCTCTAACACATTCGTCCGAAACACGTCCCTAGAGCCTGACCAGCATCGGTATACATTCACAGGATCTGGAGGGCCCGAGGCACATAATCCACGACTTACGAGAGACCTTAATTAATCCATCGCTCAGACAGTTATCAGTTGATACTGCCGGATACAGTGCCCAGCCGGGCCGAAATTCGAGAATCGTCACTTGAACCTTCCCTCCCCGCGTTCGACGAGTAGTGTGTACCCAAACCATGTACGTTAATTTCCGTACTCCGCGCCTAGAGACCAAGCTAGGGGAGGGGAAGACTGCAGACACGTCGTTCGTGGGCATAACCTAGATTAGGCCTTGGAGCTCGTGCAAGGTCCCTGTTGAATGCAGTTCGCGGTCTCAGCCGAGCGTCTGGTATGTCGAGGATGTATACGCACTCTCGTCTTTGTAATACGGACGCATCCGTACTAGATTTACGAAACGTTTAACCCCCCTCGGCATGACCAAGCAGAACAAGAGCTCTTAGCGCTCGGCGAAGAGGGTTTCACGATTCTAGTTTTTCGCGGGCTCCCGAGAGTGTAAGCAACCCTGTCTATACGTCTACAAACGTACGTAGGTGTAACATACAGATTGGTCACCTCGGCATGGTCTAACGAAAAAAAGCACTTAGCGCTCGGGGAGGGGTTTTTTTTTTTCACGTTTGCCTTTCTTTCGCGGCCTCCCGTTCGTGCAAAGGAGCCCTGTCGATACGTCTACAAACGTACATAGAATTAGTCATCCAAAAAGCCTTCAACACGCACTCGACCTTGTCGTCGTGTGCCTCTCAGCGACCCCAACGATATGACCGACGGTGATCCGTGCCCCCTCCCTCTCCCCTTCTCCAAGCAATGCCGCGCGCTCCTGCCGGGGGGCCATTATGAAAACCCCGAACCCCTCCTTTTTCGCCGAGAGGGGAGGCGGTGACCCCACTTCCACGATCATTGATGTAGGTTGTGGATGCGCGTTTCCCGGATGCTTTTTATCCGGCGTCTTAGAATGACGGAAACACGCCCTAGGCTTGATCAGGCTTTCTTTTGTTAAACGTTTAGCCTGGTGTCTCGTCTCTCATCTCGAAACGCTCTCGTGGTTGATGTTGTTGCTCGGGGTGTGGAGCAGTGACGCATGAGGGGTGGATGTCTGCTTGGGGTCTGCTTCGGGGATGCATCCTGAAGGGCGGCTTGATTATTCGCTGGATTTTTTGGATTTTGTGACGTTCGAGAAGGAGGGTACGGGGACTTGGTTTCCCACCTTTTTGGAAATTCTCCTATGATGCGTGGGGTCCGGTCAGGCGTCGTCGTCGTCGGCGCTGGAACTTTGCGTGCGCCATGTCGTCGCCCTTCTTTGCCTTTTCGTCCATGCAGTGCAAAGGTATTCTGGGACTCACATGGTTCACACCGAACGTTCTTCATACACACATAATAATACATCAGTCCTGCTTCAAAGTCCGAGAAAATATCAAGGAAAACCAAAGCGGCAAGTAATGCGTCGTCGAATTCTGCTCTCGGTTATCATCCAGCAGCGAGTCTCGGGGGGTAGGGATGGGGAGGGGAGGAGATTGTCGGGTCAATGGAAATGGTTCACACAGTCGACCCTTGGACCCGATCGTCAAATCTCAGGGTCCAGGAAGCCCCTCCGCACTCTCCGCCCCACGCAGACACGCACCACCGACGACGAGAAAAAGCGGGTGCAGCTGTCGAGTGCTCGCTCTTCTGCCCGGAGAACTTTATGAAATGATGCGATGGGCAGCTGTTTGGGTGTCACATTGGAGGCAGGGAGTTTCCTCTCGTGCTTGGATGGGGAAATTATCCTTGGGTGGCGGTGGGGTGGTCATTTATCGCTCGAGACATTCCATCCCGACGTTGTGCTAGCGTACTGCCTATCAAAGTTTTTCTTTTCTTTTTTGTTTGAAAGCGAGAGCATGTGAGAAAAAGAAAACGCTAAAACCGAAACGAGGTGGGTGGATATTATGATGATGTGTTTCGCTGCGAGGAGGAGCTTCGTTAGTTTCGGGGGCAGCCGAGCTGGAACGGCGGGCGTAGATTTGCGGTCCCCGTTTAGGCAGTTCGGGAAGCAGCTTTTGGTCAGGATTCGTGGAAGACAGAGACGACGTATCAGGATCGAGGAGGGGACTGGACTACAAGAGAGTGGCTGTGTTCGTATTGCGACGTTCGAGTGGGTTGCGACGGGTTAAAGGAGAGGGCGAATGGTCGGGAGTTTCGGTACAGAGGGGGGGAAATCAGGCGCGGCCCATCGTAAAGTCGGGGCCGCCGCGTTGTTGACGGTTCGGGGAGCCATCAGAGCGTGACCTGTTTTGTCGGAAGATCGTAAATTGACAGCGGTTGAACTAGAAGCAACGGGACGACGACGACAAGGAGCTCCCCGGGACGGTGAGACATTGGCTGGTGGTGATAATGAAAAAAGCGACCCAAAGCGACTAGCAAAAACGTGCACGAGGGAGTGGCGTTTGCAGAGACACAGGGAAGGGGAGGGGAGATGATGATGGGTTGATGATGATGAGTGGCACGTTGTGAGAAGACACTAGGCCGAACTAGGAAGCGTGGGAGAGAGGTGTGGGCGAGACTTTGGGAGAGAAGCGGGAATGACTGATTGGGCGAGTAAACCCAGCAGAGGGGAAACGCAGACTTGGGCCAGAAATTCGTCCTTTAACCATCTGCACCCATCCAACTCCTTCTCTCTTCAACGCCATGCACCTCTGACCACTCCTCTCTCCTCTTCCTCCCTTCTCCCTCCCTCACCCCCTCCCTAAGATCGACCCAAAAGCCCCCCGAGGCTCAAGTAGAATTATTGTGTCCACATATTTTTGAAGCCATCACCTACTCCCCCCCCCCGGCGAGGAGACCCCCGGCATTCCGAGGGAACGACATTGAATTAGACGACGAGTGGAGCCGTTTCGTACTGGACTGGGGCGCTGTTGGTATCTCGACCGTCAAACGCGTAGTCAGATCTGCAACATTCCCGTTTCTCCCTTACCGTCTCCCAGTCCATTCCACAACTCGCCTCCCGCCCCTCCCTCCCCTTCCTCCCCACTCCGACTCCGAGGTCTTTCAATTCCACTCAAAAGGTCCCATAGCCTCTGACGACAGCTCAAGGACCCATCCTCTCATTCCTTCCCCTTGTTTTTTTATAACGCCCTCAATCCCAATCCTCAATCTCCTCCAGCCCACCCGTACACAAAGATGGCCTCGTACAACCCCCAGAACGGTCAACATCCACCGCCTGCAGCTCCCTTCACCTTCGTTCTGCCCACCAAGGAGGACGAGTCGCGGAGCCAGCTGCAGCGGAAACGCAGTCGAGAGGACGACGATGGAGAGTACGACATTCATCCAGAGTACAGAGACAGCTACGACGACCATAACATCCACAACGCCTCGCCGGGTGACATGCCATTAAGCCTCGGAGACGAGGAGGAGCTCGGCAGCCATAGTCCATTAGAAGGTATGTACATCACGTCAATCCCCCCCCCTCGGTTTTCTCGATTCGGCCTTGGCTTGGGCGTCTCCGATCTCAACGCTCTCGACCGCCCGCCCGAATTTCGATGGCACTTGCGTCGTCCCCTCTCGCAATTGCTCGCCCGTCACTTGACGCGTGTCGTCATACCCAAGCTCCGAGGCTCCTCGCTTTTCGACCGATTTCCAAGCTGTGCTCTGGGTGGCAATCTCGTTGCCCCTCTATGGTAGTCCAAACCGTCCTTGCCCCATCCACCGTTACTGGCACCTTTAGACTGTGCAGGCTACCCATTCCTGGCCTCCCCTTATGACCCAATCCGTGCATCATCCTTTTGCTTTTTTGCTTCCTTTCATTCCCGGCTTTGGAGGTCCTGATTGAAGCTAACTCTATCCTCTCTCTCTCCCCTTTGGTTTCTATCAGACGACTTCGACGAAGACGAAGAAATCCTGAAGCAGGGCTTGAACAGCGACGGCACCCCAAAACGACCCATGAACGCTTTCATGATCTACGCCCGACGTCGCCGACCCGAAGTCTCTCAAGACTATCCATCGTTGCGCACCGGAGAGATCAGCAAGCTGCTCAGTAAGGAATGGTCTGGAATGAGCCAGGTGCGTGACGTTATTTGGGTTTTCGGTCTCTGTCGCGCGCTCTTGCTGCTCTCTCTTCTCCCTCCTCCTTTTGTTTACACCTGCAACCAAAAACCCAAAATCCAATCCTATCCCTCGATGCGATAAGCACGGACTTTCCCTCGCCCCCCTTCTGGTCCACCCCCCCTCCCCATCCCTTTGGCTTCCCTTTCCCCGACCCAAGCCTGCCTGCTTCTCAGAATGAATATCTGACCTATTTTGCTGATCTCGGCTCTTTTTTTCCTTCTATTTTCTGCTTTCGCTCCTTCCCCCGCACACACAAACACAACTTCGCTTTCGACCCGCCAATGTCCGACCCGACTCGGCGAACGCACAGGCCAAGAAGAAAACTTTCCTCGATTTGGCCAAGAAGCTCAAGGACCGGTTCAACTTGGCTCATCCGGAATACGTGTACAAGCGCCGTCCCAATAATTCTCGCAAAAAACGCAAAAACTCGAATGCTCACAGCACTACTCCCGTCTTGGAACAACAGCAGACGGTGACGGGTCCCGTCCCGATCGTCGCGTCCCATGGACCGGAAGTGATGGGCGGCTTGCTTCATCATCCTCATGGGTATGGCGGGTACGACGAGTACCACCCCCACCACCATCACGGCCAACAACAACACCCCTCACATCATCGCGCTGGAGGCAGCCTGTCTCCGCCTCAGGACCTCGGTCTCAGTGGGTACACCCTCGACGCACCTAGTGGTGTCCCGGGCCCGAGCGGGAGGTCTTCTCGTTCATCTCGCATGAGCGTGAGTTCTCAGCAACACCCTTACGACGTTGCTCCCGATGACCCTGCGGCTGCTGCTGCTCACTTGTACGTCGTTTCCGCGGGCGGTGTTCAGTCGCCTCAC
Organism: Tulasnella calospora MUT 4182; assembly: GCA_000827465.1. Taxonomy (NCBI): domain Eukaryota; kingdom Fungi; phylum Basidiomycota; class Agaricomycetes; order Cantharellales; family Tulasnellaceae; genus Tulasnella; species Tulasnella calospora. Next base: position 507,639 of record KN822947.1, read on the forward strand.
CGAGGTGGTGGTGCACCGAATGGAGCTAGTCCGTATGGCGCTGGTCCTCCTAGCGGTGTGGGCGCGTACGGCGAAGGCGATTTTGGTGCTGCCGTCGCTGCAGCTGTCAACCACCACCCTGCCAATCCTTACCCCCATCCTCACCCCCATTTGCAACACAATCACCATCCTTCCGCGTCTGCTGCTTCTTCGGTACCGCCGTACCAACAACAACAACAGGATCAAGGCATGTCCTTGCCGCAGTTGAATTCGCAGCATCATCACCCTCAGCAGCATCAGCATCATCAGCATCATCAGTTCTCCGCTTCCACCGCCCACCCTCACCATCCCGCTCTGGTTCATCAGGCATCAAGGGAATCGATGACCGGTGCTCCGCGCCAACACCGCGCGGATTCCGTCAATTCGGTGAACGGGGCTGCGATGTGGGCTTCGCCTGCGCGTACGCCGCATTGGGACGTCGCTTCGGGAGCGGTGAACGGGAGGAGAACGTCGGCTGCGTCGTCCGTGTCTCCGACCTCGTTGGACCATCATCATACCGGAGGGAACAACCTCGTGGATAATTGGGTCGCTGCGCACGGCGGCGCTGCTGGTGATGGAGGATTGGAAGGATTGGGGCTGAGGCCCGTTGGACGACACGATTCGATCGCGTCGGTCGCTTCGTCCTCTGTGGGCAGACCGGGGACCGCACCCGGCATGGATGGACCCGCCGCTGCGAGCAACGGCAACGGTGGAGTTGCGGGTTGGCAGCCTCCCTCAGCGGACATGCTTTCGCCCCTCGCGTCGGATCCTTCGCTCGGCATTCGCGCTACCGTCCCATCTGCAGCTGCTGGACGTCCCCATTCGAACTCGGTTTCGTCGGCTGTGGGAAGGCCGCCCACGGGCTCCTCCGTCGGGTCGCTCGCTCGTCCGCATTCGAGCTCGATCAGCGTCCTGTCGAGCGGTCCCAACAGCGGTCGGGCGGCAGCGGCAGCGCTGGGTGCGTTCACCCCGATCAACCCTGCGACGACCACCGGGTTCGAGCATCATCTGAGCTCCACTCCCCTTCATGCTGCCCCAGACCTTCAGCAGCAGCAGCAGCAGCAGCAGAACGGCGGTCCCGCGTTGGCGAGAGGATCGTGGGCCGATTGGGGAGCGAACCAGCAGTACCAGAACAGTGGAAATGGGAGCCCCAACGGCTCCTCGTCTCATCGGGCTCAGCCGCACGAGTTCTCGACGTTGAATTCGCCGTATTACCCGCAAGGAGATGGATCCTCGAATACTCCG